>CM021766.1:87401784-87428992 GCA_011076525.1 Nettapus auritus | reverse complement strand
GAAAAAGAAAAAGAAAAAGAAAAAGAAAAAGAAAAAGAAAAAGAAAATATCCTGTTTAGAATACTCTCTATGTATTCCTGGTTTTGATTTTGAGTTCAGTATTGAAAGAAGAATTTTTTACATAAGTTCCTCATCTTATTCACACAGTACTTCACCCTGGATCTGAAATAAATTGTTCATGCACTTAAAAAGGCTGTAGAATAGCATAAGATAAGATTTCAAGGAAGAAAGAACCTAGAACAGTTATTGTAGAATAGCAATACAGACTGCTTCTTTGAGACTACTCTGGAAATAGATTAGATGCATCTTCACAAGGCCGTGTGGTCAGAGGGATTTTTTGTGGACCTAGAATTAAAAATCTATTGTACTAGAAATTAATCATCTAGAATATTGTGTCATGAAATATGATGTAAGTTTTCTCTGTGTAAGCAAGATAGATATTTTGTTCAGGAAATTATTTCAGCTGATGAAGAGTCTTATTTCTCAATCCACCAAATGTATTTTATGCCTTAAAAGGCTGAGAGAAAAACTGTGAGAAGGTTAATGTGATACTAACTGAAGACTTCTTTAAGTCAATCAGCTTCAAGCTCAATGTCTCATGGAGATTTTATTCATTGGTGAGTTACTGTTCCTCTCCAGTGACTTTTATTTTGCTGTCTGTAAAATGTGGTTGGACTGCTGGATGATCTTAGAGATGACTGAAAGAATTAAGTTAAAAGAGTTCCACTTTCTTTCTTTCATTAGTCACACAATGGTTATGTTGGGTAATTGTTTGCAATCACTTGCATGGAGGGCTATTATGTTGAAAAAGAAAATATAAATGTATTTATATGTTTTCTGTTTCCATAATATAGTGAACTCGGTGTTATAGTATGTGAAAAGCATATGATGTACATACTTTATCATAACTTTGTGCAAGCCAATTCATGGTACTTACTAGAAGCAGCCTGTTGGAGACAAATAATCTCTTGTGATACAGCTGAATAATCCAGTTTTTCAATTACTTTGGTGGCTGGGTGCCAAGGAAACATCTGCAATTGGAATTAGCCATTAGGACTCAATTTCTAACAAAGTTTTACAGGTTTCCTAACCAGTGTAAAAAGTGCTACCCAGAGAGGTGTGAGTGTGCTTACTTCTTTCCCCGTCTCACAGCCCATTTGCTATAATGTTGAACTTCAAAACTTGAATAAATTTTTCAACACAAGCATGAAAAGTGTTCTCAAATCATTTTGAGGGATACCTACCGCTTGTTTATCAGTGGTAAAGTGTTGCTCCATTTTATGTTATATAGGAGTCTATCTTGTCTTTAAACTTATTCTTTTTTTGTCAGCTGCTGAAGCAGGCCAGAGACTATCCCTAGTCATAATTACTACAAGGGGGTGTTATTCTTTTAGAAGTTGCTGTGATCCCAAACATGGCAGATGCACTCACAAAAACAGAAGTTTCAGATCCACATCTGGATTTTAAGAAGACATTGGCAAGACTGACCTAATCATTTTGGGGACCTTCTGAGAAATAAGACCTAAATATTCATGATCATTATTATTTATAGCCATGTTGTGAATAACATTATATATTCAAGCGAATTTGACTAATTTTTTATGTAAGTGTTTTTAGGTATGCCTGCATGTATGATGAACTCTTTAGAATGCTGAAACAGAAATGAATCTTGTCTGATATTTTCAGCATTTTTTCATTCCTTTCTTGCTGTTATTTCAAAGATTGACTTATTATTTCAAAAGGAATTTTGCATTTTCTGAAGAATTTTCTGATTTATAAAAGTAAAGAAGGAGATTGGTTTTCTTCACTGAGGATTGCTGTTTGGCTTTGTTAACCCAAGTGATCATATTAGCCTCTTCCTACATATCATGTTTCTTCTTTGCAATAGTATCACTATCACTGCAATAGTTAATTAAATTATATAGGAAATTTATGAACAAACTTGATTTATAATGTACTTGCAAGTTTAACAGAGCTAGTAGCAGTGTAGCCAAAAAATGATTATTTTTTATAATAATTCTGAGAAAAATGTGTGGAAGTTTAACTTTCAGACCTGACAGTATCAATGGGACTTCTCACACAGTTATATATCTGTTCAGTCTAAGGCAACAACATGAGCACAAAATTGCCATTATTGAGACAATGAAAGCTTTGGTTATGTTTAGAGCATTTGTAATTTTTGAATATTCAAGTGTTAAGTTAGACAAAGATTTATATTTTAAGTATTGCCATGTCAACTATTTTCTTGTATACGTATATATGCAAATGATGTGATTGTGGTCTCCCAGAAACAGTAATGCATCTGGTAGCTTAATCATAATGAAGAGGTATAAAGGAATAAACTTTTTGAAACTACTAGTACTTGGGACACTTAGCAATCTGGAAAATACTTGCCAAACGATTCTTTATGTTACTTGAAAAAGTATTCTGGTTACCGATTTGCATAAACATAAATAATACTCTCCATCATGCTCCTAGTTTGTAAATTTGTAATTTTGTGAAACTGGGTATTTGGGCTGTAATGTGTTTTTGCTGGTTATATCTTTCAGGATTTGAGATGATGATAAGTTTTTTATTTTTATATATTTTTTTATTTTTTTATTATTATTATTTTTTTTACGCTATTACTCAAATCTAAATCACCTACCTATAAGACCAACAGCAGAGGAAGAGGGGATTAGAGATAAGTACTGTTTTTGCTTTAAAATATTTTATTTGAAAGGTTCACACTGTCACTCTGGTCAGGGACATGATATTTCATACAGCTATCATTTGTATTTGGACATTGTACCTTTGTTATTCTTGTGAAAATTCATGCATATTTGGACATATTGAAAGGTCTAAAAAAATATGGGTTGCATATACTCCATAAAAGCTTATATACCTTAGAAGCCTGTGTTCACTGATCATGCTTAGGATCTTACAGTCTTGAATGCTGACTAAGTGCATTTAGTGCACCTACACAGAGTGAGCAAACATGCAGGGGGAGCAGCTGCACACATACAACAACACAAAACAAAACAAGACAAAACAAAAGAGAACACCTGATTCGAATCTGGAGGAACAAGAGAAAATCAAGAGAAGAGAAAGAGGTGGCAAGGAGCTGAAACATCAATAAAAGGGTTGAAATTTAGAAAACATTATAATGAAGTTTGTCCATTATCTTAATTCACTCCTTTAATTGACACACAATTATTAACAGGCTTTATTTGAGGTGAACACCTATTTTTAACCTGATCTTATATTTCAATCAGTAGATAAAAATCCTTCCAGCTCAGACCTGGGAAATAAAGGGTGGCATTGTACATGGTATTTCTACTATTCCTTCAGAGTACCTAAGCTGTGGCTTAGAGAAACCGTCCTACCAGACTTCCTGTGTGATGTTGCACCTTCCCTCACATCAAATGTTTCACAGATGGTAAGTAATGGTGTTCTTCTCATTCCTCAATACCACCTTGAGATCCTGGAGATGGAGATGAAGTAGTAAGCAGTCACAGCTGCAATTAAAGTGAATGGGTGATGTATTTGAAGGTTAAAATTATTATGAAACATACACACACATACACACACACATACACACACACAAAAACAAACAAACAAACAAAAAAAAAACCACAACTTGGGGCTGGGGTAGCTCAAAGTTGACTGTTGGTTGTGAACCTCTTTTGTCTATCTGTAAAGAGGGATATATTATCTTGTCATGTCAGCAAGATTTTATTTTATTTTATTTTATTTTAGATAAATTAACTTTCCTGAAACTCACAGATCTTCATGAAATATGCACTGTAGGGAAGCCCATAAAGAAATGAATAATTTGATCTTCAGCCCAGGGTTTGTATAGTATGCATGAGGCTTAGTAACCAAAATATTAAAGACCTGTTAATTACTTCATTTCCATTCTTCATATACCCTGAATGATATGGGGGAAGGTTTAGGTAAATCCCCTACATCATGATGTATTTAAAGACTGCATGATGTTACATATGAAGGGAGGCAAGTTTAATCCTTGTTTTGTTGTCTCTTTGATTTTGTGACTTTAACAGTGCTCTTTCAGTAGACTTTTTATCTATATTGAACATTTTATATCTCTCTCTCTTCCATTGTCTCTCTCTACCATTAGCTGGTATAAGAACTTAAACCTTAAAATGAGACTTTTGGCATCAATCCAATTTTTTCCCTTCTCTCTCTTTCTCTCTCTCGTATTAGAGAAAAGGAAAAACAATCACCACAACAAAAACAAAAACAAAAACCACCTTATTTTTAGCACACGATTTACCCTAGGTTTATGGAAAATGTGAAGTTCAGCATCTGATCAAAAACAAACAAACAAACAAACAACAACAAAAAAATCTTCTGAGATCATGTAGTTCCTAAATCATATAGTCAGAGCTTTTTAGCAAGAAAAAAAAAAAAAATGCAGAAATTCTGTTGTAGGATTTTATATTGCTTGAACAATGGATATTGACTTCAGCTTTTCTAACTTCAAGCTTAACTGAAATTTCAGTTTGATTTCCCCTTTTTCAGCACCTTTGACTCTCTGAAAGTATTGTTGCAAAATAGTTCAGTAGCAATAGTTCAGAGGGCTTCTTAGAAGATGGGCAGACTGGAGATCGGGACAGTAGCTGAGATGTGTTGTCTAAGCTAGTATGCAGTTAGTGAGGGGACATGCTCAACAGTTTTGTTTTGTTTTGTTTTGTTTTGTTTTTTAAAAAAGAGGGCTTCTATAGCCAGCTATTGGGCTGGTCAGATAAGGAACTTCATTCCTGACTTAAACATGCTAAATCCAATCACACTCTCTATACAGAAAAGAATGAAATAATGGTTTATTTATTTATTTATTTATTGTGGAGGTAGCCCCAAAATCTACTTGATTCATAGAATTATAGAATGTCCTGAGTTGGAAGAGACTCATAAGGATCATCGAGAACAACTTCTGGCTACACAAAAAAAAATAAACGATATGTCTGAGAGTGTAGTCCAAACACTTCTTGAACTCCAGCAGGCTTGATGTTGTGACCAATTCCCTATGGAGCCTGTTCCAGTGCCCAACCACCCTCTCAGTAAAGAACATTTTCCTTATATCACAGAATCACAGAATCACAGAATTGTAGGGGTTGGAAGGGACCTAGAAAGATCATCGGGTCCAACCCCCCTGCCAAGGCAGGTTCCTCAGAGAAGGCTGCCCAGGTAGGCATCCAGACAGGCCTTGAATATCTCCAGAGAAGGAGACTCTACAACTTCCCTAGGCAGCCTGTTTTAGTGCTCCTTCACCCTCACCGTGAAGAAGTTCTTTCTCATGTCAGTGCAGAACTTCCTGTGCTCTATCTTGTGGTCATTGCCCCTTGTCCTATCCCCACAAACCACTGATAAGAGGTTGGTTACATCCTTCTGTCTCCCACACCTCAGGTATTTATACACATTGATAAGATTCCCTCTCTGTCATCTCTTCTCCAGTCTGAACAGATCCAGGTCTCTCAGCCTTTCTTCATAGGGAAGATACTCCAGGTCCCATATCATCTTTGTGGCCCTCTGCTGGACTCTTTCCAGGAGATCTGTGAAGCCTGACCAGGGCAGAGAGGGAGGATCACCTCCCTTGACCTGCTGGCCACCCTCTTTATAATGCACGCCAGGATCCCATTGGCCCTCTTGGCCACGAGGGCACACTGCTGGCTCGTGGTCAACCTGTCCTCCACCAGGATCTCCAGGTCCTTCTCCTCAGAATGTCCAGTCTCGCCCTCTTGTGGACAGTTGTTTAAGAAAGGAGATGATAAGAAACAACTGAAGATAGGGTGTTTTGCTTGTATCTTTTTCTATAATGCCGAGAAACTGCAGTATAGGAAATGCAGTTCAGCCTGCAGAATAGCCACATTATGAAAGCAACTTCGTCTGTGTATGGTCAGGACAAGATCACTGGATAATATTTGCAATTATTCATCCAGAAAAGCATGAAATATTTAGAAAAGTTTTAATTTGAGGAGTTCAATTTATTTCAGCTACTTCCCAAATGCCTTTATGCTATTTCATATTAAAAACAACAAGCAAACAAAGAAAAGCATAATTCACAAAACCACCAAATGGAGAGCCCTCTGATTTCATAAAACTAATCTTTCATGGTGCTGATGACAACAGCACATACAAGAATTTCAAAATATAGCAGGCTGATTTTGTCAGCAATGGATATTTTACATCCTTTTGAGGTAAGCCAATGACAATGCAAAATGTATACTATAATGTCCTTTTGACACATTGCAAAACTTTATAAAGGAGATGTTGAAAAACACTGTGACAGCTTCAGCTATCTAGACACCAAAATATTAATATTATTAATGATAATAAACATGATTATTAATAATAATATTTAGTAATTAAATCCACTTTAATCATTTTAAATAAAGGTGTCTCTTTTTATACAGTTCAGATTTCTATGTAGCTCAGTGAAACAGCTACCACAGCAGTTTCAGCTCATGAAAGGAACTATTTTCTTGGGACAGAAAAAGATAGACTCTCAGCCTTTGACTCTGGGCATTGTTTTTCCACATTCACCCACATATAAAACACTAGTTTTCTAGTAGGCTTGATGACTGTCAAGCTATCTTCACGATGCAGGACCATGAAGGTAAAGGGGACTGGAAGCTTCCAAAGTGATTGCAAACTGGGAAAGTTTTTGTTGTAAACCTACCTGGCAGGCAGAAGTACATCAGAGCTTAGTTTCCATATGAGCTTTGTTAAAAAGAAACTATCTTAACTTTGACATATTCACCTTAGAAGCAATTAGATATATATATATATTTTCTCCTCAGCTTCTCCAGCCTTTATTTTTAATTTTCTTTCATTTTCAGTGAATCAGTAAGAATAGGTTCCACCATTTCTGCATGAATCTTCATTCTGGGAAGCAAAATACATCACTGGAAAAAAAAACGTGAATAAGGGAGACAAATTTTGACCCATTGCACTTAGAGTAATAAATCCATTGTATCAGGTAATGTCTGTGGAAGTCCACAACCTAGAGGGAAGTGCCTTTTTCAGTAATTATTTGTCAATTATTCACTTTCTATCTCATTCAAAATGAGATTTAAAATGGTAAAAAGCCTGTGTTTTGATTGCTTGATCCTACTTTAAAAAGATATGAAAGACATGTTCTTTAAAAAGTAAATAAACTTTTGATTGGTTAAGTGCAAGAATCCATCATCTTCTGCACAGGAAAAGTCTTGATTCATGATTCTGCATTTTGACAACACAATTATTAATTAGAAGCTTAAAGACAGAAGTGGAGCCATGTTGAAGTGTTCATATATCTGTGATTCAATGTTAGGATTTGTTGATTGGAAATGATTGATAGATTGCTTTGTTTTACAAGATTATTTATCAGTAAATTTTAATGTTTTTTTTTTTTAATTATTATTTATTTAAAAAAAAGCAACATGTTGCTTATGTTGCTTTTTTTTTTAAAAAAAAAAAAAAGGGGGGGGGGGTGTTTTGAGAATATAATTTGGAATATTGATATACTAAATAAGCCATAAAATAAAATAAAACAAAGTGAACTTTATTTAGTTAAACCATTAAAGTAGCTTCCTGTCCCATGTACACTCCTAATATACCCCTATGACACAAACCTGACTAGTCAACAAGAGTTTGTTGTTGTTGTTTTTTTAACATCAGTAACCTAGCATTCACAGCTCCTCTGGGTAGTAAAGAATGACGTTAACCATGTAAAAATCCCATCTCTTTCACTGACTTGGACATTGATAATGTGCTTCTCAGATCAGACTCTTTAAAATAATTCTCAGAGGAATAGAGGACAAGGGCAGAGGCAAGGCGAGGGCAAGGAGAGGGCAGGGCAGGGCAAGGTGAGGGCAAGGCTAGGGCAGGGCAGGGCAGGGAAGGGAAGGGAAGGGGGAAAAAATCTGTTTATATAAAAATATCATTTCTGTGTTGTTTAGTCTATCTCATTGTTTGATGCATAAGAGGTCAGGAGGTGTGTCATCCCCCCCCACACACACCCTTTTTGTGTGTGTGTGTGTGTGTATGATGAGACATACAAAACAAGATCAGAACTCTCATCCAATTGGATTGGAGCAAAATTTTCAGTTTCTTTTTAGTCACTGCCTGCTTTTCTTCACTGATTCTTAAGCATCCCAGTTCTTTTCAGGCAATACAGTGTTAGGTATCTCAAAAATACCATTTGTGGATAAACAGCTTTTCCAATGCTTCTGTCCTCATCTCAGTTGTTGGTGTGTGATCTTGGCATGGTAAGAAAAAAATGACCTAAAATAAAACTTCAGAATCTCTGTGGTTTCTTTTTTTTGTTGTTTTGTTTTGTTTTTCCTTTTTTTTTTTTTTTTTTTTTTTTTTTTATATTTTCTTTTTCCACTTTTTTTTTTTTTTTTTCTTTCTAATCATTATTATTTCATTCTGACTAATAGGGGCAATTCTTGGATACAGGAAACAATGAAGGCTACACTTTGCAGAGCAAGCATGACTATAAGTGCCCTTCTTTGAAACACTTGTAAAGGATATAATTCAGAAGCTGGGAGGGGGGACCTGTGAGAAGAGACTGAATTCAGACACAGCATGCTGTGTAACCAAACAAAAGAGTGTTGCCTTTCATTGTTTAATATTCCTAGCAGTAAGGTGGTACCACTTAGGATGCTGAAAAGTAACACATGGTGGGGCATATAATTAAGTGAAGCCTGAAGAATAATTATGCAAGTACAGCTCAGCATAATGAGGACTTTTTTTTTTTTTTTATCACATTTTGGCATTAAGTACAAAATTAAAATGTGAAGCTAATGTGTCTGTTGGAAATGGAGAGAACCTGCACACAGGCATTTCAAAGTAAAAGACTATTTTTTACCTCCTCTTGTGCCATAGTACCATTCTATATTTTATTTAAGTAAAATAAATTTTTACTTATTAAGGGCTTGATATAATTTCAGAAGAATGTTAGAATTTCCATTGATCTGAATAGAAACTGGATCAGTCCCTCTGTTGAAAAAAATATATTTTTCTGTGTATTACACAGAAAAAATGTCACAATTATTCTGAAAACTGCAGTACATACCTGTTAAAGACAAGGCATAAAAAGGTAGAGGTAGAATCTAACATCAGCCTTGAGCAGCTCTTTGCATTACATTCAGAATACGTATTTCATATAGGTGAGTTGACTAATTAAATTGTTTTCAGTTTGCAAAGTCTAAATGAATTTCATGGAGAACTCTGAATTTCTGTGGTTAGCTCTTTTAAACAGATAAAAAAAAGTGACTCCAAAGACAGTGTGATTCTTGAACAAAGCAGGTTTCACTCCTATTACCTGAGCTGCAAGTGTAGACTCGGGGTTGTACCAACCTACGAATGCTGCAACAGCCAAAATCCTTGACTGGAAACAGGTCAGAAATGACTGCTAGTGCTGTAACCAGCCTAGATGGTGGGGTGACAGAATAACTATTGAAACTTCTTCCTCTCATCCTCTTCATCTGATACTGCAGAAGACAACAAGATGGTTTACTTGTTTAGTTAATACAGCATTTTTAATTATGAAAATATTTTCTGTCCATTGTAATTCTCCAATACCAGGACATAGCTTAAGTAGCAGTGTTTTTTTCTCTTATTATGCAAGCTGTATTTTAAGAGCTGAACCAGAAGATACCTGAACTTCATCCCTATTGCTGCAATTTTGGTACAGGAGTTATGAAAGTAACATCTCTAAGCTATGATTTGCTGATTCTAGTTGAATCTTTCACAGTGCCCAGAATTAGGGGAATAATTTAACTGCCTATGCTAAAGGTGTCTACTGATATTATTAGTTTCCCTAAAGTATCTCAGAGGTTTGCATAGGATTGGCAAATGCACAACAGATCTTAACATAAGCCTACACCTATTTAGAGTGTAGATAAACATAAATCAGAATATTCTAGACACTGGATGTCTGTGCATAGACAGCCAATATCCCTATAAGGTTTCCATAGTTTCCCTCATTCTTCTACAAGTAAGAATTAAATTAACTTTCATCTATAGTCACATAATAATTTAATGAGATGACAAATCATAGGATGGAATATGGATATATGAATCTATGAAAAAAATAGAATAAATCCTGATGGAAAATATTTTTTTTCTGAGAAATCTATTGATTCTCTCCTTAAATCTATGATACCTAGTTTTAGCAACAGAGGAGAGTTTTGGCAAAGTGATTCTTTTAATGCTAAGATCAAGGGATCCTTCTTTTTTTCTCTCTTAGATTAAACAGAGAAACACAGGGATAAGGTGACCAGAGCACAAAATCACTTAGATCTTTACAAGTAGAAAAGTATGTCACTTACTGTAGAAAAGAAGTTGGCTGACCCTGCTGTTCATGTCTGACAACTTGACCCATAAATATTAGGAAGAAGTTACCTGCCAAGAATACTCAATTTACATTGCTTGCCACATCTTTACAGCTGGAACAGAAGATGCATAAAAGCATTTATTTATTTATTTATTTATTTATAACAGCAAGGGAAAATTTGCCTTCTCTTGAATCTGAAGTAGGGCAGTGAGTCATTCTAGTTCTTTATACTGTAAAGTTGGAGGCAATGCAGAGAACACTGTTCTGTTCACTGTGTAAAATCAAAGAGAATGTTACAGATGTAATTCTCTCTAGTGCTTGTATAAGTGCTGTGATGGTAGTTACTGCATAATGCACAGCACTGCTACATAAAGTTGACCCCTGGGGAGCATTTAGTAAATTATAACAGTATAGGAAAGTACAGAGTAAAGAAAGAAGGACTTTCCTTCTAAATACATTGGTCTGATTATTGAAGGTACCTCAAAGAGTGGTAAGGAGGTTAAAAGGCCTTCTTTTACCCAACAGTATCAACACTTCCTGCACTTAGACATGTGAGAAGATAGCTCTATCCTTTGCCTGGAAAAGTAAAAAGTGATGCTTGAAGAACTGCACTTTCCCTCAGCAGCCCAGGTAAGAGTGCTGATGCAGAGAGCAGGATGACTATTATATCATGCTTACTGGGTATTTTTCTAAAATCATGTAGATTTCACTGTCTGTCACGGTTACAAAGCATGTATTGGCACAACCTATTTGTTTTGGGTGCTTTCTCAGCACCATTATGTTCCAACTCTATTCCAAAAAGAGTAGAGCTAGACTCAATTAGTTAAAGAGAACTGCCAACAAATAGGATAAAGGGCCAGTCACTGCCCTAGGTGATATTTTCATATTTTGATCTGAAATGTCCAAACTGTATGGAGAAACACAAATGCACTGTATGACATTCTTCCATTCATTGAGCTATTTTGATGTCAAAATGTGGCTTTATAAACTTTTAACTAAAAGCTACAGTTTAACCTGCTGGTTAAATCCCATCAGATGTACATTTGGAGGAGTTCAGCTCTGACTCTTATTCTGGCATTAATTTTCTGTTTCATTGGGAGCACTGCATATAATTAGAAATCCATTATCCATTTTTAAGTTAATTTTTAACTCTTTCTAAAAAGTTCAGGAATTCACAAATGAAATTTGGTATATTGATCCTAAGTTAAACTTCTAAGTGGTCACTGGCTAAAACTGCAACCACTTACTGAAACAGTCATTACTTTATGTGCCCAGTTCCTCTGAAGGTGATGCTGTAACACTGGGGCCTGGGCAGTACTGCTCTTCCTGGAAGTGCCACATATCACAGCAACAATGTGAACAATCTGAAAAGACTGTAAATCAAACACATAGCCATGATAGATTTAATGGAGTTACTCCAGTTTTTATCTTGTATAATTTTATTATTAAAAATACACAGAGATAATAGTCTTCAGCATTATTTTAAAAATATTTTCTTCATGGTTCTTTCTCTCCCATACTGTGGAAGGATAATGAACAAGAAAGTGGATTCCCTCAAAAAGTAAAGTTAATCTATCAGCTATTAAGTATGTCCTGGTTTGGATTCTCTTTGAATCTGGTGTGCATATGTGACTTTCTCTCAAGCTGTTTATTCATAACTAGTTATAAAAATCTGCCGAGGCTTTTCACAAAACAAAACAAAACAAAAACACCTTTGAAAACTTGTGGATTATTAGATTTTTATTTGATATTTTTACTTTTATTTATTTTTATATTTATTCTTAGAGCAACAACTGCATAAGGCCTCTTTAAAGATAAACAGTAGAAGCAAACCCAAAACATCAAAAGTAGCACACCAAGAATTTTATAATTTCTTCGCTACTCCCTTTTTCACTACAAATAAAGGATTGAATAAAGGAAAAAAAAAAAAAAAAAAGAAAAAAAAAAAGGCTTAAACAGCAATGTTTGCAGTCTTGCCTTTAGTCACACTTTCCTAGCTTGAGGTGGTATGCATTATTGAAGTGTCCAGCATCCTCAAGTAAATATGTGCCACTCCTATAAATAACTATCTACTTTACTCCTCTATACTCCTGAGCAGTATTTATAACAGTCTTCATGCAGTCCAGTTTTAATTTTTCAGCCTTTTCATTGTTAGCAAATTTCTCAGAAAAAACAAGGATTGATCAGAATGAAGTAACAAATGGCACTAATTATAGAACCACAAGAGCAGATCAACAGTAGCAGGTACTGTTAGATTTTGAGTGTCGAATCTCAGGCATCCAGCTTAAAATAGTGGGGTCATGTTGCATAAAACCTTAGTTATTATCTGGGAGCTGATTAATCACTATAAATTAATTTAAGAAGATCTTCCTTTTATTGCAACCTGACACAAGGAATCTGCAACAATATTTAGTAAATTATAACTTGAGCAATTCCCCATTAGCTGCTTAATTTCTCTCATATATTCTGCTTCCCTAAATTGTCCCACTAAACATTTTATTGCTTATAAGTTAGGATGATTATAATGGACTGAACAGTGTCTGAAATTTACAAAGAAAGCTTTGAGGGGTGATTTATAGTTGCTCCTCCTCATTATGACTATACAGTAACAGTCAGTTATTTATAATTTCATTGAATTCTGGTTCATTTAGCTGTTATCTGCCAGTATGTTTTGGTGTATTGTTATTAGTCTGATCGACTTGCAAGCTTTAATTGTTCCAAGGTTATGCAGTAGAACTTTACTAACCATATGAGCTGGATAATTTTTCACTAGCTTTCTAAGCTATTTGAGTTTTGATATCGTAGCAAACTCTGGTACTTTAGTAAAGAATTTAAAATGAAATGCTCAACATTTCACCATATGGAGAAAAGGCATCTGGCATACCTCGAAAGATTTTTGTTGTTGTGTTTTTAAAGATTCTTTAACATTTTTCTGAATTTCTTTCAGAGAAAAAAATCACTCTTTAATATAAAATGACTGCATTGTTTTTGCATGTACATGTGTATGTATATATATGGGGAAAGATAGGCATAGTTCTTTCTAGGGGTCATGCAGATGTACTAAGCAACATCACTGGAACTTTGTGACAGGTGCTTCTAAATATAACACCCCATGGATATACACAAATATTTTGTATTCATGTTAGTTAGAAGTTGTAAGAATAATTATTTAAGCATTATTCCTGTATACAGTATATGTCAGAATATCTCTCACCCATAATAAGAACAATGGACATGAGCTGGAATGCCAGCAGGGCCTAAGCATTCAAAGTTTGACAGAAATATTCATTCTTTTGGGCTTCACACAACAATCAATGCCTTGATTTTTAAAATATCTCTCATTTTTTAATGTGCAAAATTCAAGATAATTTGTCTTCTGAACCCAAGGGTTTCAAACATGCAGCCCCATCTTGTGAGGAAAAGCATTCAGGCATTGGAATGGGTTGCCCAGGGAAGAGGTGGAGGAGTCACCATCCCTGTGTTGTTTAGGGAAAGGTTGGACTTGGTGCTTAGAGACATGGATTAGTGGGTTACATTGGTAATAGGGGGATGGTTGGACCAGATGATCTTGGAGGTCTTTTCCAACCTTAATGATTCTATGATTATATTAATTCAGCCCTGGATTTTTAATAGTTGGTTACATAGTTACACATGAACCTCACCTTGCTTCATTCAAGGATGGGTTATATTTAGGATTTATACTGGATGGATTATATTTAGGATTATATATATAATGAGGTATCTCCCTGTCCTTAATTCAACCCTTGAACCCTTTGCATCACATTTTCTCCCCCTTTCCCTTTGAGGAGGGGGAGTGAGAGAGCAGTTGTGGTAGAGCTCAGCTCTACCTGAGCTCTACCACATGTGGTTGTTTTACCACCTGAGTAAAACAACCACATCATTCTATCATTCTGAGATTCTACAAGGTGAATTTTAAAGCAGACTATATACATGTATCTTGAGTTTGTTACTATGATGAATTGCCATGGTTTCTGATAATGAGGTGCATCAAGGCTCTCTTAATGCACAGACCTGTAAGGTACAGATTCTAAGTTCAAAAAAGACAAGCAAGTGTGAAGTACTTTGAGGCATCATATTTGGGGAACCTACAAAAATATGTATGGAGACTTGTATTGCACCCACACTGAGTGTGAGAAATCTCAGAAATAGTTGCAGATTGAATACACAGCATCCTTATCCTTTACTTCCCTACAGTTGGCTCTTGTATGAACCATGCAGCAAGAATCAAGGAACAGTAGTAGATGGTTCTGACTCCAATATGTGTCTATATTATGGCAATGTGTTTTTGCTTGATACAAATGTTCAGAAAGAATTGCAGATTACAGAAAGATAGATAGGTAGGTAGATAATTATTTAAATAACCTGTGCTACAGACTTTAAGAAAAAAAAAAAAAAAAAAAAAAAGATTCTGAAACTGAAGTTATTAAGCACACTTCAAAAGCCTAAGTCCATTAATTAAGAAAGTATACTTATAAAACTTCACCCATATAATTTCATAAAGCTACAGCTACTTCAGAAAAATACTGTGCTGAAGTGATAGGGATTAGCATTTTGCTGCAAATTCAGAACATTACTTTTAGGCTTTTTTAAATTCCTAATTTGAAATTTCATGTATACGAAGCACACACATTCCCCATTTCTCAGAGAAAGACCTCTATCTTTTCTCATTGACTGACAAACAGATCACTTTTGACATCAACAGATCACTTTGACATTCAAGACGAAAATAATTAAGATAAAATTCTCTGTTGGCTTGTAATGACTGCCTGATTTGTGCGTGTGTGTGTGTGCAGGCACCTGATGATTTTTTTACCTGCCTACCTTGTGAATTCTGCTAGGAACCTGTTCTTCTCTTCTGTTACGTCACCATCAGCAATAACTGTTCCACAGCTGGAATTCATCTGAGGGGTTTGCTAGTGATATATGAGCCAGAATGAAATTCTGTGCAATCCTACAGAATTGTCTTCATTTTGTAGTGCTAACATTACAAAACATTTGTTTTAGTAAGTCAAGTAAGCACATCAAGCGCACACAGGGATTAGATCAGTTGGGTAAGAACATGGTATTTTTCATAATCATTTTTTTCAACCTGTAAATGCACTTCAATGCTCTGAACATGGTGACACAGCTAGTTTGATACCATCACTGTTTCAAGCCTTTTAACATCACTGCAGTATGCATTAACACACCTGGACTTGCCACGAAGCAGGGGATCACATTCAAACCCTGAAGTAATAAACTAAGTGTTCCAACGAACATTGTCAGCAGCTAACTACCCATCCTCTGCCTGGGGTAAGCATTTCTAGCCACTGAACTTCTACCCACCTTTTCCTTAATTAAGAAATACATATAAATATATATATATATAAGGAGAAGTTTTACATAATAGTGCTCTTGAATTTGTATGTTTAATACGTTTGATATTGTAACCATTCAATAAAAAGAAAAAGAAAACAAATGCCCAGGAAACATAGCATTAATAAGTAATACAATATAATTTATTTTAATTTTCTTAGTCTCCATTGTGCTCAGATTTATTTTTTCAGAGTGTAGAGAAGATACTTGTTCTGATCAGGCATAAGGAAATTATCTTATGTACTTATTTATGGTAGCTTTGTTGGTATTAATTTGCTTTTAAAAATATTACTTGTATGCATTTGTAACTTAATTGTGTTTTGAATTTCATAATTCACTGAAAAGTATAATTCTAGTGAATATAATTTCAAGAATTCAACAAGAACACAAGCCCTTTCAGTATATATCCACTGAATATCTATTTCATACTTGTTTATAGAAGACAGTGTAGGATTCAGAGCAACGTAACATTTGCAGTGATTCATTGTCACAATAAAAAAAATATTTGCTTGTAAAGTAGTGTGAATTTTATTTCAGAGCTGACTTTATGCATGCTTAAAATCACAGAATCTGCTTACAGGGTGCCATTGAAATCAGGCCTGTTGCTGGTACTAATGCTGTAAAATAAGTGAAATAAATTCTGGGTTTACAGTCTGTTGTGGTTTTACCCTCCTGCACAGCTGAGCTCCAACACAACCGCCCTCTCATTCCTCCTCGTCAAAGGAAAAGGTGGAGCAAATATGATGAATAGAGCTCAAGGGCTGAGATAAGGACAGGGAGATCACCCACCAGTTACCATCATGGGCAAAACAGACTGACCATAAGGAAATTAAGGGAGATTAATATAATTTATTTCCTATAATTAGCAGACTAGAACAGTAAGAAATTAAAAGCAAAGTAAAAGCACCTTCCCCCATCCACCTTCTTACAGGTCCTCCCACTGAGTAGCACAGGGGAACAGGGAATGAGGGCTGCAGTTAGCCCATGGAACTTCATCTCGGCTGCTTCTTCACAGTCACAGCCTGCCCCTGCTCCACATGTGGTCCCTCCCATAGGATGTCGTCCTTCCCAAACTGATCCTGTGGAGGCTTCCCACAGGCAGCAGCTCTTCAAGAACTGCTCCAACATATGTCCATAACATGGGGTCCATCCTTAAGGAGCACACTGCTCCAACATGGGTCCCACATGGGTTGGAACTAGATGATCTTTGAGGCTCCTTCCAACCCAGTCCATAGTAAGTTTCTGTGATATGGTTCCCCCAGATCCCCTGCTACTGTGTGGGCTCCTCTCTGGGCTGCAGCTACAGCCAGGGGCCCGCTCCTGCGGGGGCTCTCCATGGGCCACAGCCTCCTTCAGGCCACATTCACCTGCTCCAGCAGGGGTTCCTCCATGGGTTGCAGTGGGATCTGCTCTGCCATGGGACCCATGGGCTGCAGGAAGACAGCCTGGTCTATCAGGGACCTCTCCACAGGCCACAGGGGAACTTCTGCTCCAGAGCCTGGAGCACCTCCTGCCCTCCTTCTGCACTGACCTTGGGGTCTGCAGGGCTGCTTCTGACTCCTCTCTCCCAGCTTCTGTATCACAGCAGTGATATTGGTTTGTTTGTTTTCCTCCCCCCTCTCACCCCCCCCCCCCCCCCCCGAGCTGCTGGGCTCAGCTCACAGAGGCCACCCCTGCAGCACCCGTTACCAAATCCTTGCCACATAAACCCAATACACAATCATTCTGCAAAGCTGCAGTAAAGAATCTCAAAGAGTATAGTACCTTTTTGTTGGATACCATCACTTAAGCCCTGCTTGGTTATGGATACAGTGGGAATGCTTCCTCATTGAAGCTGATATATCTTTGGAAATGAGCAAATAATATAATCTCTTACAATGAAATGCAGAGTCTTTGTAGGAACCATCAAATTACCTCTTTTATTTAATGAAACCTGTGGTGTCTGAACTGTGTTGCAGGTTCTCACAAACTTCCATTTATTTATTTATTGATCCAGAATTATTCTTAATTTTGTTGTAGCTGACCATTCTAATCCTAACGTTTTGTCTTCACAGCTGCTTGCCTGAGGAATTATGGAAAGAAAAAAAAAAAAAAAAAAAAAAAGGAAGGATCCAAAAGATTGCCAAGTCCAGCTATTATCTCCAATGAAGTTTGTCCTGCATTGTGTCTAATTGTGGTTGTCCAACCTATTCTGGACTTCTGAGCCACCCAGGAATGACATTTTACAACATTTATAGGAAATTGATTCCAATGCTTTCCAAATATATCCTTTTTTTTTTTTTTTTTTTTTTAATAAGCCTTGTTATGTTTTATTCTGTCCCTAGTGGCATGAAAAAAAAAATTTACTCCATCCCTTTCATAAATGAAAAGTGCCTGTGTTCCATGTCTTCTACTTCATGTTTTTCCACCCTGTTTTATAAAAGTCCAGCTCTTTCATCAGTGACTATGTTTGATGAGACTACGGATCTGCCCTCCTGCTCTTCTCTTAGTTATGCACACCTTTTCGTTACTGGAAATTGATTCTTTATAACTGCTCCATAAATGATCTTTCTTTCTAACATGGCAAGAATACTATACTGTACAAGACAATTCTTTGGAAAACAAACAAACAAACAAACAAAAACAAAACAACAAAAAAACCCTGTATGTATGTATGTTTGTCTCTCTCGTATGTCTCTCTCTCTTTACATATATCTATATATATGGTAAATTGTAACCTTGCAGTGCAGAAAATATGTTGTTGCCATTGTTATTTACAGACCACTGAAACTGGTCTGCAAGCACTGGAGTCATGGACCACTGAAGAACACAAGTAGAGCAATTATTAAACATAGAAAAATTACCCCAAATGGTACCTAGAACGAGGAAGAAAAAATTATCAGTGTCAGCATCATACTTGTCCCAGCAAAGGATATAGGACACTTGACAGCTTGTCCCAGGTTAAGAGCCAAAGGTGCAGTGGAAAGATGAGCATAGTAGCAAGGAAGATTTTAATAAGATTTTAATAATAAACTGGTAAGAATTAAAGCAAACTAAAGTAATCTGGTAAGAACTAAAGCAATCACCCAAAACATGGGTGCCAGAAATTGATAATAAAGAACATACTAGGCTAAGTATTTCCAACTTGTAAACGGGCAAACACAATGAAATTCATCTCTTTAAGTTCAGAAGTCCTTAGCATAAACATTCTGTCAAAGCTACACATTGCAGTTTGCTTTATAATCACCTGAAACACAGGAAATAATTGAAATATTTGCTTTGAGATGAATTACATCTATGACTGTTGATCACTTTGACTGACTCTGAAGTCAGTTTTATTCACTCTAAAGGAAGCTTAACGTAGTTCAGATGTAGATCTCCACTTGACTATTCTTACATTATTCAAATAGCCTGTTACACTCAAAATCTTGAACAAAAAGGAAACATCTTATTTGCAAAGCTGAGTCTATTTTTAGTCTAATTTATATCTTAACAGCCTAATCAGATGATTATTAGTACAGAACTAGTTAGTATGTGAAAAGAAAAAAAAAAAAAAAAAAAAGAGAGAGAAAATAAAGAAAAGGATTCTATTGGAGAAAAAGGCTTAACAACAAAAAATAAGTAATAGCAATATAGTTAAAATTGTAATATGCACTTTCTAGTACCTAGCCCCTTTTTCTAGTGTTATACTTATTGATTCTCAGCCCCTCTGAGTGCTAAGATCAATAACTTTATTCTGGCTGGAGATTGAGGAGGGGTTTTACAGGGAATTAACAGTGTCCCAGGATCCTCATCAAGAGGGTAGTGATGCTGATGATGGGTGTCCTTCCTCTTCATTGCCAGAAAGGGTCTGAAATTGACCACAGTAACATAAAGACATCTTTTTTATTTTTATTTTTTTCACACTCTGGGGTCTACTTGTGTGTTTTCTAACATGTTTTACACCATAGTCTTTTTTAATCTGCCTTTTATCATTCCATGCCTGCGCTCCTCTACACTGCATCATGTATCTTCCCTTTCAAGGCCTCTGCTGTCATTCCAGGTTCGTTTCTCTATATGATATCATTATGCTAGAGCTATGAATATTTCATTTTGAACAGAATAGCTGTTTATTGCTACTATGTATATAAAAATATGCTTAGAGCATAAAAACATAAGAAATAAAATAAATTAGGCATAGCCACCTGGTCACTGGAGAAATTGCTCTTGTAGTTAATACACTTATAAATAAATAAATAAATAAATAAAAAGTTCCAGAAAGGCCAAAACAAGTCAAAACCAAGTATGTCTGACATGTGTCGGTCTTGTGGACTTCCACTGTAGCTGGCCTGCTCTTAGCAGAGAAGGTGGCAAGATATATTGAACAGATGTAGCTCACACTACCAAGGAAGGACAGATATTTCTATTAGTGTGTTCCTGACTTCTTCAGCAAGGATATTGCACAGCATGAGGAGGTGCTTTACAGCCACCAGCTGAAGGAGACTGGCATGCAGCAGCTGCTGTGGGATGCTGATGGCTGTTGGTAGGTCCAGAGGACCGTTTCAAAAGGATAACATCCAGAGAATGTGTGCCAGAATTTCTTTGGTCTCAAACACATATTTTGTGGTTTCTTTTTCTCTTAGTAATTTAATTGATTCCCATCTAGAAAAAATACCATCTCCTTGCCAGACACAATTGACAGAAGCATGTAGAAAAACATCAGAAATCTTATAATTGTTAAAAATAGTCTTTATGTTACAGCAAATGAAATATTAAATTGCATATTTTGACTTTACATATAGAAAGTAACATAGAGCTTTGAATTGTGCTTCAGGGCAACCCTTGTTATTTAACCCTCTTACATATGTGAATGTTTGCTTCTAGGGCTTTTCTAAGGATTTTGAGTGAGAATATTTGCATAGAAATAATTACTAGAAGCTGATATAATAAGTAGTTGTTTATTCTTATTTAAGGAAAGAAAAAAAAAAAGTTACAGAATAAGGGTGATTCTTCTTCTGGCCACCTATGTGAGCACTTATAATGCAAAGTGTCTCTGAAATAATTTAAATGCTTCAATTGCAGTTCTTATCTACTCTCTTAGAACTACTGCAGAAGCATTAAACTGTCTTCTTTACAACACTTGACATGTTTTTTACTCTAAATAAAAATCCAAATTTGAATCATAGGATGGCGATACCCTTTTTCACAACTAGATAGATATTTTTTTGTAAGACTTTTTCCATTTAAGCTCTCCTGTTAATATTCATAAAATGTATGAATGAATGAGTGAATGAATGACTAAAATCTGCTTGTTAATAAAGTAGAAGTCAGCATAATTCTTAAATATTCATTCTACAGACTTGATCCATAAATAAAAGTAATTTTACTGAGTCTTCTCCACTTTCTTTAGATGTTTATATGTTATTATGAAGTATGTATTCAGAGACTTATGTGCAGTACTAGCCAATTCTCTTTCAAAACTGCTTTTTTATATTAGAAATATATGAACTCCTTCTGAAAATGTTTACATATGAAAATTGCCAAATTTGCAAGTAAATGCTTGTCCCATGGATTTCTTGCATTAAAATTTAAGTGCAGCAGTGATAAATAAATACATTCAGGGTTAATGAACTCTGTTAAATATCACTAAAATGGCAATGCGTTGTCTCAGTTACAGTTAAATCTGTGAGCAGCCATTATGTTAATGAAATCATTAGAGCTCTGTTCATTGAAATGTTGCTTGAAAAGCTGTTTCACAAAGCTCTTCACATTGTGAAAATGAGACAGAGCTTGAAAATATTCATCCTTGAACATAAAGGGATAGAAAAGAGATAATGCAAGAGGCAGAAATCAGAACTCTGTTTACTTCTGAAGGCTGAGATTCAGAGTGGTGTTAAGTGGTGAGAAAAAATGTATGGGTGATTTCACCATAAAATCCAAATGAAGCATAAATTTGTTACCAATTTTTTAATACATATATGCTCATGATTTCATCATAGAATCATAGAATGGATTGGGTTGGAAGGGACCTTAAAGATCATATAATTTCACACCCAAGCCCCCGCCCCCCCACCCGCCACCATGGGCAGGGACACCTCCCACCAGACCAGGTTGCTCAAAGCCTCATCCAACGTGGCCTTAAACATTTCAAGGGAAGGGACATGCTTCTCTGGGCAACCTGTTTCGTTGCCTCACCACCCTCATGGGAAATCATTTCTTTCTTATATCTAATCTAAATCTATTCTCTTTTAGTTTAAAGCTATTTCCCCTTGTCCTATCACTACAATTCCTGATAAAGAGTCCCTCCCCAGCTTTTCTGTAGACCCCCTTTAGGTTCTGGAAGGCTGCTATAAGGTTGCCCTGGAGCCTCCTCTTCATCAGGCTGAATGACCCAAAATCTCTCAGCCTGGCTTTGTAGAAGTGTTCTAGCCCCTTGATCACCTTGTGGCCCTCCTCTGGACTCATTCTAATACTTCTATGTCTTTCTTGTCTTTCTGGGGCTGGGAGCCCCAGAGCTGAAAGCAGTACTCCAGGTGGGGTCTCATGAGAACAGAGAAGAGTGGGACAATTACCACCCTCAACCTGATGGTCACACTTCTTTTGATGTGGCCCAGCGCATGGTTGGCTTTCTGGGCTGCAAGCATTCATTGCCAGCTCATGTTGAGCTCCTGAGGGAACAGGGGTAGTTTAGTCTGGAGAAGAGGAGGCTTAGGGGAGGCCTTATTGCTCTCTACAACTACTTGAAAGCAGGTTGCGGGGAGCTGGGCATCAGCCTCTTCCCTCAGATAACTACTGATAGGACTAGAGGGAATGGCCTCAGGTTGTTCCAGGGCAGGATTAGGTTGGAAATTAGGAGACATTTCTTCTCAGAAAGAGCAATCAGGCATTGGAATGGTTACCCAGAGAGGTGGTGGCATCACCATCCCCGGGGGTGTTCAAGGAAAGGTTGTACGTGGTGTTTAGGGACATGGTTTAGTGGGTGACATTGGCAGTAGGGTGATGGTTGGGCCAGATGATTTTGAATGTCTTTTCCAACCTAAATGATTCTGTGATTCTATGATTCTATGATTCTCATCAACCAACACCCCCAGCTCCTTCTCCTCAGGGACACTTTCAGTCCATTCTCTGCCTAGCTTTTATTCGTGCTTGGGATTGCCCTGGCCCAGATGCAGGGCCTTGCTTTTTTTATGAGTCTAGCGTTTGATTCCTTGCAAACATAATCTGATCCCACTACATTACATTCTCTCTCCTCATTTCCTCCAACTACTTTAAGAGTTGTGGTGGTTTTACCGTGCTAGGCAGCTGAACACCACAACCGCTCTCTCACTCCCCCTCCTCAGAGGAGGAGGGGAAGAAGTAAAGGAAAGAACAACTCACGGGTTGAGATAAGGATAATTTAATTAAAGAGAAAATATATATATATATATTAAAGAAATATTATTAATTAACAATTCAACTAAAGGGAAAAAAGGAAAAAGGGAAAGGGGAAAGGGAGGGGGAAAGGGAACAAAAAAAAAAAAAAAAAAAAAAAAAAAAAAGTAAAGGCTATATGGAATTGCAGAGGAAAGAAATTACTCTCTACTTCCCACAAAATGAGCAACGCCTGACCACGTCCTTGAAGCAGGGCCTCAACGCACGTAGCCGGGGTTTGCGAGGAGGACAGGCGTTTTCGCAACGAAAGCCCACACCTCCTCTCTTCCTCCTTCTTCCACCTTTTATTGCTGAGTGTGACATCATATGTTATGGAATATCTCTTTGGTTGGCTTAGGTCAGCTGCCCTGGTGATGTTTCTTTCTCACTTTTTGCCCACCCCCCAGGAGGGTTAGAGAAAGTCCTGATACTGTGCCAGCACTTCTCAGCAGCAGACACAACACTGGTGTGATAACGCTGCTGTTCTAGCTACAAGTGCAGAGCATGGCACTGTATGGGCTGCTGCAGGGAAAGCTAACATCCCAGCCAGACCCAGTACAAGAGTTTAATCATGGTTTTAGACAAAACAAAACAACAACAGCAACAAAACACCACTGACTGTGATTTCATTACAGTATTGTGTCTATAACTATATTTCAACCTGCTGCATCTCTGTACAATGATCATATTAGAGCTTGTCTTTAGAAGTATACAGAAGTTTTTCACATAAATGTGTTTTTGATATTTCTTGACGTTACACCTCTGAATATATGTTTGTCATGTGCAATTCCTTAATTAGCAGTAAGTAAAATCAAAAAATCTCAGATTTTGCAGTCAAAAACAGTGAGTACTTCTTCCCATCAAAGCAAGGGAAAAATAGCTAAAGATGTGAGATTTTAAAAGTGAATATATATATATATATATTATTTTCAGTGTTTCCTTCTCTTTTCTTGCCAGTTTATGATACATGCCTAACTTTATTATTATTCTTGAGTCTTAAACAGCTTTCTCGTGTTGATTCAATCTGACCCAAGGACCAAGACCAATTATGAGCAATCATAAATTGTCTGTTGAGGACTCAGGAAAGACATGATGGTATATTATGTATATGCTGATGGTACCACAGATCAGATTTTCCAGTTTTCCCTCAACTGAAAAAATGTACATAACATAGTTAATATAGTAATGTACTTGTTAATGTAATAAAGTTATTTTAATTTTGCTTTTAAAGGAAAACTGTAAAAACCTACACAAGAAGCTTGGACAATTGTGACTTTTCCCCACCTCCATTCTGTATTTTTTCTAAAAAGGCAAGACAGGATTTATGACAGAGAAATAAAATTTGTTCTCTAAAGCCTCAAGGAATTTCTTTGAAACTCTGGAGTTCTACAGTGTTAGATGTTTTCTTAATCATTCTTAATCAGCATAGACACCTGGTCTTTTTCCTGCAGTGTCATTAAACCAATTTCATAAGACACATGGTCTTGTCTGCACCAGCTAAAACCTGAAGTTCAATTAGCCATTAAGATTTTTGGTTACAAACTTTTTGCCAATATAACTCAGACAGAATCTGGAGACTAAATAAATGTAAATATGGCTTTATTAGCTAGATTACATGGATTTTATATCTCGGTGCCTCTAAGGTGTTCCTTCAGATTTCCATCTGCCTCTGAAGTATAGTGAACATACTGTAGGGGGTTTACGTGGCAAGGTTTTGGTAGCAGGGGGCCATAGGGGTGGCTTCTGTGAGAAGGATCTAGAAGATGCCCCATGTTTGGTAAGGGCGCCACTGCTGACCAGAGCTGAGCCAATAAGTGATGTTGTTTTCCACCTCTGTGAGAGCATATTTTAGACAGGAAAACAAACAAACAAACAAACAACAACAACAACAACAAAAAACACGCTGGGCCACACAGCAGCTGGGAGAGTGAGAGGAGTGAAGAACAGCCTTGCAGGAACCAAGGTCAGTGAAGAAGGAGGGGGAGAGGTGCTCCAGGTGCCGGAGCAGAAGTCCCCTGAGGCCTGTGGTGAGGACCACGGTGAAGCAGGCTGTCTCCCTGCAGCCCATGGAGTACCATGGTCGAGCAGGGTTCCACGCTGCAGCCCATGGAGGACACCACGGTGGAGCAGGTGGACCTGCACCGACAGAGACTGAGGCTTGTGGAAGACCCCTGCTGGAGCAGATTCCAGGCCAGACCTGTAGGCCATGGAGAGGAGACCACGCAGGAGCAGGTGACCTGGCAGGAGCTGCTGCCCGTGGGGGACCAGGTTGGAGCGGTTTGCTCCTGAGGGATGGACCCCGTGGTACGGACCCATATCTGGAGCAGTTCTTGAAGAGCTGCTGTCTGTGGGAAGCCCACACTGGATCAGTTTGGCAAGGACTGCATCCTGTGGGAGGGTCCCCACAGCACAGGGGATGAGAGTGACCGAGAAGGAGCGGTGGAGATTAAGTGCTACAGACTGACCATAACTCCCATTCCCCTGTTGCCCTGTGCCGCTCAGGGGGAGTAGGTGGAAGAGGGTGGAAGGGGGGAAGGTGTTTTTGGTTTCTTTCCTTTGTTTCTAACTTCTCTAGCTTGTTATTAATAGGTAATAAATCTTACTATCTCCCTACGCTGAGTCTGTTTTGCCTGTCACGGTAATTACTGCACAATCTCCCTGTCCTTATCTCAACCCTTGAGCCCCTTTCATCGTATTTTCTCCCCACTCCTCTTTGAGGAGGGGGAATGAGAGAGAGGTTGTGGTGGAGCTTGGCTGCCCACCCGAGAAAATCACCACACATACTCATTCCTGCCATACTGTTTCTTTCTAGTTTTTATACGGTCAAAGAGATTCTGCTGCTTAGGAGAACTGACTAGACTGTAGTGTTACACAGCCTCTCATACCCCTTTGATGTGCTGCATAGTAAGGTCTGCCCATGCACCACTAGCAGTATACTGTGACTTATGATTTCAAGAACATGAGTTTGCTATCCAACCATACAAACCAGTGGATAATCAGAGATTTTTTAAACATGTTGTGCAGTTCCATTTAAGAACATGCAAATATTATTTATTTTAAATAGTCTTTTACGACTTTATTTGATGATAATGAAAACATCCCCCCCCCCCCCCCCCCCCTTTTTTTTTTTTTTTTTTTCTCCAGTAAACACACTGCCTTATTTGAATGAGCAGGGGCTGTAATATGCTTCACACTTTTGAATAACATGGCCTGAATTTACAAACTGAGATATGGATTTAAGAAAGATGTGGATTCAAGGACCCGTGCTGGAGTAGTATGCTCCTGACCAATGGATGCTGTGGTACAGAGCCATGTGGGAGCAGTTCTTGAAGAGCTGCTGCCTGTGGGAAGCCCATGCAAGATCGTAGAGAGTGACTGTGAAGGAGTGGCAGAGACGAAGTGTTGTAAACTGCAGCGCATTCCCCTGTGGCACACAGAGGGAGGACATAGAACAGTGGATGGGGGAAAGAGTTTTTAGTTTGTTTTCTTTGTTTCTCACTTATGTAGCTTGTTAGTAATAGGCAATACACTGTATTAAGCTCCCTATGCTGAGTCTATTTTACCCATGAGGGTAGTTGCTGGGTGATGTCCCTGTTCTTATCTCAACCCGTGAGCCCTTTTCACTCTATTTTCTCCTCCTTTCCCATTGAGAAGGGGGAGTGAGAGAGCAGCTGTAGTGGAGCTCAGCTGCCCACCTGAGTAAAACAACCACAAACAGGAATATAAAATGTTATGTATAGATAAGCAAGCTAAATTGTGATCATCATGAGATTCAGTAGCCTCAGCTATGCACATTCTTTGATCTTTGTTGTTGTTAGAGGTGAATAGCTACTGGCAAAATCTGACCCATTAGCTCACCCTCTCAGCAAAATCTATAATCTGTATTCATAATATATGTGCATGTTTTTTTTTTTCATAATGTCCCAGTATAGTGTTTCATTAATGCTAGGTACTCAAAGGAATATGGAATAATGGAATAGTCTAATATCGGCAGCAATATACTGTATGCAGCTTGCATAGCAGTAATGAGTCAGGACAACAGTCAATCAATACTGAAAATTATTGTTTTGAATGTTGTAGCCATGCCACTCTTTGCTCTTCTGTCAATGCTTATCTTATGCTCCCAAATTCATATTCTTT
>CM021766.1:87347658-87391005 GCA_011076525.1 Nettapus auritus | reverse complement strand
CCCCCCCCTTTTTTTTTTTTCCTTTTTTTTCTTCCCTTTCTCCATCATGCCTGTTATGGCTTTTAGAAGGTCATGCTGGCTTGTCACACTATGTGTCATTTGTCTGTCTCCACTGTTACTTTCATCAACCCTTCAAATTAGTTAACTTCTGAAGTGGCAGGAGGTATATCAACAAGTAGGGTTAACAGAAGAGCAGCTACTATGTTAGTGAAACTATGTATGTTCCTCCTTAGCTCTGATGAATCATGCTTTGTTTGTACAATAAGTTTAATGATGTTTTCATCTTACTGTCCCATGGTTCCTTCTCTACTTACATTTCTCCAAAGTATTACAATATACTTTGTAGCATACTGTACTCTCCTTTTCTTTCCACCTCCCTGAGAAACGAACATAGGTCAGTACATTATAGCTATAGTACTATTTGCAATGTCTCACATAAATTTTAGTTCTAGGATTTCTCTGTTCCAGTATTGACTCAGAAGGATTGCTTTCTAGGCAGACTACACCTCCTATAGTGCTCCAGAGTTTCATCTTTGCTTTTGATTTCCATGATGAATCACTTTGTGACTCAGAGGGAAAAAAAAAAAAAAAAAAAAAAAAAGTCAAACTTACATGAACCACAAAAGTTTTGTATTCTTTCCACATACGGTCTTTGAAAAGAAAAAGATGAGGAGAGAAGGAAAGAAGGAATAGAAGGAATAACCTTCATAAACTAACCACTTGATTTAAAATGATTTCTGTCAATTAGACCTGTTTTTCCAGTTATTTTATGGAAAGTTAAATGAGTGGGTTAGTCCCATAGAAATAACTCTTGAACACATTTCTCCAACAAGTAGGGACTGGGGAATCTTAGATAATGAATGAATGGTACTCTTTCAACTGGCTTTTGTAATGACAGCAGCAAAGTATTTAAGATTGGAGCTTTGATATTTATTATATACACACTTAGCTTTCAGTGCTATAAGAGTATTTTTTCTGTCTTTAGTGCCTGTGTTGATTTGTTTTGTACTTAGGGTCAAAGCTTTAAAAGAAGCATAAAAAAGATAGAGAAACCCTTAGATAAGCTCAGTGGTGTTCTTATGGGCTGGGATCCCAGAGCACAGGCTGAACTTCTGTTGCTCACAAATGCTGTAAAGAAGTGAGCATTAATTCTGACATACATGACATGGTGGACGTGATTTGGAGCAGAGCATATTAAAGAATTAGGGGGGGTTCCCATCCTAACTGCAACTGTTTGGTGTAGAAGCAATTGTGGACCTTCCTTGTTTCTTAAAAGCCACTACTCCAGGAATGTTGTGTTCTTTGCCTTTCTCTCTTGACTTGTGGAAAAGAGAGCTGTGCACTCTATGCAAATTAAGCAGTGCTTGGTTACGTTGCTAAGAGTTGGAGCCCAGAGAAAGTGTTTGCAGCATCTGGAATCAGTGCACTGTGTTGCTCCAAATGCTTTTTCACAGGAGAATTAATTAATCTCCTGCCTTATCACCATGCCCCACCAGCTCCACAAATATATACAAAGGATGGTCTTTCATTTGGCTGTCAGCAAAGAGAAATATGTTTGTTGCAAAGCAAATATCAAACAGTAAAATTTTCCCAGAGGACAGCAATTCCATCTCCCACCCACCTGTGACACCTTCTGAAATATGCTGTCTTGGGAGCATGCTATTATTGGCTTGTGCAATTTCTTCCTTACCTGTACAAAACAAAACAAACTACAAAATAATTAAAAATAAAAATTAAAAAATAATAATAATAAAAAAAAAGAAGGTGGAAGTCTTCCAGGATTTATTCATCTTTTTTTACCATAATTTAAAAAATATTCCTTCCTATGAAAATGTGCAATTTTCAGTGCCTGAATAATGTCCAGGTTCACCATAATTAGAAAATGACTCAGAAAGAAAAAGAAAAGGGGGGAGGGGTAATTGTCTAGCTTCAGAAGCATCAAGCAAAGGAGTAGAAAGGAGTAATGAAGAACTCCAAGGAGAATGAAGAATTTGGCATAGATGACAGGAGAAAAGTGGCCAGTAGAGAGGGGGAAAAAGAAAAAAAAAAAAGAAAAAAGAAACAATTAAGAATTTAAAATGCAAGAAGGTGAGGCAGACATCCAGCAGAAAGTGGTTGACTGACTCCATTTAACTTGCACTTGGAGGCTACTTGGTTCTTTAAGGAGCACAAAGTATCCTTGAGTACAAATTATATAAGAAGATCCAGAGGCCTGCTTATCTGGAGCTGCAACTGACTATTCACCTATTCATTTTCATTTATAGATGTGGCTGCAAATGTTCATAGAAAAATGAATATAAATAAGCTAGTCATATCTTTATGCTTTGGTCTATTTGAATGAAGAATTAAAATGCTTGCTCACTTGTAGGTTTACTGAAGTTGTGAATAAAGAAAGAACATCAGAGGAGCATAAGATCTAAGAACACAAAAAAGCCCCATGGAATACATAAACCTAGTGGAAATGATTTATTTATTTCAGATAATAGCATACAAATCTTTTGTACTCAAAGACTATGACTAACATTTTACAAGGAGGAATGCAAGAAGGGTCAGTACGTTGCTTAATAGCTTCCATTCCACTTGTGTTCTTACAGATTTTACTCTGGAAAAAAAAAAATAGAGAACTGACAGAATTCAAACCAAATACAACAACAACAACAACAACAACAAACACCAATTCAAAGCAAAACACCAGTTCAAAGCAAAGCATTCAGTAATGTCTTCATACGCAGACAAAGAAAAGTAATTTTCTAATGTAAGTCCTTATACAGGAGGTCTGAATTGCAGAAGAAAAATGTGTTGTAAGATTTTGTGATGATAGAGTTTTTGTCACCTTATGAGTGAAGCTTCATTAGATAGAAATGCTGCGAAAGTAACACTTTGATCTAAACATCTTTGAACATTGACAAAGTTTTTCCTGTATTTGGTTATAGTTTAGGCCTGTAATTCATATTAGAGCCCTTACAGAAGCATCTTCCTGCTTTATAGATGAGGTATCAGGCCTCCTCATAGAAATCTTTTCTGTAACTAATCAGATGATGCATCTGAGTGAAGAAGGCATTGAAGTGCACTTTGTGACCTACGATTCTAAAGTAATTTAAATCAAATATACTTTCAGGTATATTTTAGAGAAGCCGTAAAGTTACTTTAAGCTGAAGAAGCTGTCACAACTCAAGGACAAAGAGCATCATCTGTATTTGATTTCAACATAATTTAACTATCAAGAAAGAGTAACACAGCAATTAATTTTGCATTTGAAAATTTTCTTTTTAACTAAACATGTAGGAGCACAGATCTTCATGTCAGTTTATCCGAGCTCAGAGCAAGGCAAGGTCAGGAAGACCATTAGAAACAATTTGCCATTACTTCTTTACACCGTTTAAAAAATATCAAGAATTGGGCTCTGATTTTCATAAAACATATGTAATGAATGATTAACTGTGTTGTAGGCCTTGGTAACTCTGAGCATACATGATATATTCGTTGCAAAAACCTAAATATTTTGAAACAAACCACTGAGATTGCATGCTGCTGAATTCTAATCCTGTTCTAATCTGGACCTGGAACTGGAGGTAGGGCTGGAGCTGGAGGACCGTTAACCCTCTCACCACCCCACCATATACAGCATCAACTGCTTGTAGTCTTAGTCTAACATGCTCACATTATCTGCTGCAAAATGCCATCCAATAATGAGAAAACTTTATCTAGTTTGCTTCTCAACTTTGGGGTGATGACAAATAAGCTTTCCAAAACTATTGACAACTGTATAGATTCTACGTTTACATTACCTGTATTTTAAAAGCTGTGTCACCAGGAATCAGCTCATCAAGTCTGTTCCCAGCTGCAAGGTGATGCTGCATTGACAATACCTGGTTAGCTTCCCAGTCTACTACTCTGAAAGATACAAGGTACAATTCTCTTTTATTCAAGAGAATAAAATGCAGGTGCTCTTGAAGAAAGAAGAATAAATCAGTCAAATGACACCATGCTTCTGTTCTTTTGTATATCAGGGAATACTGAATTAAACTTCTATGCTCTTTAAATTGCAGTTTTCACAAAGACATTTTGGAATCAGTAAATATCTAAATGCCAGAACTAGGATATTCAAGTTTCCTTGTGGGTATTCACCTCAATATCATTCACATTATGCATTTGAAAGTGAGCCTGATTGCTGCATTCTGAATGGTTTCTTTTTTTCTGTGCCATCCCAGATTTTGTTCTGTGCAATACTAGGGTACAGAAGAAAATGTGAAGCATATAGTTTTGTTCAATCAGAACTCAGATATCATCTGATTTTGATCTAAATGTTCCCCTTCATTTGTTCTGGCTGCATTTAGTAAAGATGGAAACCTGACTGAGAAACAATGGTTAATCACAGCATGTGCAATATTCTTCAACTGTTCTGTAGATTGCTATCTTACTTTTTCATTTAATACTATTCACAGAAGCAAGGCAGGCTCTTCTTAGTCATAGAAAGTCTTTCATTGACCTCATAGATTCAAGAGACCAAGGCAAGAAAAAATTGTCTGCAACAACTAAAATGAGGTTTCAATAACAGTGAAAAGTACTACTTTGACTGGCTAGTAGTAAATTTGGTTATGTACTCCATCTCTCCCATCCCCCCAACCCCTATACATTTTCTTTGGGAAAAATACATGAGAAACTGTGGTCTCACCCCCTTTTCACTGTAAATATTAGAGCCACTGATTTCCTTCTGGTTGGAGGAAGGAGTAAAAAGAGCCAGCCAAGGAAGAGTCCACAAATGGATGGGGAAAGTGGGATAGTGGTTGAGCCTAGACTTCTAACAGAGGAGCATTACTGGTTGGTGTACCATCCTCAGGTAACTTGCAACAGGTAACTGATCCAAACTATCTTGTCTTACAAGGAGACACTTGTGGAACAAGGGGAGACATTTGCCAGCAACTTTGACAGAAGATATTTGATTCCTGGCTAGTAGAGCAACTCAGGAGGCCTATGATACCACTGATGTGAATCAGCAGCTGCCTTTGGTATAGATGCAACCATAGACTGTGAATTTGACTTTCCAGGGAAGTTCCTTTTGTTTCATTGTTTACTCTTGGTGTCTCTTCTTCTTTGTGCCTTCCAATTTGGAAAGGTAGAGACCTTCAAACAACATTAACTGTTCCTATTTCTGTCATTCCTCAAACCTGTAAGCATAGGTACCTCCTGTTGTTTGAGAAGTGCTCAGACTACATTATGTGAGAACTGTCATGAAATATAATATTTAATTAGTTAAATAAGAAAATCCACAGTCCATCTCCACTGATACTCTGGGTACTCTTTCACATTAAACTAATAATTTAAATGGTATTTGGCTAACTTCAAAAGCAAAGGAAATTAAAGACACTTTTCCGTTTTCCCTGACCTGGATGTATACAAAGAACAAATACTGTGCCATTAGAAACTGCTGATTCTGTCTAGCATTGGAACTAATATTTTCTTTGAGAAGGTAAGGCTCCATAAATGAAAGCTGAATAATAATTAGTAGGCCTCCTTTTTTTTTTTTCTTTTTTTTTTTTTTTTTACAAAGTTTTATTAGCTTTTCAAGTTAAACATTATTGTACTTAGGAAAAATATCAATGATAGCAAAATAACTGTAGACAGAAAAAAATAAGACAAGCCTGTTTTCAACATGCCATGAAGTAATATCTATATTGTTCAGTCTTTAATGCTATAGGAGAAAATGGAGCAAAGAAAACTGTAAAAGAGTCACAGGCTGTAGGATATCATGCAGAATAAATATTATCAAATGCAGGCAAAAATATTCCACAGTGATGTGGAAAGCTGTGATATTATAGCAAAATATGTATTTGGCACTCTGTCCAACCACATTTAACCAGGTCTACTTGTCTTTAAACATCCTCAGAAAAACTTGGACTTCCTCAGAATCTGGGCTCATTACCAGAAAAAAACAATCATTAGAGATATGGAAATAATATTCAAGGTTTTCAAGTGATCACTAAACTTGAGTGTTCCATTTGAGAGTATTTAAATATCAATTCAGAAAAAGTTATTTTAAGGGTTCCTGCAGCATTTTTGGACTCAGAGGTTAGCTGTATATAAATTAAACAGTGCCTGAGGGGCATCACTGGGCCCTGAGGGTCTTGTGTCAACTCAGGTATTCGCAGACAGTGTTCCACATATACCAGCAGGGAGTTTGAGTGCCACCATGTCATTCTGCATGGCCATATAGTTTACTAGCATAGGTGCAGGCTATTCCTGCCAGTTGGTCTCAGAGCTTATGAGTATCTTGGCACATTTACTGGTATAGATATACGCACCATGTCACGTAACAGTCATCATTATCCTACTAACCTTCCAGTGTAGACAAATTATTAAGCCCACAGTAAATTACCTTTGCAATCCACAGAGCATTTTCCTATCTCATCAAACTCTTCACCAACAGATTTCAAAGCACTTTACAGAAATCATCAGTGTTAGTCTCCCATTTCACATAAAGCAAGGCAGAAGCTGTGACTACAGTATAGCATAGATGTTTCCTACTCACATGAAAGTATCATTGTATGTGTGACAGCTTTAAAAGGCGCTTATGATCACCTCCTCAAATCTATTCAGCTCCCTAAGCAAGTCTTTCAGTGAGTAATGATCTAGCCTTATGCTCCTTCACAGGCATGAAAATATCTAGTACAGGCAAAATGAATTGTCCACTGATATCAAGAAGATATCCTGCAGAAATAGTATTTCAGTCTCAGTCCTAGTGCTTTAAGGAATAATATTCATATTAATTTTGGTAAGACAGACACAAACTTTAATATGTCCAAACAATGGACTAGATTTTTGAAGGGCACTATGAGTGGTTGGATGAAAAAAAAAAAAAACAAAAAACAAAAAACAAGGAAACTCAATGCCATTTTACAAAACAGCAGTGTAAGTAGGTATTTTGCTGCTGGAATTTGCTTCCTCCTCCAACTCACAGTAATTTACAGTTTCCAATTTTTAATCCAGTTAGAAAATCCTCATTTTTATTTTATATGATAAAACTTGCTTTAGTTATCTTTCCAACAACAACGAGTATTTTCTCTCTCCATTTGTTGTTCTTGTTGTTGTTGTTGAGAGGTGAGTGAATTTTCAGCTGGTATAGTTCAGTTGAACAAGATTTGTGGTTTAGCTTAAGTTTTAGGGGGGAGGAAACTTTCTCTGTCAGCTGGAAGTGCAAATGGTTATTGGCCATGGGTTGGTCTTGCTGTCAATGATAATAGGAAAATTGATGGTAAATGACAAGAGCAATTTGTTAGGAGCTCCAGATAACTCCTCTCACAGTTTAAAAATGTCTAATATGATAGGCTGCCAGATGAACTGGCAGTTCTAAAGAACAGATGGGAGTGCAAAATCAGGGCTCAATAAAGCATGCCAGAGGTGGGGCTAGATATCATTCTGATCCTCTGTTAATGAGTGTGGGTGGGGATTGTTTCCCCAGTCTGGAATGGTTTACAGCAATATAAAATTTCACTGCTTACACAACAAAGTTTCTTTCCCCCACCTGCAGCATGCCCATGATTTCTTCAGGAACATGTGTCATCACATACAATATGATTACTAATATAGTGGGAGGTGGTATTAGATAACAGTTTTCTAGCATATTCTTGTGTATTAGCAAAACACATTGAAGTTGCATGAGAGTTTTTTTCTTAGTTTTGAAGTTATTTAAGGCATTACTTACTATTAATTAGTATAGTAGAAAAAAAAAAACAACGTTATTCTATAGCAAGGGCCATAGTAAGATTTAAAGTCTGGACTTTTAAAACAGGAAACCGAAGCTAGACAATGAAGAATGTTGTAACCCAATGAAGAGGCCAAGTAACAACCCTAGCAGAATCAACAAATATTTGGGTAATTGTTTGGGTATCACCCATCTAAGCTGTAGTAAATGATAATTAACTTTGGTGTTAATAGTAATTAACTTCAGTGCTCTGAAGCTCTCTGATTTTTAGTGAAGGACCTGTCATATGGTTACTGTAGCTCAGCTCTTGGGGTGATGACTTTTAAGGAAGGTGTAGTAATGAACAGTTAGTAGACAGCAAACAAGGCCTGTGATTTCCTATCAAAATATTTTAATCAAATCAGGTAGGGCTGATCATAAAAGCAGATCACAAATGAAAGAAGTAATCAGGTTGATTCATTAAAAAATAAATATCAAGATTATAGGAATCACTGCTATCAGAAAATTTTAAATTTTTGTAAATCACTTCTGTCTATGTGAGAGCTTTGATTTTGATATAGACACTTTGTAAGGTTTCCACTTGTACTCTACGGTATCAGTAAGCATATCTGTGCCTATATTCTAATGAGTTTCTGAAGCAGCTCTGGTCCCAACATCATTGTCTATATTTATTTAATTTTTAGGAAGCAAACAGAATTGTGAATACACAGCAAATTTGTAGCTGAATTGTAAATTTCTGTGTTTTAAATAGCATCAGAATTTTATACACTGTCATGGAATACATAAATATCCTTTAAAATAGTGAGTGAAATAGAAATCTCAGTTTTTCCAGGTGTGGTGGGTTAATCTCAGTTGGCTACCAAGCTGCTACCCTAACTACCAAACAACCAAGTTATTCTTGTCCTTCCTCTTTAACTCAATATATAAAGATTTAAACATTTCAATAAGGAGGAACAACATCTGTAGGAGAGCTGACAAACAGCTCCCCCCCCCCAACAAACAAACAAAACAACAACAACAAAAAAACATAAAAACTTGTGATAACTAAGGTAGAGTACCCTTTCTTGAAATCAGATGCCTCAAAATCAGAAAAACTGTGTCTCATGACTGCTGAGGTGTTTGATGAAACCACTATCTGCTTGCTGATTTAGGAAAGCATGCTATACGTGTCTGAATCTACCATGATCTTTCTAGAGAGTAGCTATCAGTATAGGATAAGAAATGAAAGTGAATGCCTGTTTCATTTAAGGATTGAAAACCCCATGAACACCTCATTGTGCAAGAGAAATAATGTACAGCTTTCAGTTTTCAATACAAAAATGCAGAATTTGTTAGTCTTTGAGGGCTAAGGTCATGTCACAGTTATGTCCTGCTCACAGAATTTAGTAGTTACTTTCCAACACAAACACGGCCATATTGTAGGTCAGAGATAAAGCCACCTTATGGTTTGCCAAGGTTGAACATTTCCAGAAAAAGAGATGCCAAGGATAATGATTCCTCTTTCCAATATATGACTCTTCCTTAGCTGGCCTGATTATTTGTACCACTGGAGTACCTCATTTCCTTAATCTCTTGTCAAGATGTTTCTCAGCTAGTCTCAATTTCTTCATGTCCTAAGAACGCCTTTTTTTGCATGTCGAAAAGGAGGGGAAGTGGAGCAGTCAAGGACAGTTGTGGCCCTCTCTTTGGCTGCTGATGCTATGATTGTTAGTTATTCTTCCACTCTTTCTGACTGAGAATTCGTTTGAAGATTTAGGGTTTTTTTGTTTGCTTGTTTGTTTGTTTGGTTTTTGATTAAATTCTTCTATCAGTGAGAAAAAAATATGAGGAACAGATGACATCTGAAAAATGGATAAATATATAAATAGAAATCTGGAAATGGAAAAACTGACCAGGTCATTATTAGTATTCTTTCCTGTCTCCCTCTGATACAAAAATGTAAATTAAAAATGGGTACAGAACTGATACAGCAGTAAAACTGTAGTCCCTTGTGAAATCAACATGCAGTTTTTAATGAATGCAACAATCTGAATGCAAGATCAAACTGAAATATTAGAAAGGACAGAATCTACTTTACAACAGAAGATAGCAAGTTTTTCATGGAAAATGGGAGAAACAACAATCTGTTAAAACTCCAGCTCTGGAAATTAAAAAGCAAACATACCTCGAAAGCACAGAAATGTCAGCTTTACAATGGTAATTTTAATAAAATAATGTTATTGATCAGATAGAGGAAAATGAGATGAAGAAAATATTTTTTTCCATTGACAAGAAGGCCTGCACTTGGAACTTTTGTTTAGCAGATGTGTCTTTTCTTCTGAAAAATAAATAAATAGATAAATAAATAAATAAAATAAAAAGAAAAAAGAAACCACAAAACTTATAGTTACATAAAAACAACAGTAGAAAAAGAAGTAATTGAGGAGATGCATATTGTGTTTGGGCTCTCATTGTTCACAGACACAAAGTTTTATCTTATTTTTCAGTGAAAACAATATACTGGCATAGTGTGCATTTTAGCAGTCTTGCCAATCTTTTCCTGTATCCAAATTTTCTAATGGGGAAACAATATTTCCTTTCATTTCACCCTCATAAGATTATGAGCAAAAGCTATTGATGGCTTTTATTTTTTATTGATGGCCTTATTTTTTTTAAAAAAAATCTATTTATTTATTTATTGTGACAAACTGTTTTATGTTAAACTTGCTGCTGTATACTACTATATCACTTTTTAATCCAATTTCCCTGTTTATCTAGATTCTTTTATATGGCATTGAATTCTACAAAATGGCTTCTGACTACATAATGAAGTATCCTCTTTTGCCCATGATAAATTTGCTCACAGTTCATTTATGAGAGGCTCCCACAGTTTTTATTTTCAGAACAGGTTGAAATGTTCTTTTCTTACTTATTCATTTCTTACTGAATAATTCATACTATTCTCTTTCCCCCTAAACTACATATGTGGGGGCTTCAGGCTCTTCTATAAATACTTTTGATAGCTCTTTTCCCCCATAGCAAAAAGATATCAGATGAAATTAAAATACCCTATTTGAATCTATCCATCCAAAAGTTTCTTTCACTCAGCCTAGATTGATATATATATATATATGTATTTCCCTATAGAATGGTCTGTACTTAAATTTTCAGTCCACAAATCTGATGCAGAAGTGTCTGATGCAACTCCATATTTCTAAACAGTTTTTTTGCTGATCAACTTACTAAAATAGTTAAACATTATCAGTGAACAGGAAACAGTATTTGCACATTAAAAAGCATCTTGGAAGATCAAGATTTTATTATGTTGGTGGAGCTTCTAACACCAATAGAAGATTGGTTGGAGAGGTGACATATATGACATATATGACTGAGAGCTTGACTTGGACTTGCCTTGGACTACATTTTATTGTCTGCATCCTTCACATTTTATGTACCTACTTCACTATGTACTTCTCATATTTTTTCTCCTATTTCACACAGGTTTCCTCTTATCCTACACTATAAGATCAGTGCTATCATATTGATTGCAATGTCACATGCAAAAAATAAAAAAATCCACATATAAGATTAAGCAGTAAATAACCATTTAACTGAAGAGCTACTAAAAAAAATATATTTCCTAAAAAGGATTTTATTTTGCTGCTATTGTGTCAGGCCCATACAGAAAATACACAATAACAGGAATTCTACTTTGTCCTTGGAAGTAGTTTTGATATTCCTTTTCATTATTTCTGAAAAGTTTTATGAGCACCACTGAGAGTACAGCAAAGAGGAAAAAAAAAACCACATATGCCATGACTTGGTGAATTATCCAGTTGTAACTCAATGTTTAAGTTGAAAACCACAATTTTTGATTTAGAAATCATTAAGAAGTAAAACTCCAAGGTAGCATTTGCACAGTCACTTGTCAAAGCAAAATGCACTTTAAGCACAGAAATCTAACTCTGGTTTTGAAAAAACAATTGCTTAAAACTGGCCTATGAGGGCAGGAAAGGATAATATTGATCCTTTGTTATTCTGCTTGACTACACCAGGAATTTACATTGCATATGTATAAAAACTGCTAAAACTGATTACGTGGCAAAGGTAATTATATAGGTACAATTATTTAGGTACAATTATTATACAATTTATTAGGTACAAACATGTTCTATTTCTAGGCTATTTTCAGATGGTATGTCTTTGCAAAACCTTAATTTCTTGCAAGGGATTGCCCATATTGGTTCCTTCACCTTAAGGTGATACTTTGTTTCTATCATGTTTCTATTCATGTTTTTATTATACTCCATACATCTTTTCAGAAATTGATGTCTGTAGGTAATGTTATAGTTAAATCTCAATTAGATTCAGGTCTTCTTCAGTGTTAATGGTTGAACAGTTCACTGTAATTCACTGCTGCTAGAAATTACTTGTAGTTTTCATAGTTGAACCTGTAAGGTTCTTTAAAATGTTTTGACTTGGTATTTATTTATGATTTGAGAAACACTAGAATCTCTAATTTTGTTTAAGGAAGAGTTGGATGGTTATCAATGTAATGACTGTTTATCTTGAGCTGCCTATAAAAAATTGCTCTGGCACTATCAAACAACAACAACAACAAAAACCTAGATTGCCAGACAGTGCATAATCAAACTTTTTATTTCTTTTACTGGTCCAATGACTTTATTTTGATTTGATCTAGATAAATCCCAGATCATATGTATCTTGAGACATGCAATGAAGAAATATATTTAAGAGAAATTACATCCTCAGAAATTTAACATAGAAGAGATTATTTTTTGTTTGGTTGTTAGATTGCTGTTGTCATTGTTTGTTTTTGTTTTGGATAATTTAAACGTATTAAATTGTTATTTTCAGTGGGATGGGAGAGACGAGGTTGATTGTAAAAGAATAACTTATTTTGTTTGTTGTTCTACATTGGTTGTGTGTGTGTTCTGAGAATAGTGCTACTTCTGAGAACAGGACACAAAGAGAGTTTAACATCTCTAAGGTGTTGCATACTCAAGCTCTGGCTTTGACATGCTGATAAAAATACTTTGTGAGCAGAGCACCTGTAGAATTAGAATAGTGTACTCTCCTTCCTTGGAGATACTCAAAAGCTGTCTGGACATGGTCTTGGGCAACCCGTTCTAGGCGGCCCTGCTTTAGCAGGGTCATTGGACAAGATGACCTCCAGAGGTCCCTTCCGGCCTCAACTATTCTTTGATTCTGTGATTCGATGAATACGCCCAACTATATTTAAGGATTTCCAGTATAAGGAAGCAGAGAAATTAGAAATTTTTACTCAAAGAATATATGAAGTACTTGAAGTTTAAGAAGAGTTACTTTATTATTATTATTGTTTTTGGAAGAGCAGTACTTTTACTACTATTTCTGCTGCGACTACTACTCCTAGTAGAATTTTCTGTTCCTTCAACTGTAAGTCATAGTTTTTCTCAGTGTACCTAGGATTTTACTGAAAGAAAAGGACTGTGAGTGGAATTAAGTGTATGCATTGAAATGGAGAATACAGCAAAAACAGAAAATGTGATTCTGCCTTGATACATCTGCAATGCTAATGTGATATAAAAAGGCTGTAACATTACTCTAAACCTCTTTTTATCTTGTGCCTCGAGTCACCTTTGCAAATGGCTGGGCTCCTGTCAACCATACATTTTTGTTTGGGGCTTTTAAATAAATGAATCATCACCAAACAGAATGTTTGACTGCTTCCTTCTCTTTATTTTAAGCTCTAAAAACTCCTCAGACTCACAAAAGTAAACAGCTTAAAATAAGGAATAATCAAGCCACGTGCATTTGCTCCAAATCCATAAGTGTTTGGTTTTATTCCTGGAATATCAGAAAATAATTACAAGGCTACACAAATGTTTGGATGTTTACCTGAATCTTGGATACATTCTCAGTTCAGCAAACACATAGTAACAGAATAATGAATGACTGTTATGTACAAGGATTAAAAGAAAGGAGAAGAAAAAAAAAAAAAAAAAGCCACATAGAATATTGTATTTGGAGGTCTATTTTTTTTTTCCTAATACATTTGTAACTAGATCTGTCTTAGCCTGAGCTGAAATAATCACTTGATTAAGATAAAAACCTCTCATTTGTGCTGATAAAATGCAACTCATGATAATTCTGTGGTTTTCACATGACTCGGTAAAACATCTGCAGTATACAGATATATTATGGATGCTAATAAATAATATATCTGTATTTTGTTTCAGTTGTGGATCAGTTTAGTTTCACAGGACTCACAGGTTTTCCTTATAGAAAATAGAGAAAACTCCTCTTGTGGAATTGGAAGTATGGTCTAGAAACATATTAAGAACTTCTGGTGGGATTAAAGTATTTTACTATACTGAGAAGTATGCGAGAATTCCTCTGGACATGTCACAGGCAGAATTATTATTTGCAGATAACTTATCAATTTAGAGCAGAAAGAATCCAACAGTTAATGTTGATAGCACAGTAAATAATGAAATACAGTAGGTGAAATACATTTCAGGTGAGGAAGTAAAAAGGGAAAATATTATATTCATAGGGCTGCATTAAATTGCATACATGGTAGTAGATATGATAGCTTCTTAGAATTATGGATATGTATTCAATGTGTGAAAGAACAGAGTCTCACTGAAAAGTAAAGACTAACAATCTACTAAAATCTGATGAAAAAAGTCAATAGTCAAATTTGATAGGCCCAACTTCCTGATTTACCCTATTTTTATAACGATCTAACTCCATTCACTTCAACAAAGCAGTTGTACATTATTTACAGGGATTGCATGAGAAGTGGTGTCAAAGAGTATTGTATAATATTTTCATAAAAATGCCCAGCATAAATGTCTTCTCTAACAATGCAGTTCTTAGGTTAAATACCAGATTGCCCAAAAGTTTATCATTAAAGCCAAATTCTGTCCTTAGGTGCACTCCAAGGAAAGATGACTTAGACCTGTAATATAGAACACAAAACTATCCTGGTTATGGCTGTTACAGCTCATATGATTTTCTGTTTTGGATCTTTGATTAAAACAGTGGTGATAGCACACTGATGTTTTAGTTGTCACAGAGCAGTGCATACACAGAGCCAAGGACTTTTCAGCTTCTCATGCTGGCTGCCAGCGCGGAGGCTGGGAGTGCAGCAGGAGCAGGGAGGGGCCAGAACCAGGACAGCAGACCCAGGATGGCCGAAGGGAAATTCCAGACCATAGGCATTATGCTCAGCAATAAAAACTGGGGGAAAGAAGATGGAAGTGGGGGACATTTTCAATTACGGTGTTTGTCTTCCCAAGAAACAATTACGTGTGATGAGTCCTGCTTTCCTAGAAATGGCTGAAAAACTGCCTGCCAATGAGAAGTAGTGAATAGATTTCTTGTTTTGCTTTGCTTGTTTATGTAGCTTTTGCTTTATGTAGTGAACTGTCTTTATCTCAGCCAGTGAGTTCTTGCACTTTTACCTTTAAAATTCCCTCCCCCATCCCACCTGGGGAGAGTGAGCAAGCACTCTCTGTGGGGCTTAAGCTGCCTACTGGTGTTAAACCACGACAAAAACACTGAAGAAGACCAATCTATGTAGCCATATGTCTTTAAATTATACCACATATTTTAAACAGTTAGATGAATATAAGTTCAGTAAACAAAATAAATAAATAAATAAATAAAATAAAATAATAATAATGCTATTCACTTTGATTTTTTTTTTTTGTGAAGCTCCTCATTACAGAATTAACTCCACTACAGAATTTCCCAAAGTGGTACCCTTGTTATGCAGGGCAGCTTATAAAATCTGTATGGATAAAGTAGAGTTATATCCAATGTGTTGAGCCTGAGACTATCAGGAAATCTGAAAGTGAGTTTCCCTTTTGCTCTGAAAAAAATATATATATGAGACAAGGATCTTTATTAATCAATACAATTTGATAATCTGTGCCATCTCCATGCCAAAAGCTGATCTCTTGACTCTTCTGCGGCAAATGTCATTTTTGTGGCTGGTCCTATAAGAACAATTAGTCTAGCCAAGTAATATAAAGTATTTCATGATGTTGTAAAGCAGCAGACAGGTGGAGCAGAACCCTCACCAGAATAAATACCAGTAACACTAAACACCCCCCCCCCGCCCCAAACAAACAAGAAATAACAAACAGAAATAAAAACAAATAAAAACAAAACAGCAAACACAGGTGATCAACAAACTCTTGAGAATTCCACAGCTGTGGTTTGTCTCTGAAAGTTCTGTTTGTCTCCCAGCCTACTCCTCTGAATCCTGCTGGTCTATCTGTACTACAACCCTAGGACCCCTGATGCCCAAAACAGATTGCCGGCAGGTTGCAAATTATGTTGGCAACACTGACCTGCAAATGCATGATGTAAAGTTGGAGGAGCACACAGTGGCAGTCAGGTATATGGCTCTCTTGAATAACACACCAGCCTTGGTGAGGCTGATATCAATCAGGCCCTGCCTTCTTACTGAGGGCAGTGAGGCAAGCCATGGACAGCTTTCTTCACTTCAAGATGCCTTTGTCAGTCACTCTCATTATTGCTCCCATCACTGTTGGTGGGTCAAGGATACATAGTAAATGCCTTTAGTTTCTTTTGTTTTTATTTAGCCTCAAATTTTTACATACGCTGAGAAAATTCAATAGCTAACTGAAGTATTTGTTCTACCCTTTACCAGTAACCAAGTATTTATTAATCTGAAACTGTGACACAGTCATAGTGTTCAGATTAGTCAGGCTTCACTGGGCATGAAAAGCACTTGAGTGGTATTGCACCATACAAATACCAATGTCAGCTGTTAAACATATCTTTGAAAATACTGACATATCTTGGTACTGTGTAGTACCACCAGTACTCAAAATTAGTGTGCCTATGTAAACATAAACTCTGCCTGACAGAGCACAGTTTCTAGAATACCACCAAAAGAGAGTTCATCATAAACTGTGAACATATTTATATTGCATATAGCCTTTCAAGGCTTATTGCCTTTTAATTTGTATACATAATGTAGAGACCTGACCTGTGACTTAGATCATGTAGCCATAGTGGAAATAGTAAATAATAATAATGCTATTATAATAATAGGAAATAAGTCAAAATTCTGAGTTTTAAGTGTAAGTAGAATGAAAATCTGATGTTTAGCCAGATATCTTTGATACATTCTTAGTGGATCTCTTTATGTTTTTATGTCTTTTTCTTCTCTCTTTTTTTTTTTTCTTCTTTTGGTAGTAGTGGTGGTAGGTGTTTTATTTATTTATTTATTTACCAGATTAAATACCATTTCCTTGAACATAAGGACAAATGACTCACCAAAAATAATTCCTTATCTTATTACACTTTAAATTACACTTTAAGAAATTATCTCATTATCTCTTATCTTATTACATAACTAGAAATTTTCTTTCTAATTCAGTAGTTTCTGTCAGACGAGTTCTCTGTGCTTCTGTGGGTGAGTTTGGTACTTTTTTGATAACATTCTTCTCCAGATCTATACTGTTGGTTTGTATTTCACATACATTTCTACAACAATATGCAACCGTGTATAGTTCTGCCATACACAGTGTACTATGCACAATACATACACAATCTGGCAGGAACCAGGATCCGTGAAACTTGTTTTCTCACAAATGCCTTTCATTCATGTTTGGTTTTAATGCAAGTGACCATTATTTCAGATAGATAACCTTTTCAATGTTAAACAATGTTTTCTTGTTAAAAACAAAACACAAAAACCCACCTTTATTGTCATTATTATGCATTGATGTTTTCTTTTCAATTGAATGTTCATTAAGGACTTAATCCTAGACATAAAAAACTCTGCTTACCCTTTCCAGAAGATCCCAATTCACATCCCTTTAGAGCTGTTACAAAACAAAGATTTCACTTTGCTTCTTGCAATAGCTGGGGAGAAGATGCCCAACCAGACTCCCACCCTTCTTTAGGGAAGCCCAGATCTGTCCCTTACTGGAATTGACCTTGTTTTCATGTGGTGATATAAATAATTAGGGGAGGCCTGGATCAAACACAGGTGAGTTACATGTGGCCAGTATGAAGGAATGTCCCTAGCTATCCCTTAAATCTTTTCTCTTCTTCCTCTGGTCATTCCTTAGGCCTTCTTTAGACAGGATCCTCAGCTAACCTAAGGATTTAAGAAGCCTCGATAGCTTTGCTTATTACACAGTCCATTTAGTTCTGTAAACTCTCTCTGACAGTGGCCAAAAGCAGATACTTGGGAAAGATCACAGCTGCAGAGCAAGCAATTAGTAGAACAAGTAGTAATAATACTTTTTGATACTCCGTTAGCCTCTGACAACTCATGTTTCAGGACGTTATAAGCACTGGTTTCCATGTATTTGCTAATTCTTACTGGATTTATCTTCCTTGAACATGTTTACTCTCATAATCATTTACAAGATTGAACCACTGTCATAAAGTTTCAAAAGCAATTTCTCCTGCCTCCTTGCTTTGCCTAGTAATTTCATTTATAAGTATAATAAAGAAATACATAATGTCAGGGAAAAATGAATAAAAGTTTGATACATTTATAATCCATTTATGAGAAATGCATTAAGAAAAATCTTAAAATCTTGGCTGTGCAAACTGTACCCCAGTAGTGAAATTAGACTAAATCTGGAATGTTTAATCTCACTAGGTAAGGACAAGAAAGTTCACAATTTCTTTCTTCTTACAAGGTCTTTGTATAGAAAACTGATGTAGGAAAGATACTGGGTACATGACATTAAATTAAACTAAACTGTGATTAAAGTAGAAAATCACTGAAGAATAAAGAAAACCTAATGGCTTATATTGAGTATGTGCAGAGCAGGGCTCTCCTTGTCTGTACAGTGGTTATCCAACTTTATGAAACTTACTCTTTTTTCTGTTTTGTTTAAAGTCTGTTCTGTTTTCTTGAAAGTCTTTTGTCTGTCTTATCTATTTAGGCTGCACATTTTTCAGATCTTTTTTTTTTCCCTTGTATATAATATATTAAGAAATAAATGATCTCCAGTCTCAGTTAAGACCTCAAATCGTTCATGTGAGAGAGACTTCAGCCAATGAGTAAGAAGACTTCAAATATATATATAGTTCCCCTAATCAGAGGGAACAAAAGGAACAAAAAAAAGCAAAACAAACAACAGCAACCTAGACCTCATTAGTTATTATTTTATATTAATTCATTAATTATACTCTTTCATACCTAAATAACATCTACTGACTTCTGTTGCATTAAGTGAAATGTAAACACTAGTTAAATGGTACTTAAGCAATATTACTGAAGTGAAAGGCCAAAGTGAAAATACAGAAAGAACCTTGTCAAGAATGGTCACTTGATCTTTTTTTAAGGACTCCTCACCAAACCACCCTCACAGCCCCCATCCCTCCCCCAATAAAAAAAGAAACAGATGAAGCAAGTATTATAGTCACAGGGGAAATAATCGTCATATAAGACTTCTTTTGTTTCATCTTTCTTTTTGAAATTTGTATATTCTATGTGGAATAAGTACAGGCATTCACAGAAGAGCCTAAACAATGATGAAGACCTTATTTCATGGTGCCAAAATTACTTAACCATCTTAAAAAGAACTTCAGAGCTAACAACCCCATAGCTGTGCCAGAGACTCACATGGTGGAGCATGAACTTTTCTTGTTGGACTAGTGTAAAGGAATCATCCTTTTCTGCTGTTTGGACATCACATAGTCCTTTGGTAGTATGAAGGTAAAGATTTGGAAGTAGACTAACAGTTCTGGATGGCCAAAACTCAAATATTTAGCTTTGGAATGGGAGGAGGAACCACTTTGTCAATGCAAGTACTGTATAGACTTCAATGACTGTGAAGCAGGGAGACTTTTTTTTTCTTTTACTTTTTCTTTAAATGGAAGGACTTTAAGCTAGATATAAGGACAGAGAGCATGACAGAAGTAACTATAGCTTTCTCACCTTCTCTTAGGACACTGAAAAATTGTTAAAAGTAAATGCATCATACTGCAGTACATAATGGAGGAGGTCTCTTATGGAAAGACATTCTAAGAATCTTCATTTCATAAAGTAGGAGGGATGAGAGACTGAAGTCAATCGTAGCCTTGCTCTTTCATTACCTACATTCAAAAAGGAGTTTTCTATAACTGAGTTTGAGGGGATAACTGCTAAGGAGGTGCAGTGCATTGACGGACCAGATGTTTTGGAGGATCAAAGTAATATAAAGCACAAGGTCTTGGTGAATGGTTAAAAAAGGTGATCATTAGCTTGAGTGCTGCATCTGGATGATTCTCACCTTTAAAAAGGCTTAATGTTCTTTGCCACATATTTATTTGTTATCTCAAATGTGGAACATCTGTAATAAAACAAAGCTTCTACCTGAAATTCAATGGTCAATAATTCCCTAAGTCAAAAAAGGACAGAGAGTTTACTAAATAGGATTCCTGAACTCACTGTTGAGAGTGGCAGACACTAAATTTTCTGTTGATCTTTTTTCTTTCATTTTATAATATATATATATATTTCTAATAATCTTTTACTATCCCAAACAGAATTCCTCCTGCTACATAACTCCCCAGTTTTTCCAAGTACAACCAAAGCAGTATGATGTTGTTATCTGGAATTTCCATTTTCACTGGTCTAAACTTCTCATTTCATACGTATTTCAGGAGACGCATTTTGGTAAAGCATTTGTTTCTCATTTTCTTTCCCATTTTTCTCATGTTGTTCAGAATGCTTTTTATCAGCCCTCTTCACTTTTGTTTCTGTATTAGCAATTGAACTTCCTTTTGTTAAGGTAGCTGGCTCACACATCAGTGAGAGTGGGAATGATCACAAAAGCTTCCTTATCTTTCCAAATCATTCTTCTAGACCAGCTTGAACATTCTGCCCTTTGAGATAGCACTTGTATAAAAAACACTTACGGTTGTCAGTAGTAAAGGTGTTGATTCTCTTTTATATTGATTGCCTCCCTCAGAAAGCCTTCTCATGTCTCCCTGTATTCCACCTTCTTGTTTGGGGTGTATTTATTTGGGGGATCTCACCAAATGTGCCATACAGATGCAAATATACTGTCAGTTTCAAATCAAGCCTTCAGATAGTTTTAGATTCAGTCCCTTGCTGAACAAGAAAGGCATGGAAATGTAAATAATAATAATAATAACAACAACACCAAATACTAAACTAAATGCACACGAATAAGAATTATTTGTATAGTTCATAATGGTATGTTTTAGCATTTGCTACCACTCTCTTTTCTATTTCAGCAGTTCCTTTCTTATGTTTCATTTTGTTTCTCACTGGGAAGGACAAAGTTGCCCTTAACAAAAAACACAGTATTGATTTTACCTGGAAATATATTATACTAAACTATGAATAAAATATTAAACTTTGTTTCACCATGAAATGTGTCAAAACCCTTGTAAAACTAATGATTTCAGATAATATTGATATTTCCACAGCTATTTGTTTAATTAGTGTCCTACATCTCTGTAACAGTTGGCCTTTATTTACTAACTTAGCAGCAAACAAATCTCTTTTGAGTTTAATCTTCTACTGTATTTGGAACATTGCCTTGCATGACTATATCACTGCATTACTTCAGTTGTACACTGCTATATATTCACTGATGAAGATCTTTGCATCACTGGAGTAGAAAAGTAGGAAAATAAACCTTTGAAGTCATGTATTTTGTACTTTGATGATTGAAGTCATGAAGTCAAGGCAGTTGCCAGAGGCCGAGGGTTCACAGTCTTTGAGACAAGAAGGGACCTCTGAAAATCAACAAGCTCAACCTCACTTCTGAAGCAGAGTCACATAGAACAGGTCTCAGGACTGTACCCAGTTGGGTTTTGCATATCTCCAAGGATGTAGACTCTGCAGCCTCTCTGGGCAACCTGTTCCAAGTTTTTTATTTTTGTATTTTGTGTCTATTGCCTCTTGTCCTGTCGTTTGGCACTGCTGAGAAGAGTCTGCATCCCCCTTCTCCATTGCTTCCATCAGGTATTTAAACATGCAGCTAAGATTCCTCCCAAGGTTTCTCTTCTCCAGGCTGACCAGTCCCAGTTCTCAGCATCAGCTCTAGTCCCTTAGCCATTCTTGTGGTCCTTCTCTGAAACTGCTCCTGTATGTCCCTGTTCTCTTTGAAGAGGCCAAACCTGGACATAACACTCTTAATGTGAAAAGGAACACAAACATCCATCTGGTGTACCAGACACTTCTTGCAATTTTATATCATCTCCAAACCTGTGGAGGGTGCACTCTGTCCCATCATCAAAGTGTTAAACATCATTGGTCCTAGTATTGACCCCACGGGTACACCACTAGGGACTGGCCTCCAGATGGACTTTGTGCCACCAGGCATGAACTTATTTCTGCTGCTGAATCTGCAACAGATCTGCACAGATTTTGACTTGGAGAATTTGCTTCATCTTCATGCAAGACTCACAAAATCTGAAAAAGCTATTCTTGAGTTTTGGGTTTAAATTGCTAAGTGCTTATTATTATTCTATTTACCCAGGCATTTTACACTTTTTTTTATCACTTAGGAGTTTAAAATTGCATTTCTTTTTTTGAAAAGGTTGTAATATATATTTTCATCACAGAAGAAAATATTTATCTTGTTCCAAGTCTTCTTCTTAACAAATCTTGGGTAAAAAATATTTTTGAGAATTCAGATTTAATTTCATCAGCAACAGCTGTTCAACTTCAAATAAACCACATGTTCAATTATTTTTATGTTATTAAAAAAAGTCTAGATTAAAAGATACAAAGGAATTCAGCTCATGATTAGTGTTGTGTTTGCTAAGAAAATATTTTTAGGAGTTTTTAAATTAGTTTTTAAGTATTTTAGACCAAGTAACACAAACCTAAATCAACCTATAGCGATACTATAACTCTGTTCTAAGTACACTTATAAAATATCTAATGTGTCATGTCCTTTATTTTGTTAAAAATACAGTGTAATAAAGAATAAGTGTTTTCTGCGTAGAGCAAATTGAGACATGACAAAGAGTTAAGAATTCTATAAATGTTTCTGGCACCCTATAAATCATCAGCTAAAGAAAATGCTGACAAATATCAACATCAATGGAGTATTGATCTACCAAATGCACTTCAGCCTCTCACTAAATAGTTTTCCTTAAGCATACAAATTAATCAGATGAGAATGGAAAATCAGATCCATGGCACTGCTAATACTTTCAACAGTTTTGCAGGGAGTTTCATAATTATCCTCTCCTCATCTTTTACTTGACTTGGGTTACTTTATTTGAGATGACAGAGATCTCTGTACTATCACATTTCATGTGCTTCAATATATAAGATATTAAAATAAACATCGAGTAACATGCCACCTCATGTGAATTAAGTGTGGGATGTAAATTAGGTGGGTGATTAAGAACAGTGGAAGACTGTAATACAAGGGTAGTATTATACCATACTGAATTACGACATCTAGATTCCGATACATTTTTTTATCAGTTTGGGTCACATCACTGATTTCACTTGGATTCTCTATAGAAAGAGGGCTTACTGAGAATAAGTGATGTTGTATGAATCTTCTAATAGGTAACATTTAAAAAAAATATCCAAAGGCAGTGTAAAAATCACATAGTTAAGGAACTATGGCTGACTGCTACATGCAGACAATAACATTTTGATTACATTATTGGGGTGTTCTAGGAGAAGTTATGAGGTAAAAACATAATTTTTTTGCTACCTTTTCAGATGTGTTGTAAAAATTAATTGTTGCTAGGAGTCAGATTATTTCAGTTTATTTGCTCCAATTTGATGGATTCCTTTGTTAATGTAGTGATTTAAGAGTGTTCAACATCTCCTGTAATTCAGATCCTGAAATTCATTTTCAAGAGAAAACAAAATCAAATATGAATTCATCTAATTCTTGGGAACAGTGTTTTAATGTTTATAATCTAAAGGAGCACACTTCTCCTTTCCATTACTCCATTATTTATTTTAATGACAAGTTTCTGGTCTTAGCTGAATTAAGGCAACAATGAAACAAGCTCAGTTGGATGCTAATTTTTCACATTATTTTTTGAAGAGTTCTATAAATAGAGTAAAAGTAGAGGGTAAACATAAAAGCAGGAAATGTCCATCTCCATTTTAACTGTAGATTAGTTATTCAAGTAGCCACCTAACCTCCATGCAGTAATGGCTGGTATTGACAGTGTTTGCATTACATATTTGAAAATATAAACTTTATAATTATTTTATCTTATGAATATGCTTTTTGTAAATATATAAATGCATATCTATATATTACACTTTTTTTTTTTTTCTGAGTAATAAATAAAATCAGTACTTTCAAACGCCTGACAATAGCATGCTCCATCCCAGTAATTTATATACCCCATGGCTTCTGTATCACTTCCCATGTCTTCTCCTAGTACCTCTTCTTCCTCTGTAGAAACCCTTGTTTACTGCTGCTGAACTTGCATCACTTGCTGCAGCCTCTGCAAGAGCATGCATGTCACACTTGGCTGATGTGTGTTGATGATAAGAAACTCAAATAATTGTGGAAATTTGTATCTTCTGGGTGAAACCAGTCTGAATCTTGTATATAAAAGTGGAAGTCATTAACATGGGGTTAACAACCTTAGATGCAAAAAAATAAGGGTTATTATATATTCTCAGGCTGAGTGGAAAGAATGACTCATGAGAAATATTGCAGGCATTTATTATCTTATACAAATAGGTTAGCCTTGTTTAAAGGTTATCAGGTTCCTCCCTTTGGTTCATCTTCATTTATGTTTTACAAGTCACATAGTGTTTTAATTATTGTATTTTGATCATATAGCTCGTTAGATAATGCATGATCACCTTCTCTCAGATCTCAACTGAAATGTTAAGTGCAGATTGAAGTACTTATCTACAGAGCAGTTCTTCAGAATATGCTTTTAAAACTAACCACCACTGAACAACTTCCTAAAAGTCGAAGACTGCGGATCATAATTTTTTTTATAAAACAGACTCACATACATACTGAAGCTTTAATCTAAATACCCCCACTCTGTGCTTTTGACAGCAAGGATCTAAAAAATAGTTTATTATATGAATTACATTACATTATTTTGTGGGTCATTAGTTATTACCCAGTGACTTTCTACATAAAGTTATTGTTTAATAAATTATAAAACTTGCAACTTCCCATCAGCTGGACCACCTGATTAGAGGTATGTGTATTCAGAAATAATATAGATAGCGCCATACAGAAAACAAAATCAAGCCTCTTCTGAAATAAATGAGTTAGTTTCATACTTACTGTGCTGCGTTCATGTCACTGTATTTTAGCTTCACATCAGTTTTACTATTTCCATGGAGTTGTAGTGAGTTTACGTGGCAAAGTTTTGGTAGTAGAGAGCAATAAGGATGGCTTCTCTGAGAAGAATCCAGAAGTAGCTCCATGTTAGGTTAGGGCTCTGCTGCTGGCCAGAGCCAGTAAGTGATGTTGTGCCTTTGTGAAGGCATGTTTAAGAAAGGAAGGAAAAAACAAAAAAACAAAACAAAACAAAACAAACAAACAAACAAACAAACAAACAAACAAAAAACAAAAACTGGGAGAGAGAGGAGTGAGAAGCAGCCCTGCAGCCCCCAAGGTGAGTGCAGCAGGAGGGCAGGAGGTGCTCCAGGCACGCAGCAGCAGTTCCCCTGCTGCCTGTGGAGAGGCCCCTGGTGGAGCAGGCTGTCCCCCTGCAGCCCATGGGTCCCACATGGAGCAGATCTCCACGCTGCAGCCCGTGGAGGAGCCCCCGGTGGAGCAGGTGGATGTGGCCTGGAGGAGGCTGCAGCCCATGGAGAGCCCCCGCAGGAGCAGGCCCCAGGTCGGAGCTGCAGCCCATGGAGAGGAGCCCACGCAGGAGCAGGGGGGCTGGGGGGAGCTGCTGCCCACCCGTGGGGGACCTGTGCTGGAGCAGTTTGCTCCTGGGGGATGGACCCTGTGTTACGGAGGGAGCCATGTGGGAGCAGTTCTTGAAGAGCTGCCGCCCATGGGAGGGGCCCCACATGGAGCAGGCAGAGAGTGACTGTGAAAGAGCAGCAGAGATGGAGTGTTATAGACTGACCACAGCCCCCATTCCCCGTTCTCCTGGGCTGCCTGGGGGAGGACATAGAAGAGGGTAGATGGGGGGAAGGTGTTTTTAGTTTATTTTGAGTTTCTCACTGCTCTAGCTTGTTAGTAATAGGCAATAGATCTATCACCCTACTCTGAGCCAGTTTTGCCCATGACAATAATTGTTGAGCAATCTCCCCATCCTTATCTCAACCCTTGAGCCCTTTTAATTGTATTTTCTCCCCTTTTCCCTTTGGGAAGGAGGGGGAGTGAGAGAGTGGCTGTGGTGGAGCTCATCTGCCCACCCAAGTAAAACTGCCACAGCAGTTAATAGTTAATAGGAGGTCTGTCTGAAACATACTTTTATTTTTTTTTTTTATTTTTTTTTTTTTTTCCCCACAGCTTACCAATACTTCTATTAAAAATCCAGGGAGAATTTTACAAGAGTTATATAGGAACTCGGCATCCAGCTTAACTTCCCGTCAAAGTTGACTTGAACCTTGCCATGAGACTACCTAAAGGAACCTTGATATTTATCTCTTTTCAATATAAGTTCTTCCCCTTCCCATCACTGTAGACATCTGTAGAAATTTACGATAATTCATGGTTACAAAGGAGAAAAAATATGGCGGCTTTGACAGCTTGGCAGTTTGCACATTTTTTAACTTCTTAAAACTAATTTTTCTGATGTTGAACTTATTCAAGATTATCACATATTTGTGATCCAAAGTTAAGGAAAATCATTGCTTAGGAAACTGGAGGTTGTTTCAGTAGAATGACATTTGGAAAGAACTAAAACTATAATCTAAGAATGGAAAAACATTGCAAACGATGTAGCAATGTAGGACATTGCCAGGTAAGGAGACAGCATTTTAGAGGCAACAATTTTCCAAGAGAAAGATTAATTAGGCAAAGAATTTGTACAAAGATCCACAACACAGTAATGGTTGCATTGGTTTTCATCTGTTGTTTATAATTAGAATATTAGCTTAAAATAACTAGGTCTCTAGTTTTTTACGTTGCATCACACTATAATAATAAGATGATCCTGGTTAAAAAAAAAAAAAAATACAAACAAACAAACAAAAAACTTACAATTCAGGCAATTCAGGTAAAAGATGAGAAAGAAATTTTAGGAAATATAAAGATAACTGAGAAATTAATTAAGAGGAATGATCTAAAATTTAGTGTCACATCACTTGGTGGAACACTGTCAGTTTGCACAAAGATGTAGTTGAGAGTCAAAGACAGATATGAAGAAAGACATCATGACAGCTCATAAATACAGAACTCCTCCCTCTGCAGTATTCAATGTCTTTGTAGACAAAAGAGTACAAGACACTCTTTCCCACATGAAATCTCTGAATGAGTAGGGGCTGCCTTCAATAATCACACTATTTGCTACAATATTGTGACAATGAAAGAAAACAGCATGAGATTGTTTAGAGGAAATGAAACCAAATCAAAAATAAAATAATAATAAAAAAGGGAGAGAAAAAAAGAAAAGAAAGAAAGAAAGGACAACCCTGTAACTATTTCATATCCTCATAAAAATAAAAGCCTCATAAATTGCACAAAGCTCTATGTGGAGGGTAGGAGTCCGTCCTAACACCTGCAGATAATCAATTTATGCCCTGAAGCATGATATTTGGTTTACATTTATTATTTTTTTTGGCATGCATATCTACAAATGTTGTTTGTGTTCATAAAATTAACCCACTTCTTTTTAACATTCAACCGGAGTATTTGACGTGATGGCCTCCTGTGAGGGTGAATTTCACAGGTTGATTATGTGCTGCATAAAGGAGCATTTGCTTTTATTGGTTCTAAATTTACTGCTTTGTAATGGCAGAGAAGAAGTCTGGAGAGTAAAAAGACATTTGATTGTCAAAATCTGTTAGATTGCACCAATGAAAACTAGTTAGCACACAGTTTTTGCTGAAAAAAAAAAAAAGAAAAAAAAAAAAATCCCAGAGAACCCTAAACATGGTGGTTTTATACCATGTGTATGTGGAATGAGTGGGGAATAATGAATTAACTCCCCTAAGCTCTAGGATAAATATAGAATGACAGAGACATTGAAAAGAACTAAAATCCAGCAGAAGGAATACTGAAACAATATCTCTGGGTATATTGGATAGAATTAAAACGATGACCTGTGTGCTATATCTTACAGGAAACTAAGTTTAAAACAGTGAAGGTTCACTTTAAAGGAAAGGACCTGATGACAACACTGCCAAACAGGATTAGAATAATATTGATCACAATTACATTAGCAATAGGGCTGAAACAAGATTAAACAGAATTGAAGACTTTGCATTATAGTAGAAAAAAATAGGGAAAGTACAAGAAACTTTTACATTATGTGGGATTAAGTCATACAAAGGAAGTACCCTAAAGCTTGTCCAAAACATGCAATTGCGAAAGACAACTTGCAAAATTTCTATGTATGACCTATGTCTACTGCAGTGAAAATGGAACAATGCAATGAGCAAAAACAAATTCCAAAAAGAGGGAAATAAATAAATAAATAAATATGAATAAACCAAGATCAAACTCTAGAGTTTAAGACCTAAAGAAAAGGAAAGAAAAAAGAGAAAAAGGAAAGAAAAAAGAGAAAAAGGAAAGAAAAGTAAGTAAAAATAAAGCCTAGATTTATAAAATAACAACTGAACATTTGTTTATCTGATAACATTGCCATATGTGGTAAACAGTACCTTGCCAAAATCATATGAACCCTGACTATACCTGCCAGGGGAACTTTGGCTCACCTTACTTTAGGTAGCTACAGCATAGATTTAACTCTGAGGCAGCTGCTTAGAATTTGTATTTTAATAAATGGGAGAGAAAGTTCTAGGCTCAACTGTCCTATTTTAGATAGCTACCTTATTATAAAGTGAACTATGCTGTAGAAGTGCCTTTTTTCCTCCTTTACTAAACAATGACTCTGGACAAAGATACCACTGGTAGGTGGACATCTCATGCAAGTGTAGATGAAATAAATCTCTCACTCCCAAAGTCAGCCTCAGAGCTCCTAAATTAATTAGGGGATTACTTTGTATTTTTGAAAATATAAGGACGATAGGATACTAGACAAATACTGTTCTGTGTGGTGATAATGTGGAGGACCATGCATAGTTCTTAAGCCACAGGACAATCCATCCACACATATCTTCCATTGCATGCTATCTCTTGCATAGGTACCAGTACACTAAAGATTAAGTGTAACAGTCTAACAGATGACTTGCAAACTGCTGTTAACATTGTCCAGAACAGTCTGAGTGATAACTAAGGTTCACTGAACATCAAAACCCACATGAAAAATGCAAAGTTCTTACAATAATAACTAATAAGTTTATTAATTTCATAAGTACAACTCCGTGCTAGGTTGGCTATCCACCTCCTAAATTGATTTGAGTCATGTAGTTTCAACTCACTGCAAAGACAGACTTGCCCTACCAAAGCAGAAATTTCTGTTACTGCAGAAATGCGTTGTTGTGGGGACAAGATTTCCAAACACTAATAGGCCAGAAGAAGAAAAAATAAATGTATCCAGAGTAGGAACACTGTAGAAAGTGCAATTTATTTGGAAAAAATTAAGTGATACAGTGAGGCTGCTCAATAAACGACAAATTTTAGAAGCAGCTTGAGAAAAAAATAAAGGGAAAAAAAAAAAAAAAGAAAAAAAAAAGAGGGGGGAATGGAGATGGTCATAGAAATTACAGCTGTATTCAGAACCTGCACGAAGATCTGAAAGTGTTCCCAGTGTTCACATTAGTAGCTCACAAAGAATAATCTTCCACAACAACCTATTAAAAATGATTCAACAGTCTTATGGTGAAAGTCTTATGGGTCTATTATGCAACAGCTATGTCATTAACCCCATAGGGAGTACTGATCATGCAACTGTACAACGGCTGTGGTAGTTCCCCAAAAGAGGTCTTGAGAAGTTAGAAGTGATCAGATGAGCTGCTCAACTTTCAGTGAGAAGAAGGAGTATGGAAAAATCAGACTGTCTCTGTGCAGAGGTTTTTTCCTTGTGTGGTAGATAAAACATTTACATCTGTAAACATCAGACTAAATTTGCTACCAGTTTGTGTCAAAATAAAGATCAGAATCTCTTGACTCCAATGAAAGACTTCAAACAAAAATCCCTGAGTTTACTGAGAGGCAAAAATGGGAGAAAACTTTCAGGTTAAGTGCTAGGAGAGAACATGCAGTGATGTACAGTCATTTAATGAAAATCATAATTCATAAGTAAAGAACCTGGTACTTCCCTGGTATTTCTGTGGGGAAGGCAGAGTTAAGCACTCCATGAAATCCTCAGCTATTCACATGCCACTTGTGCCTCTCTTTTCCTTTCAGCTTCATGAGGCAATAAAACATCATCCCTGAATTACCTGCAGCGGGCAATGGACATTTACATAAAAGAGTCTTGTTTTACTTTGTGGTCTCTAAAAAGGATTCTAGAACTGCATGTGGTGGCCTTTATCAGACTTTTACAAGTACTTCAGAGAGAGGAAAGTAGAAACTATGAATGTTTACAAAGAAAAAAAAAAAAAAAAAAGATAAAAGAATAATGAATGCTGTTGAAACAAAAATATGGGCTTCTCAAGATGACTATAAATGTTTTCTTTGTCTTCATGACTGAAAAATGCTAGTATCACAAAGCAGTCTGTAACACCTATCAATTTATATAGAAAGTGTCTTTATTTCCTTTTCCTTTCTTAAGCAAAACACTGTAATAAAAAGTGTATGTATGACAAAGGCATGTATGACAAAGTTCTTTGTGGCATTTGTCTTTGGTGGCATTGGGACTTTATTATTTGTCTTATTGATAAACAGATAAAAAAAGACTGAGGCCACTTGATCTCAAGCAGATTCCTTAAGAATGCAAGGGAGTATATACTGCATTCTTGTTCAACAAACCTGATGCTGAAAATCAGCATAAACATGAAGTTTGTACCTACTCCTCTCATAATTATTCACTTATTTCTTAAGTTCAAAGGTTTTCTCCTTGCTTATCACTGATTCTGTTTTGGTTCATAATGTTTTGGTTCATAATGTTTTGGTTCATGATGTTTTCTTCATTTTCTCCAGACTTCCTACTGTTAACATTTTACTGTGGATATAAGTATTGTAGACAGCATCTCTCCTCCTTGAAGGCTTTCTGTTGTTTCTACTTTGGTTTGTACAAGGAAGAACCATTCAGCAAGGAAAAATGTTGTCAAAGTAACTTTTCCAAATTTCCGCAATCCATTTAAACTAGGAGTAATTGTGATTCAGTACCACTGGAAAGCAGATCTTCTGCCACTTTCATTTCTGAACATTCTGTATAGATTATGCAGAGTGTATAGATATATATACATATATATGTATAGAGGATTTTTTTTTTTTTTTCTAACTAAGTAAGAACATTTGATATCACAACAGTGGCTAACAGAGTACTTAGTAAAAGACACTTTAAAAAATGTATTTGTAAAAATAAATTGTATTGTGGCTTGATTTCCATATATATGCAGTAGTTAAGGGCAAAAGGCCAAGATTTTACAGTATTACAGAACATCAAAGGAATACCACACCTGGGTGACTGGTGTAAACTAAAATATGTACTGGTCACCAAAACAAAATACAATACTCTAAGGACGTGCTGCTCATTCAGAATTCAAATGCTTGTGTCTGAATGCTACTTTTTCAGTGTTTAACAATTTATTCTTTTACTGCTTTCTCCTGCCCATCACTGCACACGTCATTAGGCTGCATATAATATAGTAGCTTCAGCCTATGTTGGAAAGTTTAATGCTCTGCTACACAGCAGTAACAACACATCCATCTTCGCCACAAATTCTTCTCTCTGTCCCTTCATGTGGCCTGTCACTCACTTCTGTGCAGGATGGTGATATAAAGAGAAAATTAGAAGGAAAGGGGAGAAAAAAAAAAAAAGTTCAGTCAAAACCAAAATGTGGTTTTGATTGCAGAGATTCTGAAAACATCACACTGATAGGGTTGGGCAAGTTTGTAAAAGAAAAATTAGTATAACAAAAAACTTGGGAAATCATTAATGTTTTGAGGAGCAGAAAAGTTTTGCTTCTACACTCCATTATCTTACCTTTTTTTTTTTTTCCTCATTTTGCCATCAAGAAAAATAAGCAATGAAGGAAAAACAACTTCCCCTTACTCCCCCTCCCCACCCCCCCCCCCCCCTCCTTTCCCCTTCTTGTACTAGATGAGTGTATATTTGCCAAAAAAATGCTACAGACATCTTAATTATATACTTAAGAGGCAGCAGATAGGAGATGCAAATACAGGGTGAAACTCTGCCCCCCAGTTGCCCAGTTCCCTAGTGGCAGTGGCACCAAATCTAGAAAATGATGCACCAACAGGTAGGTATTGCTTCTAGTGTGGTTGTGGGAGGTGCAGGAGCAGCCTCATTGCATTTATTTGTTACAGGCTGCAGACATACCTGGCTGTAGACCATTCAGAATACTAAACAAGAAACCTAGTAAACCATGTATTTACAATGTATAATGCAAATCAAGTTAGGGGTAGGTATAACCACATTCATTTCAAGCTAAATAATATCTGCATAGAGTAATTAATGAATCAAACCATTTAAATAGACAAAATGAAATCACATAATTAAATTGCAACTTCTGTATTCAACTTAATAGAATATTCTGACAAAACCAATTTAAAATAAATATATATATCACTCACTTTTGCCAGCTGAATTACTTTCTCAGAGTTACTTTAGTTACATGTTCATGAACTCATCATAATTTCCCTCTTTTTTTTACTTATTTAATTTTACAAATGATTTAACATTGCAAAGAAAGAGGTTGATGAACCTGTACAATAGATTGGGTCCAGATGATTTACTACTAAGTGCTTATAAAGTGCTGCAAGAAGTCAAGATGAACTGCAGTGGTTCCCAAAGCAAAAATAACTTTTATGAAGGTGAACATGAGTCATAGGATCTGGAAGAGAAGCAAACAGAATTATGTGCCCCACCTACTGCAAGTAATTTAACCAATTTTCAACACTTAGCACAACATTTTTGCAAGCATATTTTTAGAGGATTTTCTCCTGAGACACCTGCCTAAGCTTTCCTTTTTGCAAATCTGAACCAGAATCTTTAAGCTACCGTAAAATTCTCTTATACAAAATGTGTCAGGAAAAGGGACACTTAACCTTTAAGGAAAACTTGATTTTACAAGAGCACAAGGATTTCTTACAGGAGCATATAATGTGTTCTAACAGTGATCCAAGAAAGGCAAAGTGAGCGACCTTATTTTCCTCCACACTTAAGTAGCAGGTTAGTTGTCATAAACTAAACAGAAGAGTTGATCACTAAATACTAATATGAGCACTCATCCAATATACACGGGGTATAGGTCAAACACCCTGTCTGAAGTAGACAACTCCAGACCAAGAAAAGAGACTAACCAACAATACCAACAATGAACTTTTGACTGAGGTCATCCCTATTATGCACACTAGCATCAAAAGCTGGGAAGAATTCATTGCCATTGTAAACAGGAACAGACCTTGCTCTGGTCAATAGCAGAGTGAAACTACAGTGAGGATTGTATTGGAAGAAAGAGTCTATGGAAAAATCCTTTGTAATATGAGTATGTGTCCACTTCTAAGGAAACAAGGATACATTTCAGATGCTCTTGGCCCTTGGACCTTCTTCTGTTTATACACAAGGTTATAACAAAATAGTAAAAGAAGAGAGGAATAATACACATATTTTCTAATTTTGCCTTTTTTTTTTCCCAAAATAATTTCAACAGTAATTTCACTAATCCTTCTACATAGACTTTTTTTTTTTTTTTTTTTTTTTTTTTTCCTAAATTAGGTGTTATTAAATAGGAAACTGCAAATGGAATTATAAGATAACTAGGGCAATGACGTAGATGTCATGAGATCAGTGTATATGGGCAAAATGACTGAGTTACTTTTGTGTTCCTTACTCCTATTGGGGAAAAGTGTTCTCATTTCTGTTTGGGCTAGAAACTTTACATTTTTTGTGGTGAATACAACTTATTTGGTAAAATATTTGAGAAGCTATCATGAGTGAGACAGAATAAACGACAACCTGTAGCAGATCTGGATACTGGGGTTCAGTTAAGAGCTAATTAGAGTTTTTACCCTGCTTGATTATGTCCCACACTCATTCCCTCACTATATTCACAAGGCTGTATTCCCAGGTCTTGGGTTTCACTGCTGCTCCAGGAAAGTCAAGCAGTTTGTCAGTTTGTGCTGTGCTGCGTCTTACTGTCCCTGGTACCGGAATTAGTGGTCAAGGTCTCTGGGTATTCCCTGGCATTTATTTCCACCCAATACCCTGTTCTCCAGGATCTTTCTCCACTTCTGTTTTTGTTGTTATTGTTGTTGTTTTTACCCAGGGCATTAGTGGCCAAGGTCCCCAGGCAATCACTGGCTTTTTTTTTTTTTTCACCCAATACTTTGATTTCCAGGATCTTCATTGACTTCTGCAGTCTTTCCTTCAGGCATGGTCTTCATCTCTTAGAGACCACTTCTTTTTATTGGGAACTGTTCTTTTCTTTTTCACAGTCCCTGGTTTCCCAACCTAAATAGCCGTTGTGCAGAAGCAGAAGACATGATTAGCCTCGTGATTGACAGTTCTGCTTCATGTCTCTTTATTAACTGAAGGATTCAGGACATGACATTTGGCTTTAATTCAGGTGTATCAAAATTTAAAAACAGCCTGTAATGGTTGGAGCTGGAAAGTAGAAGGATTCTGGCTGAGAGTTAAGTTGATTTTTGGACATTCATCCATCTGCACACTTGCACTGAATTATTTGCTGCCTGTTGAACCTACTTTTCTGCTTAAAACAGAAGCTTGGTTGTTTCTGGGGAGAAAAGTATAGATTTCTATTCAGAATGATAATCCTAACTATTTAAAGAATTTCCCTATACTTGGTATTTATGATCATTGCTCCAGACATAAAATTACTAGATCTCTTTTGTATAGATTTTTATTTCTGAATGGACTAAATATATCAGTACGGAGTTCCTTTGTCTGTATAGATTCAATACATCTGTTTGTGTTGTGTGGATACAACACCAAATTTTTGAAAGATAGTTGTCATCCATAACCAAGACATTAGAGAACCTCATATCGACAGTCTTACCAGTGAGGGAAGGACTTGACCATACAGAATGTATCAAAATGCTCAGATCTTCATCCCAGGGTAAACTTTAAAGTGGAATAAATGTGAGTTGGGTGTAGCACAAATAAAATCACAGGTAAGGAAAACATGATTTCCCGACCACAAATGTCACTGCAAAGTAAGGTTCTCTATTTCTTGGAAACCCTACCTGAGGAATCTGTCTAAGAAAAAACAGGTGCTGAAACTTGGAAAGTGTAAGTTAATGATTTGTACTGTAACTGATTTATATCTTGCAGTTCGTCTTTGAGCAATTTACACCCTCTTAGAATCTGTTAGACTTCAGATGAGTGGTTATAAGTGTTCTATGTGGAAACGTCACTAGGTTTGTCTCCACTAGAAATCAGGATTGTTAAGACAGCTAGACATTGCAGAGTATGCAAAATGATACAACAGTCACCTCAGCTTTGTAATTAATACCGATGAGGATGTATTATGTTCAAGTATTATGTAAACTTTTCACGAATTAAGATGATTACTCTGTTTAACAGGTATAATGTGGCTGCAGAATATTCCTTACCTAATTACGGCAAGAAATTTAAGATTGATTGATTATATTGTCTTATTTGTTTTCTCTTTGTGTCTTTTCTTCTTATTGAAGAAAAACCTACCATGATTCTGCAAAACACTGGAGATTCCTATAAGAACTCACAGGAGATGCATAGTCAATGACCATTACTTTGGTTAGAGACGGATGCTGACTCTGCTACAGGGAAAACTGGGATCAGAGACTGGTAGCAGCCTGGCAAGGTTATTATGTATTGAGGCTACTCTGTGCCTAGTCCAATGGAGTTTAGTGCAATTGTGTTTCCCCCTTAATTTGTGGATATATACCACAAAACCTAATTCAGTTTTCCCATTGAATATTCTTTCTGCTTTAAAAGACTGTTTTACATAGGAGTGATATGTCTATATTATCACACTGCTAAATAGAAAAATAAACATTAATTGTCCTCAACATTTAATCACTTGTACAATATAACTTATTTCCATACATACATATTTGCTTTTTCATACATACATTCTGGTGTAAAAATATATCTTGACTTTTCTTGTAAAATTTCAGATATCTGTCTTCCAAATTCAGGAAAGAAATACATGACTGTTACTATGATAAAGTCTTCAGGCTTCTCTCAATATGGTTGCTTAAGATTCATTGCTATATCCTCATACTACCTGCTGCCAAGAGTTTTTTTCTTTGGTCAACCAGGCTATATGAAGTTATATAACTGTTTTTTTTTTTTGTTTGTTTGTTTGTTGTTTTTCTTTGTTTGTTTGTTTGTTTGTTTGTTTTGTTTTGTTTTGTTTTGTTTTTCTTTTTCTTTTTTTTTTTCTTTTCTTTTAAATGACTGTTTTCTATGAGCGCTAGTGAAAGAATTTAAAGCACTGACCTGATGAATAATTTGGTTAATCAGACTGCATTTCTGCAATTTAGATTATTTATGATAGTAAAGAAAAACAAGGAATGTACATCTACCTCCTTCTATGTTAAGCTTATATATATTATATTAAGCTTTAGAGTACATGGAATCTGCTAGAATCAATGATATCCTCATGGCAGATTTTTTAAATTATTTATTATTATTATTTTTAACCAATTCATGCCATAGTGGTTTAGTGAAGAAATGTTTAATACTTTGCTGAAGGGGACTTCTCACTCACCAGAAAACAAGGAAATACATGGAACAACAACAACAACAAAAGCATTAGTGTTCAGTCAGAAAACAAAAGAAAACAAAAGCTTAGAAAAATACTTTTAACAGGTGAAATGTGCTGTATATCTGCTGGCCCTTGATATAATAGAGAAGTAATAGCATTGTAATCAGGAAAGGGCTTCAAAGAAATATTCTAAAGGAATATGCAATCTACTGATAGCATTATATTTTGTTATTCAGATTTAGGGTTCATAATTATAGAGATTCTATAAAGAAAGGTAAGTGTTTTCTGAGTAATCATTGCTGGGGTTTTGTGGTTTCTATGTACATTGCAAAAATGAACTCTTATAATTTTGGAATTTTCTACCCAAGTTTTTTGTTGTTTTTCTCTAACCATCCTTACTGTTTGAATGGCTTCACTGACAATAAAAGGCAAAAAGTACTTCATATAAAACACTTTAAATATAAAGTTTCCTTCTATTTCTTATTAATTACCGTGAAAACATTTAATCAGGAATTAATGCACAAAATAAAATTAAACAAAACAAAACAGACAAAACAAACAAACAAAGAAACAAAAGACACTTCATATTCTTGTATATCATTTTGAATTGTACCTTAGATGAAAATGAAAGGATACCTATTTGCAATCATTTTAGTGATGTAGATATAAATCTAGAAAAACTGCAGATATAAAGCGGATGTATATTACACCCAAAGTCTAGCACAATGCTTATGAAACCCCTCCCATAAATTTCAGTAATTATTTTCTGGAAAATCAATATTTATTTATTTCTTAAAAAAAAACACAACTGTTATTAAAGTAAAAAAAAATTAAGCTGTGTCAAAACAGTTTTCTCTATTTAGTCATCAGTCAACAATGGTTTAATATTGCTTACAAGATTCCTGCGAAACTGAAAAAAATAACTGATTCTTCACTAGATAAACTAAATCAGAAAAAAGAAAAAAAAAAAAAAATAAAAAAAGATTTGAACTTTACCAAATAATTATTACTATGTTTCTCATCAAATTAAGTCAATATTTCAATTTTGTTTCTACTTTAAAAATATTTTACAGAAACAAAGCACTGGCAATTATGTCATCTATATCTGTAATTGTCATTTATAATCCATCTTTCCTGAAGTCATTCTTGTGAATGGAGTGTAAAGAATTAAGTTTAAACTGGTAGCAGTGCAGAGGTTCAGGCCATTATCTATAGAAAGAAACAAGTGCTAAATTCCTTATCTTAATTACCATTGCTTTGGGATTCCCTAAGCAAAGTGCTCAGTGCTCAAATATCTCCAGTCATTTAACTGCTTTCATTTTCTTAAATGCCAAGATACCCTCTCTGTGTTAGGAAGTCCCTGAGCTACGAACCCTTGGAGACTGGGAGAATATAAAGGAAGAATAGTGTTATAAAGTTGTCCTGTTCTGCTTTTCCCTGGACATGCTATCAGCCCCTGCTTGGGGCTGGATGGATTTTTAGTCTGATTTAGCACAGGTGTTCTTACATTCTTTTTCTTCCTGCATGTTCATAATCTCCTGGGTCTTCCACCTGTGCATCTTCACTTTTGTTTTTAACCTATATAAGAAACAACTTGAACTAGTTGTCTCTGCAGCTTGGACAGGTAGCAGCTCTCAGAATGACACACAGTGAAAACCCTTTGTCTTGGCAAAAAATATGTACCACATGCAATGTTGAAGGTAGAGGGTGTTTTTATAGATTCAGATCATACTTTTAAAGACCTGAAGTCAACTGCTTAAGTTTTTGTCTTTGTTGTTGTTGTTGTATTAAACTAAATAACAGAGAAGTCAACATTAAATCTACACTTTTACTCATTACAATGTGCCTTAGCTTTTGACAGTTTTGGCAAGTTTGCAAGTGTAGTGGGTTTATGTGGCAAGGTTTTGGTAGCAGGGGGCCATAGGGGTGGCTTCTGTGAGAAGGATCTAGAAGCTGCCCCATGTTTGGTAAGGGCCCCACTGCTGACCAGAGCTGAGCCAATAAGTGATGTTGTGTTGCACCTCCGTGAGAGCATATTTAAGACAGAGAACAAAAAAATGCTGCTCAACACAGCAGCTGGGAGAGTGAAAGGAGTGAGAAACAGCCTTGCAGGAACCAAGGTCAGTGAAGAAGGAGGGGAAGAGGTGCTCCAGGTGCCGGAGCAGAAGTCCCCTGCAGCCTGTGGTGAGGACCATGGTGAAGCAGGCTGTCTCCCTGCAGCCCATGGAGTACCATGGTGGAGCAGGGTTCCACGCTGCAGCCCATGGAGGACACCACGGTGGAGCAGGTGGACCTGCACCAACAGAGGCTGCGGCTTGTGGAAGACCCCTGCTGGAGCAGATTCCAGGCCAGACCTGTAGGCCATGGAGAGGAGACCACGCAGGAGCAGGTGACCCGGCAGGAGCTGCTGCCTGTGGGGGACCCAGGTTGGAGCAGTTTGCTCCCGAGGGATGGACCCCGTGGTACGGACCCATATCTGGAGCAGTTCTTGAAGAGCTGCTGCCTGTCAGCAGCCCACGCTGGATCAGTTCGGCAAGGACTGCATCCTCTGGGAGGGACCCCACAGCACAGGGGATGAGAGTGACCGTGAAGGAGCGGCGGCGAAGAAGCTCTGTAGACTGACCATAACCCCCATTCCCCCATTGCCCTGCGCCACTTGGGGAGGGAGGTGGAAGAGGGTGGATGGGGGGAGGGGGAAGGTGCTTTCAGTTTCCTTCCTTTGTTTCTCACTTCTCTAGCTTGTTAGTAATAGGTAATAAATCTCCCTACGTTGAGTCTGTTTTGCCTGTCACAATAATTACTGTGCGATCTCCCTGTCCTTACCTCAACCCCTGAGCCCTTTTCGTCATATTTTCTCCCCATTCCTCTTTGAGGAGGGGGAATGAGTGCGGTTGTGGTGGAACTCAGCCACCCACCCGAGTAAAACCACCACAGCAAGTTTGCCTAGTCAAAGGTAATACAAGCAGTTAACTGTTCTTTTTTTTTTTTTTTTTTTTTTAACCTTTCTTGCATTGTCTTTCAGTAGCCTGACATTTGATTTCCTCAACTACATGAACTATGAACCATGACCATGTCTTGCTACTGGGCTACTTCAAATTATACCAGTGAAAAACAAGTTTGATACTGCTAATGCACTTAAAAAGTGCTCTCCTTTATACTGTCTTCCTATGAACTTTCTTTTTATGAAGTATCACAAAACTCTTACTTTTCAAAACACCTATGGATTGTTTTCTGTGTCTTTTACATTATTTTTAGTCCAGTTTTGTTGTTTTTCTCCAACCATTCATAATTTTACAGCTCAAGGACAGCCCCAAGTGAAAGGATATATTTCTGTCTCCTATTAATCGAATTCACCCATGGAAAGTAGTGTAAATGAGAGGGGGAGAAAGATAGCCTTACATTCCCAGTTTTACATCCAATCCTTTATTTTTGTAACACCATGTGACAATGCCTTACAACGTATATGTGTATGAAATATTTCTGACCTCAGTATAAGGCCTATAATTCCTTAACATATCCTGTTTCAGAAGTAGTACTGTTGTTATATGGAGTTGGTAATTTCTTATCCATCAAAAATTCTTTTTTGTTTATCGTTTTTGTTTGTGGAAAACATTAATTTCAATTAGAAACTCTATCAATGAGAAATGTATTAAAAGAAGTATTCCTGAAGGATGGTTATTCTCTGTCTTTGTTCTGTTCTGCTTTTGGTTTATTATATCAGTAGATTTTATTTTGAGTCACTAAAAAAAAGAAAATGTCTTTACCTCATACAATTATGAGCAAGAATTGCCAGCATTTTCTTGTGTTTCAAGCTAACACATTCTAATTGCAGATTTGGTTAGTGTTGGTCTAAGGTGCTCTAAAGAATAGTACAAAAAGTCTCAAAGACTAGTGATAAACTTTCCCCTAAATTTTCATGCAAAATAATTACAGTACAATTAATTAAATAAATTAATGGATGAATAATTACATCTAATAATTACATCTAAATTTGGGTTACAATAATTTTTGGGAAAAAAGAAAAGAAAATAAAACTTCATACTAATTACATTTGGAAAAATTTTATATAAATACACTTTTATACAAACTACAGCCTTAAATAATTAACATTCACATTTACTTACCTTAGTTTTTCCTTCTTTGACATGAGTGAACAAGAACTCAGAATTTTACAAGCTCAAAATCTTTTAGCAGAAGACAAAATTTGCTTCCTAATTGTTGCAAGTTCCTGTTTTCTGTTGTTGTTGATGATGATTATCATAGAATATGGAATTAGATGAAGCCACCAGGACATATTGCTAACAAATTTATTTTATGGTATTGCACTACATTTTATTGTTAAAAAAGAAAAAAAAAAATGTTCCTGATTTGTGTACTCCATCACATTCACATTTCTATAGATTGTTCATTATTTTGCTTATTAGAAGAACGTGATAAGAAAGTAAGCAGCAAATGGAGTGACATTGGAATCACCATCCCTGGGGGTGTTTAAGGACAGATTAGATATGATATTTAGGAACATGTTTTAGTGGATGATGTTGGTGGTAGGGGGGTGGTTGGACAAGATGATCTTGGAGGTCTTTTCCAACCTTAACGATTCTATGATTCTATGAAATAATGAACTTAGATTAAAGTTAGTTCACACTATTCAGTTATGCTTATAAAGACTATCTTTAGTAATTTTAAATCTCAGCTTTTATCACTGTTGAAATTTTAAACCAAAATAACTGCAGGATTTGAAAACGATTGCACAAAGACCTTGAAAATCATCAGCTTAAACTGCAAAGGTTTTGCTGTAATAACCTGTACCTGGTTGGAGTAGTGCTTCTCAAACAAATGCTTGTCAAGCTAAAATATAGTTGTAAAAGGCAAATATTATCAAGAAAAGCACATTTATTTCACCAATAAATGTAGGCCCTAAACTATAAAAATATTTAAGCATTCAAATGTTGCAAAGTGATTTTAATCTGTTCAGCAAGAACTCTTCATGTCTTTAAAACTATTAATGTGTTTACTTTGTTGAATTGGGATCATAACATAAATAAAAGAAAATAAAATAAATTTTGAAATAAAATTTGAAATTAAAAAAAAGGACAAGTAATAGTAATATAGAATTTTTAAAAGATCTTTAAATGTTTTTAACCCTAAAGGCAGCTGTCTAGTTTTGCCATGTCACATAAACAGTATCTGGATTTCAAAATTTATTTGTAAAATCATCTAACATTGTCAAAAATATATATCATGTCCCCAGGATCTTTTATAGCCATGAAGCTATTCTGAGAAGTGTCCTGAGAAGTGCAAAATGTGACTAGCCCACAAGGCAATTTGGGTTCTACTCAGACTTCTGCTCTACATACAAAGACAATCAGCGAGGGTAAAATTAAAAGATGTTTTGAATACTAATATTTGTAGAAATAGTATCAAGAAAGCCTTCCAAGTACACACTTTGTTTGTTTGTTTGTTTGTTTGTTTACCCCAGATCTTTCTCTTTTGCTGCAGGTTAGCTCTAAGCCTTTGTACCATGGCCAAAACACTTTCATCGAGTGTGAGCTTGAAGTGATTGCTTTAGTCAGTGCCAAATCATGGCTGAATTTCTTTTCCATCCTGGTCTTAGGCAAGGTTCACCTAAACTTCCACATTCTAATGGTGAAATAAATAAAATAATTTCTTCAAAATCAAACTTGCCCATCCAGAAGAGTCGAAAGCATTTTCACTGGAAAGTTATGTCTAGCTCTTGTTTCCAATGCTATATATATTTTTTTTTTTTATATAAAATATGATTTTTAACTGCATGATAGTATCAAAACCTTCATATTAGAAGGTTTGAGTTTTAGTTCTCCAGGCTTGTCAAGGGGGTTCATTTTGTTTTTCATTTATACAGATCTGTATGAGTGAGTCCCATTAAATGAACAGGTGTTCTGTGTGCAAATCAGAAAACACAGATCTGTTAGTTTTTATGAACTCTTCCAGTTTAGCTTAAGAATACACTACCATGCTTGCTAAATGATATCGTCTATGCAAGAACTGCAGATGTTCATTTTGCATGTCATTTGTTGCAGTTGATCTGAAATAACACATAGTCTTGTTTTTGCATAGCAGTAATATAAATAATTCTCCTCTGATAGTTGATCTACAAACTTATGATTCTTTTAATTGGCATGTCAGAACATTTTGGCCAGCCTTTCAGTAAGGTCTGGGAGCATTATTGGATAAGTCCTCCCTTTTCATTTTCTTTCACATTTTAGGTATTCTTTAAACACATGATATCAATCAAACCTGCAGCATATCATTATGAATATCAAAGTACAGAAAGTTTTTCTTTCCCAGAATTTCGTCTGAAAAAGATTGTCAGCTGCAAAAAGCAGTAGAATAGATGAGCTTTCTGCAATAAAACATTTATTTCTCAAAGCTGGACAATTTGGGATGACCTTTGCATGTAGGAATATCAGTCATCTAGTCTGATCCAGAGATAAGGATTGCTATTTTCTCCTTATGTTATTGTGCTCATTTTTGAAAACATAGCGTCAATAAGAATACAACAATAACAAAAAGAAAAGGAGGAAGGAAGGAAGGAAGGAAGGAAGGAAGGAAGGAAGGAAGGAAGGAAAGAAGGAAGGAAGGAAGGAAAAGAAAAGAAAGAAAGAAAGAAAGAAAGAAAGAAAGAAAGAAAGAAAGAAAGAAAGAAAGAAAGAAAGAAAGAAAGAAAGAGAAAGAAAGAAAGAAAGAAAGAAAGAAAGAAAGAAAGAAAGAAAGA
>CM021766.1:87334718-87347648 GCA_011076525.1 Nettapus auritus | reverse complement strand
AAAGAAAGAAAGAAAGAAAGAAAGAAAGAAAGAAAGAAAGAAAGAAAAAGAAAGAAAGAAAGAAAGAAAGAGAAAGAGAGAAAGAAAAAGAAAGAAAGAGAGAAAGAAAAAAATATAACCAGAATAAAGAGTCTATCCTACATCAATAAGTTTGTATACAAGGTCAGGTGAAAAGGTGGACCATACATCTTCAGCAAGTACATATTCAAAGTTCTTCCCTTTCTCCCTTTTGAAGAAGATCTAAAAATGGCAATCTTCATATTGTTTTGCTTTATACGTAGATTTATTTCTCTTCTGGACATTAATTTTACAGAACTGCTCTTAGAGGCCATATCAAATCACATGAGAAAATAATAATAATAATAAAAATAAAAAGTAGAAGAAATCAGAATTATCTTGAGATTATTTTCCCTTGTGCTATTTTAGTGCCTCTCCCATAAGTGCAGTGATCAAGTTGTCTCCACTCTCCAAATGAAGGATGTGTTTTCTCCGATTCCTTTTTAAATCATTTTGGAAGTCCTTTATGAGTACAATACGAAATGACTGATATGTGTGACAGCTCCTGAAACCTTGAAGCTTGGTGGGACTTGCATTGTTGTGTATTCAGTGTACTATTTCATGATCCTGCACTCCATAAACCATCAATCATTGTGAGCAATACATAATTATGTATTGCTTAAGATAATATAAGCATTTATTTATTTATTTATTTATTTTTACCTCAAGCAAACGTAAAACACTTAAAAATAATTGCTAGGGATATGACGTTTTAAATAGAGCTGCTGTCTCAGATGCAAACAGTTCAACTGTAAAATAAGTAAAAGATAATAATAAAAACAAAGCAAAATGAAAACTAAATATCATGGCACTGCCTTCTGGCAAAGATACAAAAATATTGCGTAATTACAAAATCCGTAATTTATAAGAAGCTGTGTCATGTCATAATTCTGGAGTCTGTATTTTAAATCTGATGACACACCTTCTAGAATCTTTGGAGGGCTTAGCTGCGAATCATCCTTCAATAGCACAAAAGATTATATTTAATACCACTACAAGCAGAGTGTCATGAGGTGAACAAAGTGAAGCAGAGTGCATTTATCACTTTTCCCATAGGAACAAAAATAAGATAGGAAGTTGACATTCCACTACTCTCATACTGTTGGTAATACAACTCTTTCTGTCATTCTAGTGGTGGAAATGAGACTTAAAGTATTTCAGCAAAATGTCTGCATAAAGCTGGGATATGTTTATTGCTTAGCTGTATGTTTCCTGCTCTGGCACTGGCCTAGAGACTGCCTTCTGACTGGGCTGGAGCTGAGGGAGATTCAAGAGATGGCAGTGCACAATATCCCACCACTCCTGTCATAATGTTGTTGCTCACAGAAATCTATTATAACTCTTTAAAGAAGCCTTGAGGGTATTCAAGAAAAAGGGTTAAGTATGCTTTCCTCAGAGCTGGAGTATGGGGCGTATAGGGTGGTGTAGCTGTGTTTATCTTATATTTATTCTAAACAAAGTGTTGAAAAGCAATGCAGAGAATCTAGATTTGGAATTGCAATATGAAGAACAAACCGTGTTAGGTAGAATACAACTTTTGGTGAGGTATTTCCAATTGTTCATTTTGAGCACCATTTATCTTATTTAATTTTATTTGGCTAAAGTACAGACATTAATATTTTTAGGTTCATTCCACAACATGTAGAGAGAACAAAGATCGCTGTGAGGATGCTGTTTATTTGGACAACTTAGATCTCTACATTAGGATGAGACAGAGTGTGCTCTAGACACCTCTGACTTAGTCTCAGTGTTGCAAAGGGGCCTTGGGTGACAATAAAATGCAGAGATCTGCAATCCAGACATTTTCATTCAATAAGATGAATGACACTCTTGGTGTCTGGTTATCATGCAAAGAGAGGAAGAGGGGGACTGGACGAATCTTCAATATACTCCAAGACATTTTTACAATTGTGTTCTTTCTGTGATATTTTATCTTTTCCCTCCCAGGAGAAGCTTAATTTACCCCACTCTGGTTCACTGTGCTTTCAAGGCCCCTTGCTTTGCTTTTGTTTTGCTACATTTGTCTGTCAGCTTTGAGAGCTCCCCAGGGTCGTATTTCCAGATCTTGAAGTTCAGGCCTCAGTCATTTTCCTGTTTATTGTTCATCCTCCCACAGCATAGATCTACTATGACAGTGGAGTAAAAATCCATTTCTACAAAAATATGTTGTCCCTATACAACCTGTTTCCCTAACAGGTGTGAGTAGGTATTCAGAATAAACTGACATCTGTATTCCAGGAATAAGAACAATAAGGTCTATGTAAAATTCTCACCTAGCAGTTAAGCTCTGTTCCTATTGTCAGTAAGCCACCACCTACAAAAATAAATGCTGTCTTGGGTGAACCTCTTAACTTGCAGATAGCAAGCCAACTCCATGAAAGACTAAATGCCAAAGGGTACACAATTTTAGAGGTACAATTAATGTCGTTCATCTGCTGCGAGCAATACCAAAGAAGTCATCCTTATGTTCAATTCAACATGCTGTTATGGGAAAGAAACAAGGTAATGTGTGGAATATGTACCTGACTCATTTATTTATTTATTTATTTTTCTCCATTAGCTAGGGAAATCATGGCTCTTGGAATTTGATTTGAATATAAGGTTAAAACACTTCTGAAACTTGGTCATGAGTAGATTGGTTTAGTGAGTAGAATCTCACATTTGAATCTATTGTATTGCACAGAAAGATACAAAATCCTCAATGTTTTGTCTTAAAAAAAAAAAAAAAAAAAAAAAGAATAAAATAACTTTTTTATTATTATTATTTCTATTTTATATGATTTTCTTTCTTATTGGAGAAGTTAATTAGGGAAAATTAATATATATTTATACATATACGTATACATATACATATACTTGCTGTACGATAACAGTTAGTATCCAGCCCCACAGGATCTGGATCTACTTACGTGCTGACATTTTGCTGAATCTCTTAAGTGCTGGGTTTCTTTGTTCTTCCTTTCTTACCCCCTTTCCTGCCTCAGTCCTACTCCTTCTCTGTGAACTGTAGCGGCTGAGGGATATAGTCTTAAGAGAAAGGAGTAGTGATAAAGTAAGAATTGTGGACTATGTTTGAAGGCTATGAAAAACACAGCCAAACTATTCTTCCTGACTGAAAGACATTATGAATTTATCACCTATTCTTTTACAGAGAAGAATCTGTGAACTGTTCCTCTTTCTCATAAGACAAATCCATAGCTGATGTTGACAGAAACTAAGTTAAAAAGAATTGGCCTCTAGTCATCGAATCTCCAGTGAGTAATTGAGATAAGCAATTTTGAAATCTGAAGTCACTCAAACTATTCACATGCCTGTAGTCTTTCTTCTAATTTGGGAAGTGTGGCTGCATATCTAGTTCAAAATATATTATATTTCTTCTATTATAGACCAGAGAGGGCTTTAAGAAAACATGGAATGCAGAATTTTTTGGCACATTAATGAATACTTGTTCATATTCTCCACTTAATTATTATTTTCTAAATTAAGAGTACTTGAAACAATAAGATAAACCCTGGTATTGCCCTGAAAACTCCACATCTTTATGCACCCAAATATGGCTTCACTTCCTTCATTTTCTTGCTAATAAGGCTTCCTCTACTCACATGTTTTCCATCTTTCCCCTTCCACCTTTCTTTGGTAGAAAGATTATTTATTTCTCTTTTTATTTAAAACTTTTTAATCTAAAATTATACTTTTAATGACATCTTTCCAAAATGATTAGCTTTTATTTATTTTTTCTCTGAGGTTTGCCTAGCAAGTAACTAGAAATAATAATTATATATATATATATTAAAAAAAAAAAAAAAAAGAGAGAGAGAGAGAGCTTTTGGTAGCACTAGAACTCTTTCTGGAATGCAGAAAGGCAACTCTAGCATTTACCAAAACCCCCATATGATCGTAACCAGATTTCACATTTCACTGATGAGCACTGAACTTGTTCTTGCTCACCCCACTTGGAGAGAGCAGTCAGGCCAGACTGCTCGAAGTGGAGCTCTCCAAGAGATTGTTAATATTATGAGAAATCCTTTTAAGTAAAATGGAAGTTTTGATATTTCCTTATGATATTGCCCAGCAGGACTATTGTGGTGATAGACAGCTGTGTAGATATAAAATGGAAAAGAAGTGGCCTGGGACAATCTGGTCAAAAAGGAAGTTCTTGTTCAGTATAATTATATGAAATTTTCCTGTAGGAATAGAAAAATTCTCTAGAAGTACTTAACAATTACTCCTCCTGAGGTTTCTGTGTTTGGAAAGGGATTCTGAAGCTGGAGAGGACAGGCAGGAAAAAAGATGAAGGTAATGAAAATGAGGAAAAGAAAGGTGGGAAGCAGAAAACATGCACGTTTGAAAGTGAATAATAATTTTCCACTGAGTAAGAAGAAGCTAATATTTTATGAGCAGGGTGGAGACTGGTGAGGAAAAGAGTATAAGCAGGGATTATAGTGCCATTCTTCCAATCCAGGGAAACACCTATTTACCTCACATCATAAACACGCTCTGCAAGCTGCCAGACCTTCAGCATCATATATGCACAGGCTGTAGATTCTGCCTTGTAGAGGATATCCTCCTCATGTAATCACAGAAATGATCATTTTAAGTATTTCCTTGATGCCTCCACTTACACTGCAGGAATGTGCCATGGGCCAGAGCAGTGGCACAGCAGTTCTGTGGGGAAGATGTGATGTGCACCCACAGGTTCCAGGAATGAGGCTGCAGAAGCATATTTGAGTCCCAATAGTTTTAGAGGACACAGTAAGGGGTGCCACCAGTTTGACATTACCAAGCCACAGCTGATGGCTTACTGGTCCTAATGCCAGCCTGAAACAGAATGCCTGGAAGCCCTAGTCTTTGCCCAACCCGTGAACTGGAACTGTTCCTACAATTCCCCCTTCTCTCATCTCCCAGAAAGGATTGTATACCAACTACATGAAGATTTCAGCCTGGGGGACAACCTTATAAATTTTTAGTAGGGTGAAGGAAACAGTAAAAATAGCAAATGCCTCTCTCTAGTATCCTGCACTTTCACGTCTACCTAAATCAGCAGTTCCTGTGCACATATACAGCACATTCTGTACTACTACCAAGCATTTAAATACACCACAAAATAGACAATAAACATTAACAGAGTCCTGTTTATAGTTGCTGTGCAATATGACATAAAACTAGAATTAATTCTGCCACAATTCCATTTTTTTCTTTAAAGATTGGTTAAGAAGTCAGAGTAAAATAAAGCAGTGTTCTGGTGTTTGCTGATACAACAACTACAGTAAACTGAAAAGTTGTTTGTCCTCTCCTTCAATTATAGGCAAAAGAAATCTGAAAATAAATAAATAAATAAATAAATCCCTCTCAGATTAGAGTAACATTTGGATGTCAAAGTCAAAGCATTTAAAATCTCAATATGATAAGCAGAGCCTCTGCTGAGAGTCAATGGCTCTTTCCAGGGGGAAAAGAAGCAACAAATACTTTAAAAACTCAGTATGGCAAATTACTTCACCTGTAAGGATCTTATTATGATTACAATAAGATATATATATGTATATTATCATATATATTCCTAATATATATTATATGTCTAATGTATATATAATTAAGGTATATATATATATACAAAATCAAATATAATTGTGATTAGAATAAGATTCTTACGTTTTTGAGATTTTTAAGCATTTGATTCTTCTCTTATGTCTATCAAGATCAGTTCAAAGCAGGTTTTTATTCCTGAGTCAAGCTAAGTAAGTTTCAATGGCTTCTCTGAATTATCAACCTAAAGATAAGGTTCTCTTCCATAAATAAATGATTTCCATAAATAAATAAATAAATAAATAAATAAGTAAGTAAGTAAGTAAGTAAAAAGAGACAGTTTTTCCTGTTTTATAATTACAACATTCTCTTTCAGAACAAAAGGATTTTATTATGGTAAAAGAGAAAGAAGGAAGCAGGGCTTCAGTGGAGATTTGTTGCAACACGTGCAAAACAAATATATGAAAATAAACTCTTTAAAATAAGATTACATAGAAAAAAAAAACAGTTCAGAAGTGATCTGTTAAGAATGGTTAAGAAAATAATAATACAGGAATTACAAATTAGAAAGATAAATTAAAGAAAGAGAATTATAATTTGCATAGCATGAAAAACAAATATTCTTTTATCCAGGTACATGATCATAATATTGTGTTTCCTCTCATATGAAAGATCAATTTTCTCATTACTCAAAGGGGAATTATATTTTTAAAGTTATCTCTGTATCTACTCAGTCTTCTCTTTTGACATTTTTTTCCTCTGAGACTTTCCAAGTCAAATGCCTAGCTACACTGAAGTTAATTAAATGTATTTATTATTTTTAACAATATGATTATTCCATTTGCCTTTGTCCAACAGAGAAAAACAACTTTGCACTAGTAAATTATTTTGTGCAGAATAAAATGAGACAGAATTTAAGGGACACAGTAAGTAAGACTCAATTGTCATTATTAAAGTGCTGTATAGTACAGAAACCATCTTATGCTATATTATATTGCGCTGTCAGAAATCCATTAAATAGATTTGTATATTGGCATATATTCCTACAGCAGTCAATAAATACCGAATACTCAGCACTTCTCAGTCGTCACTCAGCAAGTTTAAGTATTAAGCCCCTGATTCCCACACCAAGAGACAATATTGCAAGTCCTTGTCTTATTGGAAGGCATTAGATTACATACTTGAATTCCTGCTTGCTGGGATTTGCACCATTCTGGACAGCTATTAGCATTGTTGTTATGCTGTTTGGTTGTTTGGTTGGTTTTGCTTGCTTTTTTTTTGTTTGTTTGTTTGTTTGTTTTTTGTTTTACTCTGCTCTGTTTTTTTTTTACTTCTGATGACTGTAAATTTTCCATTATGAGTGCCATGTTCAGAACAGTGTTCTGATATTGTGAGATATTTTCTCTCCAAGTGTTTTTAGTGAGCTATTGAATTGTGAATGAGATGTTCAGCACCTTGGATCAAATCCAAACTGCTCCTGTCATCATTTTAGTCTGACAGAAGAGTTGGTTGGACCTACCCATATACCTTTACTGCTTCCCACCAGACTGACTGTAAGAGAAGAATCTGGGGTGAGTTGCAGATAAGCAGAAACATTCATGAGAGAACCTTACACTGACGTTTATAAGTGAAAAAATAATAATAAAAAAAAAAATAAAGTTTCTATTAAAAAAAAAAAATGTCTTTTTTGGTGACATAAATATGTCTCAATGCTTGCTTCATTTATTTACCTATTTATTTATTTATTTATTTCCCCGGGGTTGTGAACAGGACTTTTGGTGTTATATTTGAGGATAAGGAGGGCTATGGACCTGCAATTGTATCTACTGGAAGTGAGAATTAGATGGGTATTTTAGCTGGTGTATTTGCACAGCTGTATGACATATCTCACTGAACAGAGTACTGCCATAACTCCCTGAAGATCCCACTGAAGGAGCGGATACTTCTTCCTGCTCTCGTTGGCCAACTGCAGTGCTGTCCTTGCTTGGAGCGTATAGCACCCATTCACAAACAAAAAGCTTTGGGGGGCAGAAGACATGTATGCTGGGCTTCTTCCACAGCAACACATCTCTGTGCTTCTCACTGGCAAGAATGGTAGTTCATGCCATGCTGTGTCACCCAGGGTTTGTATACTTTGGTAAGTATAAATTGCTTTATTCCCCTCAGTCAGTGACCAGAAACCCTATACTTGAATTTACAGGGATTCTAATATTGTCCCATGGTGTTCCTAAGTAGAACGCTTCTGTCATGACCTCAGAAAATTTTCCTCTGCTAGGTACCCAGTATTGCTCCTTTCACTTGCCTGCTCTGCCAGCACCAGCTGCCAAGAGCACTGTTTCCTTGAGCTCATCCACTGAAGCAAGTGGCAGCCAGTTCCTGCTCACTTTCTTCCCCTTGCCTGTGCTGGGGAATGTCCATTTCATGATGGTCTTCTCTCGCTGTAACCATGAGGATGAGTTACATTCACATTTATTAACACTTAATGAAAAAAAAAATGACAAAAGAAAAATGTTTCAGTGATTGAAACTCACCGATACCTATTTCCAACTCCACAAACTGGCTTCCTTAGTAATTTCTATTAATGATTGCAAACTAATCAAAACAAATCAAAACCAAATTCTAGAATATCCAGATTGCCACAAAACCCTTAGAAAGAAAGAAATAATTCTAAAAACTATGTTAAAATGCCTATCTATATAGCTTCTCTGCCAATGATATCTCTATTTTAAGAGCAGCTTAATTTTGTTCAGTCACAAGGTGGGCACAACCTAATTTCCAAGAGCTGTATTCTGTCATCATACTTTGCACCACAGATAGTCGATTGTGCCAGCCATTAATAGATCGCTATTTTCTTTTTGTATGTAATAGAATAGGTTGAAGCAAATTTACACTTTATATAATTTTAAAATATCTTGGGAAAGCTAGGAAACAAAACATAATATGAATTATATCCCAAGCATTAAAATCAAGCAAAATATATCAACACAAACACATAAATGAATCGAACATTTCCTTCACTCACATGTTAACAAGTGGAAGTATATTTCAATCACATTCCAAAAGAGCTTTCAGGGATTGTTTCTTCTTTGAATGTACAATGTTAGAGAGCATGTAACAATTAGGAAAAGTACTTCTAAAAAACAAACAAACAAACAAACAAACAAAAACAACAACAACAAAAAACAACAACTACAACAACAACAAAAACCCATGGCCTTTAGTCCCCAAAGTTTATCCATTAAAAAATTATGCAACTTTCAAAATGGCTGAAATAAGACAAGCTGCAAAAATAACAAGCAAATGATTAATTTCCAAGGTAATGAAGGCTTGGCAGGTTTTCATTTGTCTGTTTGTTTATTTGTTTGACTTTTTTATTTTTATTATTTTGTTGTTGTTGTTAAAGTTAAAAGTGGAAATTGCATCCAGCACGTCTGTTCCAACTTATATTTTTTATATTTATATTTATATTTATATTTATATTTATTTATAAATATTTATATTTATATTTATATTTATATTTATATAAATTTATATATAAATTTATAAAATTTATATATAAAATATAAGTTTATAAATTTATATATATATTTATATTATATTTATATTTATAATTATAAATATATATTTATAAATATTTATATTTTTATTATATTTATATATTTATTTTATATTTATATTTAATCCACATTATATCCTTGTCTCTAAACTGGAGAGACATGAGACATGGATTTGGTGGATGGACCACTTGGTGGGTAAGGACAGCTGCACTCAGAGTTGAGGTTAACAGCTCAATGTCCAAGTGGAGATCAGTAATGAACGGTGTTACCCAGGGGTCAGTATTGGGACTGGTGCTGTTTAACATCTTTAGCAGTAACATGGAGAGTGGAATTGAGTGAACCCTTAGCAAGTTTGCCGAAGACACCAAGTTGTGTGGTATGGTTGACAGGCTGGAGGGAAAGGATGACATCCAGAGGAACCTTGACAGGCTTGAGAGGTGGACCTGTATGAACCTCATGAAGTTCAAGTACAAGATTCAAGGCCTGCATCTGGGCTGGATCGATCCTAAGCACAAATAGAGGCTGGGTGGAGAATGGATTGAGACCAGCCCTGAGAAGAACTTGGGAGTGATGGTTGATGAGAAGCTCAACATGAGCCAGCGATGTGCTCTTGCAGCCCAGAAAGCCAACCACATTCTGGGCTACATTAAAAGCAGCATGGCCAGCAGGTTGAGGGTGGTGATTGTCCCCCTCTTCTCTGCTCTCATGAAACCCCACCTGGAGTACTGCTTTCAGCTTTGGGGCTCCCAGCACAAGAAGGACATGGAACTATTAGAACAAGTCCAGAGGAGGACCACAGAGATTATCAAGGGGCTAGAACACCTCTCCTACAAAGACAAGTTGATAGAGTTTGGGTTGTTCAGCCTGGGGAAGAGAAAGCTCCTTGGAAACCTTATAGCAGCCTACCAGTACCTCCAGCTCTACATTTTGTCAGGAAACGAGTGATAGGACAAGGTGAAATGGCTTTAAACTAAAAGAGAGTAGATTTAGATTAGATATTAGGAAGAAATTATTTCCCATGAGGGTAGTGAGGCACTGAAACAGGTTGTTCAGAGAAGCTGTGGATGCCCCATCCCTTGAAGTGTTTAAGGCCAGACTGGCTGGGGCTTTGAGCAACCTGGTCTAGTGGGAGATGCCCCTGCAGGGGATTAGAACTAGATGATCTTTAAGGTCCTTTGCAACCCAAACCACTCTATGATTGTATGATCGTATGATTTTATGATTACTTTTTTTTTTTTTTTTTTTTTTAAATTGAAGTGATCCCCTTCTCCCCCTCCCCCCCCCCTTGGTTTCAGAGAATAGCTAATAATTTGACAGACATTTCAACTAAACTAAAACAAAGAAAAATCATTGTTTACTATGAGATTTTAGGACTGCCAATATGTTACAGAACTGCACCCCTTCACCTTTGAGAATGAAATAAGTTAGGCTGCATGCCATGAAACACAGAAAACATAATCCTCGCCTAAGGGAATTTACAGTTTAATACAAGAGACCAAAAGTTACAAACAACTTTTTTTATCTTATGCATTTTTTGTTATTTCTCTCAATCCAAGGTGCCCCAGCCAAAGATCAAGACCTCTGTTTCCATTGTGTAAATGCAGCAATGCTGTGATTGGCATAATACTACCCAGTTTAACTGAATCAACTGTTTAAATTGTTGCAATTTCCTAAACTTTGTTATTATCACCCCTATCCCAGTGGCACAGACACTGATGGACTAAGACATCCCTGAAACCCATAGAGTGCTATCCATTCCCCTGGAGCCCTGAGTGCACTGTGCACCCTGCACCAGTGAAGCACTGGGACAGCATGAGGTCATTTTTGTCACCACAACCAGAAGCAACCTGCCTGTTGCCACCTTTTAATGCCACGCGGACTACATGCAGACAATGTGACGTGGTTATGACTCCAGTCAGAGATGCATGTAATGGTGTTTCTGTGCTCCATAGTGGCCAACCACCCTACCCAGGTGTTATCAGGTGTTTCCTTGGCATACAGAAGATGTGCAGCTTTAGAGAGATTTGGTGAAGAACTTGAAGGAAGAGAGCAATGTGGATTTTTTTGTTTGTTTGTTTGTTTGTTTGTTTCCCCAGCGTGCCAAGGTCACAGATCTTGTTAGGACTTTACTAGCGTTCTGTCACTAAAGTTTGCTGTTGCAAATCCTGAAGAGCAGGACTTGAAATCAGCCACTAAATTTTCTCTAAAACTGGGGACCTACACACACATTTCATCCAGGATGCTGGCAATAACAAGATTCACCTTTGGTTTATCACTTGCTCAGTGTCTTTCTTCTGACCATTTATTGAATCCAGACAGCACATTAGGGAGAAACCGCCCACCTGGAGAGCTGCAGTACTGGATTTAATCCTATCCTGATGTTACTGACATCTCCACAGCAGGTTTAAAATGTGAGAGGCTTTTGCTCCACGATGGTGCATGTCTCACCCAAATACTCTCCCTGGGCCCTGGCGAAGCAAAGGCTGCCATCCCCAAGCTTGGAGCCAAAACTGCACACGCTGCTCTTAGCTGCCATCTGCATACTGCATATTTCATATTTCATATACTTATATGTAATATAACTGGCCTCTACAAGCTGTATTATTAGGATTATTAATTGGGAAGCAAGAGTGGATGACACATATGTCCGTTTTATGCATGGGTTTGTTGCATTCTGCACTAATGGGAATGAGTATTGACTTAAACTGGGACTACAGTATACTGGAAGTTGTTATGGGATAGCCACCACTTCAGCCCTCCAGGACACATTGGCTGCTGGCTTACAATGTCATTAGCAACTTTTTTTTCTTTTTTTTCTTTCTTTTTTTTTTTTTTTTTTTTTTTCTTCAGAAGGCAATTCAAGCTTATTACAACTCTGTGAACATACAGTAGGAAAAAATCAAAACTTTAAAGGCTGCAAATCCTTTAGATGATGTAGATTATTTATTTATTTATTTCCAAAGGGGAGTTTTTCATTTCTTTCTTCAGAGGTTTTATAATGCATTTCTCCCTGCTTGTGCTCTGCTGATCTTTAATTGTCTAACTCCCGCACTTCTCACTGACCTCAAATGTCCACCTTACCTGCCATTAATCATTGGAAGGCTGAAGCAGTATATATGCTCATCTAGAGCTATTTCCCTCCCACTCTTTTACAACTGGCATCCATCTGCTCCTTCTTTCTCCACATTCCAGTAGAAAATTTTGTCCTTTGCTTTTGACTTGCTGTATTAACTAGCCTGCTGCTTTTCATTTCCAGCTCTCTCCACCAAGGTGCCAGGCTCAGTTATGTCATATAATGCTTTTGTCTATAAACACATCGTAAGTACAGTAATCTGTAAACAAGGGAATAAATAATCAAAAGTGTATTATTGATTAAAGAAAGGCAACCCAAGAGGTACTATTTAATGCTAAAATAAAATGACTGTGTTTTAGACAATAGATTTTTCCTCAATCCCCAATTATATTCCCCAAATAACTCCCCAATTAATCAATATGTAGAAACACTGCATGTTTCTACACACAGAATCGCATAGATAGGATGTGAGAAAAAAGACCTAATGGCAGGTTGCTATGCACTTACCTCAGATATTTCATGGCTGATCTCAGTACCTTATTTATCCTAATATCCTTTTTTATACTTTTGTTGAAAGTAATGGTTCAGATGCTCAATCTTTGTAGCACCATGAGCCAAAGTATTATTTATTTTATTTTATTTCATTTTTTATTTTTTTTCCTTTTTTTCCTTTTTTTTTCATTTTTCCTTTTTTTTTTTCTTTTTTTTTTTTTTTTTTTT
>CM021766.1:87248103-87331635 GCA_011076525.1 Nettapus auritus | reverse complement strand
ATTATTATTATTATTATTATTATTATTATTATTATTATTATTATTATTATTATTATTATTCCAAGGGAGGTGAAGGGGTTGCTATTGTATAAGGCACTTAAAAATCACCTGGAATACCTCATAGAAAGAACACTGAGTAGCAATAATTTCTTTAAACTATGACACAAAGACCTGTCAGAAGTCTCAGTCTTGGGTTCAGATTAAAACGACAAACACTAGGAATCTCAATAGATTGTTGGACAAAACATCCAGTTTGGGATAGAAACATTGTATTTTAATCTTTATCAGAAATACTCATTTGCCTACACCAAAATTTTGCAAGTAAACTGCAGGATACTCTGATATTCTTTTGGGAAAAAAAAAAAAAAAAAAAAAGATTTATTTTTCTTTACACCAATTTTATACTAATGTTACTTGACTCTACAGAAATACTCCAGCTAACAGAGATCTTCCAAACTTCTCTTATTTTTAGTAATAAGAAGACATACACAGGGATATGTGAAGGCAAAAGAAAAAAACAATATTTCAAACAGAAGACAGGATCTTTCAAGAATAATATCAATGAAAAAATGAAAGGTGTGTTATATAAATTTGGAGATCAACTGTCTTTTTGCATACAGATGTGATCTGGCAGCTGTCCACAGTGCAAGCTAGTCAGATGTGAGCTGCCTCTGACTGGCACCTGAGTTTTATAAATGGTGAATTTATCTCTGACTGAGTTTGTGTCCATCCAGTTCAGGCACATTAAGTTCATATCCATCTGCACAGGAGCATTGAACTGAAAAAAATGAGAGAATATGGCTAAAGAAAGTAAGAGGAACATATTGAAGATGACTGTGAGGTTGCTCTATATATCTGAAAGATTACTTACTGAATAGTGTTGCATTTTTAAAATAAACTTTCTGGGTAAGATTGCCAAAGCAATACTTTAAAGAGATACAGTGAGAGCTGAATTAGGTCCATAATCCCATTAAAAAATAAAAAATAAAAAAAAAATTAACAGAGGTTTCATGCATATCATACCTGAAGCTATCATTCCAAGTGCTTATAAAAATTAGCATTTCGGAAAAAAAAAAAAAACACAAGGAGACAAGAAAATAAGCTATTCCTTACAATAGTGAGCTTGTTGGTTAGTTTGTATATTCAGTTGTTAATTGTATTTGTCCCACAGGAATATGCCAATTGAGATAGATGTCTTCTTCAAGACATCCTGGGGCTAACAAGACGCAAGGCACATGTTATTCTGTCGGAGAATTCATCAGTATATTTTCCTAATAAAGTGAAAAGGCACATTTCCTGAAGCATTATGAACCTTCAGGGGCTAAAGGAATCCTTGTAGAAGAATAACTGAAGCTAAATTACACATCAAATAACATGATCACTCTGTGCCGTAACTTTAATGCCAAAACAGTAGTAGTTCTGGTTTATATGTATTGTTAGACTTCTCAAACACCATCTAAAATAGATGGAGCTAGCAAATCACAGAGATATAATGGGCAAAATATGCTCCCCTGTCTTTAATGAATCCCACCACAACCTTTAGAAAAGTTCATAGTATTGAGTTATTTTGTCATTATTAGTTACATAACTAATGAAGACTTGTACACTTCTGAAGTTTGAGTTAGAAACTCAACAGTTTCTAGGCAGATCCTGCAACACTTAGGGGCATTCTGAGTATGTGTTTCTTTGTGATTTTAACTAATGCAGACTCCATCCGTACTTTTAAGTAAGGGGTTCTAAGTCATCCCTTGGGATCTGTGTTTTCTTAGTGTCTTCATCAGTTTCCTGTCCATGCTGCAATATCAGGGGCACAAAAGGAAGAAGTCATGCGCAGCTTCATTGGATGATATTTATTTTGTGTCAGTGTTATTCTCTATTGACTGTTTCTAGCCAGTAAAAACAAAGCAAATTTGTCTTCATGGGCTGGAGAAAGTGACCACAGAGGTAGAGATTTCTTTGTTTTGTTCTTTTCTCAGTTGCATTCTTACAACTTACTTGATGCAGATAGATTTCCTAGATGTAAAATGAGATCAGTTTCCTACCAGACACCTTCAAAATCTTACTTTGATACCAAGACGTTATATTTTAAAAAATGACTAAGACATACTACACACACCAGATTCTGACTTTCTTCTTTTTCGAGTTGTATGGCAGAGCAGAACACAGGCCAAGACCTTATTTTTGGCTTACTTAAATATATTTACCGTTGCTTACTTAATTTTAGGTCATCTGGGCATAGGGTTGCTATGCTATGTACTTCAACAGATCCTTCATTGGAATGAATTTTTAATATAATGAATAACATTATTTTTCTTTCTCTAAAGACTCAAATCAACAGATTTGACATGAAAAGAACATCGATCTTTTCATTAGTAAATATGCCCATTGTTTATTGTCTTTTAACAAAGAATGATGAAAGTCAATAACAGTTAAACTGCTCATCTACATAATTTTCTGTTAATAATTTCCTTTAGATTATTCCTTTAGGTCCAGTATTTAGACACTAGTGATATTTTTTCCTTTTCTATCAAAGAAAATCCATGAATATAATTATATAATTATTTTTTGTTGTTGTTGTTTGCTTGTTTTTAAACAAACCTCCTTTAAAACAAGCACTGTACAAATAAAATTTCCATAAGTAAACTTTAGTACATAGCAAATTGAAAATTCGCATTAGGCCATATTTTTGGAAAATGTTAAATAACATGATTTAACACTAATTGGTATCACTCTATTTCTTTTTTTATATTGTACTTAAAAAAATGCATTCCTCACATTATTCTTTTTTTAAAAAAAATATTTTTTTAAATCTAGGTGAAACATCACAATATTCTCAGTTTTTCTTTTAGTATGTCAATACATTAGTATTGAAGTAGGGTACCAATCCAGCTAATCATATAGAAACATATGAAAAGAAGACTTCTTTAAAAGGCAATTGTTGTAGATAATAACCCAACAATCCAATGTGATTACACTGGTTCTGGCAAGACCTGCCAGTATTACAGTCAAGTTTTAGTATTTAAAAATATCCAACAGATTGGCCTATGCATGATATTAAGTGTCATTTCAGAGGAAGGAATGAAAATCCCTGTCAGTTCTGCATCTGTTCAAGCATCCCACATTCTCTAATTCTTTATTATTATTCTGACATTAAGCTACAAAGCGTCTTGAATAAAATTTTCTTTCAAACAAGTAAATTCATGAAAATCACAAGCATTCCATGAGCTGGAAGCTCATTTCCCAAATACATTATTCTGATGACTCTAAAGCTAACAGTTCCATCCTGACCCGAAGGCCATTTGAAATCCAGGTAACAAGGGATACTGTGTGAGGCTGTCTTAGGCAGTGTCCCCTAAATGCTACTACATTTAGTATCTTTGGAGAAAAAAATATAATGATGGATGAGACATCAAGGTGATTTGCTAACCCTATTATAAATGTATCTGTAATGTCATGAGAGTGCCTGCTAGATGATCCATTTTCAGCCTTAAGAGCTAGTTCATACAAAGAAAAGCAGAAGAGGTCCTTCATCTTTCAGACCAATGATGAGGAAGAGGGATGAAACTGTAATTTTTTTTGAAATCCTATGAATTATGGTGAGCTATTTTTTTTTTTTTTAATTTATTATTTATGTATAAATACATTTGTTTTATATACTGGGTACAATTTTGTTAATCATACAGAGAACTCTGACAACAAGAATCCAGTTTAAAATTCTGACACTGAGGACTTCACTAAGAAATTTTCTTGCAAGATCAAACAATATTATCGTCCTTTAACCTTCTTTTGCCAAAGGGAAAATATATATAAATATATAATATATACATATATTTCAGATGTATTTCTCATCTGTCGTTTCCATTATACCTGGTATATAAGAAAATAGGAAAATAAATAAATAAAAAATCAGAATTTTCATTCTTTCTGATTTTTTTTTATTTTTTATTTTTTTTTTTTACTATTCCTATCCATTTACAGCTTTGAAATACACTTTAAAAAGACACTGAATTCTAAACTCCATAATGAATCCAGAGGCTATTGTGCTAGTGATTCCAACTGATATGTAACACCTTCAAAATTACCATCATATTGCTGTAGAAATATTTTGCTCATTCATTTTTTCTGAGCATTCTTTTGCAATACCCTCTGCAGACTGGGGAGAAGCTAACCTGGTTTTCTATGCAGTTAGGTGGCCCTTCTTGCAAGTGGCATTTCCAGCCTAGAACAGATACATCCACAGCCCTGGTTCATGAGCAGTACTCCCCACTGGTACCCTTGCTCTACATCAAAATGCACCTTGTCCTCAGTTTTCTTTGGAAGAAGACAAGAACATAAAGGAGAATGAACCTTCCTAATGGAGTAGGTGATTCCCAGGTCAGGAATGCTTAGCAGACTAGTTTTCCACTGATGAAATGGCCCCAAAGCTCTCAGCAAACAATGGAAGTTGGACCAGGCTTTATGTTTCTCTCTAGTGCACTAGAGGAACAGCTTAATGAATATGTTAACAAGTAAATCTAATTTTAGAATCAGTCATATTGACACATTAAAACATTATATGTTCCTGTATGTTAAACAGGAGAATCAGAGAAAGTCCAAGAAAAAGTAAGGCTTGTTGGAAAGTTTTCACTGACAGTATTTTCCAAATAAAACACAGATTCTTCACTGAAACTAAAATCTTTCAGAAAATATAATCAATTTCTATGCTATTAGTTTGACTTAAATCAGCAATGGAAGAATTTAAAATATTGGGAAAGTCCCACACATCAACATCTCGAGAATAAAGACTTTTGCTTGGTTTCTGGTTTTTATTTTTATTGTGGTTAGCTTTGGGACAGTATTTGATTTTCAAAATTAAATTAATGTGCCAAAAATAATGAAAAAGAAAATATATATTTTTTACTTTTTTAAATTCTTGTCTGACCATAAATTATTCACATTATATATATATATATATATAAATTTTAAAATGGCTTTTCATCTGATTCAGAGTTTATTTTGAAATCCCAACATTTTTTACTGAACCAAAATCCTGTTTTGCATTCACCTCCACAACATATCTAACCCTTTCTTTTGAAGTAATCATTTCTAACATCCAAGTCAGGAAGAAAACAGATCTATTTTAAATACACTTAAAGAGTTTGCAGAAAGTTTAAGAAATGTAGAAAGAAAATTATTCTCCTTTCAGATAAAACTCTTTTCTTGAAGCTAAAATTCAATCGTGAGATTAAATGCATGTTACAAAAAGAGAAGCTATACACAGGTAATGGATTAAAAGTGGAATGAAATAGTGTACAAAGTTCACATAAATAAAAACAAACAAATAAATACAATGATTAAATATAACCTCATATTCATCCATGCAACTGAGGAAAATCAAGACAACCATTGCTGAATATCTTTGAATATTAAATAAAATGTAATTAGGAAATAAACAAATAGATGAGGAAATTACATTTTAATGCCTTTCTATGTTAATAAATAACAGATATGACAGTCAGAGTAACTATGGAGCTCAGATACAGGGGAAAATGACAGGAATGAAGCTGTGTTTCCCTCATTAATAGCAGTGATTGCGGGTATTAGCTTGAGTGTGTGGGAAAGCTATACATTCTTTTTCTCTCATAAGTGCACTTAAAAAAAGTGTCTGATTGGAGATTTTGTTTTAAAGTCAAGTGCAATAAAAAAGGTTGAAAATTCATCCTGATTTTTCTCCTGTAGTAAGAACAGCAGTGAAACATGAGATTCCAGGAGCTCATCGACTGAAGAGAGTTTTTCATTTTAACTAACTTCAAGCACCTAACTTTGGCAATTATATTAGCTGGATAATCTTCCTAGATTCCCTGTATAATGAATGAAGATAGGCAGGCTCCTCCAGAGGGTAATTCAGAGCAAGAACCTAATGAAGGTGACCTGAATTGTTCTCCACAGGAACATATCTTTCTGACTACAGAGGGAGTTTGGGTCATTTCCCAGTCAACTTCTTTGGATCATTAAGGTCCCTAATGTTAAGTTCTTTGAATATATGCCCTTTCTCTGCCCTGGACACTGGGCTGTAGGACACAGAGGAGAAGCATGCACCTGCCTGCAAACATATGAAAAAAAGAGCAAAAGGGCAGGGCTAGGGAAGAGATTGAAACAAAACTTTCTTCACGGTGCCATGTGAATTCCCAGGAAAAATTCTGTTTTCTCTGGGTCTTATCTTCACCTACAAATGAATAAACCAGACATGGTAATTGAGGGCTACCTTGAGATTCCTGTTGTCGGGGGCAAGGGGAGAGGGACTGTGCTGGAAGTCAAATGCTCTACAGGAATGCCTGGGATTCCTGGGAATGGACAGTGTACAGGGTCCCAGCCGCATGCTGCCATCTTGCTGTGCCAAATCAGGTGTTAAAAGGAGAAAGGTGTTAAATTCACCACAAACCAAACCAAACAAACAACAACAAGAAAAAAATCCAACAACTTCACTTGATCCACTAAATAAAATCTGTATCCCAGACAAGGGTCTTGGATATTGTAGAATCTGTTCACATTTTTATCCATATAAAATATATATTTAATTTGATGATTAGACTATGTGTGTTCTCTGAAGCTGCTTGTGTTTTGTTTCTGAAACTGTTGTAGCACACTGTTTGTTCTAGGGCATTTTTAAATTCAAGTGAAGACATCCTAAAAGCACCTAGGGATTTTCTTCCCTGGGAAGATTTTAGAATTTACCTGCCAATTGCTGCAATCAGCAGCATTTGCTTTGCCCATATATTGCTACAAAACAGAGGGATAAACCAGCTCTGGCAAGGATGATAGAGCATTCTCTAGAGAAGGCATAAAATAGAAAAATATGCTCAAATCTCCCCCACCATTCCCTTTCAGTTCAATTGCAGAAGCTCCCTAGAGTACTGTAGGCCAAATCTATACTGCTTCCTCAGCAGCAGTGCCGAGTTCAAATCCAGCTTTGCCAGCTAAGCAGCTTGAGACAGTTGCATCTGCACTGCCTTAGCATGTCTCTGGCTCTCATTTCCTGTGCCCCCTCTGTGCTTCAGCTGAAGCAGATATGACCTCTTTAGATATCCTACAATCCATGTCCTCTACCTGTCTGACATGCTCTCCTAGCAGATATGTGGCCTGTTCTGACTTGTCCCAGGAGCCTTGCCTGCCTCAGCCTATTAGCATCCACACAGAACATGCTGCTCAGGAAGCCTGATATTCACAGAAATGTGGAGCAGGTCTGTGATGGCTGTTTTAGAGCACTTGTTTGCTCCTGTTCTTAGATCTGACAAACCAGGAGTTGGAGGTGAGCCCTTGGTAAGACGGCCTTGGCTCTTTCTGTTTTTGCCATCAAGACCATTATAGCTTTCTTGGCTGAGATACAGCAAGCCTTTAGGGAACTGGTTCCTGCCCAGTATGACCAGATTATAACCAGAGTTTTGTCTTAGCAGTGAGAAGGGACTTGTATCTGCCATCTATTTCTAATACTGGCAAGGCAGCAGCTTGGAAAGATGAAAGCCACTGCCAACATCACAGTAAAGGAAGGAGGCAGTAGTTTGCTCTTCCTACACAGAATACACCTAAAGTGTTGTGATTTGTGTTTGTGCTTAGCCTGAGTATTGCTGCTGTGACAGAGCTTCTTGGAGAAGTGAGAGCATGCTAAAGTGATTCTAAGTGATCGTTATCATCTGACAGCTTTGTGGGGCTTCACTAGAAATCTTTCTCTAATGGACTCACAAGAATCTCTTAATATCTTTTCTTGATTCATTTTCAAAGTCTGGATCAAAGGCTCATAAGGATATGGGTTCAGTCTTCTTCAATGCTTATGTTCCATACAAGTCATCCAATAAAGACCCTCCACCGCTGCTCACCTGCTTCATCCTCCTTGACTTTCTGGGATCAGCCTGTCATTTCTGAGGGACCTCTCTATTTTTGTAAGAGCAGGATGGATACCTTGGATGCCAAGGAGCTCCAGTGAACACGAAAAATCTTGAGGGTAATTAGGAAAGGAGCACTTGGTCAAGAACCAGACAGGAAGAACACCAGTGTTCAATAGACAGAAACTCAGGATGACCTAACTTAAAAGTCAGGGCCATAAGAAGTCTCCCAGATGTGTCCCAGATGTCTTTATTGGTGAGCAGCAGAGGAGGGCATTCAAGGACAGTGGCTTGTAGTAGAACTACATGTCTGCCAGGAGCATCTTTGGAGGAGAAACTAGATAGTAGGGTACAAGTTGCCTCTGTAAGAGGACTTGGAAATCAAGAGTCCCTGCCAAGGGAACCAGCTTCTTCCCTCCAGAGTGAAGGTTAACATACTTAAGCTATGTGACTACATAGCTATGCCAATAGGTTTTCTTCCTGGCTGCTGCCCTAGGAGGTGTGCATGTAACTTCAGTTTATATCACTTTATAGTTTTCAAATGCCTGAGTGGAAGGGAAAAAAATCCTTCTACCATGACTGTCTATTGACTAAAGTAATAATGTTTGCATATTTAGCTAACCTTCACTGTCTTGAAACATAAGCCTTTTGTAGCAGAGAACTACATTACTACATTCTTCCTTCCTTTTTTTTTTTTTTTTTTTCCCCTGTGCTTTTCCTGTTGCAGGTGAGTCAGAACTGCTATAGATATGGTGGGTTAGCCTTGGCAGTCAAATGCTCATCCAGACCCTCTCTCTCTCTCCAGCTACCTCAGTGGGGCAGGAAGAGAAAATTGGATGAGAAAGCTCATGAACTGAAATAAGGATAAGGGAAATTGTTTCCCAATTACTATCATGGGCAAAACAGGCTTATCTCAGGGAAAAAAATAAAAAATAAAACAACAAGAAAATATTGGCCATTAAAATTGGGTCAGTTGCAGAGCCGGCTAGAATTGTCTGTGTCTAGCATAGGGCAGCCCCTAACATCCTCCCAGACAAGTCATTCCTGCATACCCACTTCTCAAACTTTGCCACATAAACTCCACAGAATAATATTAAAATACTAATTAACACTACAGCTTGCATATTGTAAATTGAGTCTACTCAGGTCTGATAATGCCTAAGTAGGTGCACCTACCTTAGGGTTTTAATTTGGATCATCTGCCAATCTAAGAAAATCTCCATCTTTTCCCAAACTGTGTTTTGGTTTTCATCACGGACTAGTCTCAAAGCACATGAACTGGGTTCCTTTTGAATGAGACTAAGCTGGAATATGCTCTTTAGGACCAGACTAAGTACACTGCAGCTGCAAGTAGGCATTCAGTCCATGCTACCAGTCCAGAGCTGTTTTGAGGGAAAAATATCCTGAGCCATGCACAGTGTGGGAATCAGATCCCTAACACCAACTGCTTTGCCCTATAGACATGCTCCTACTGGTCCACACTACTTGATAATGTAGGTACAGACTGTGCTGTGTGCTACCTGATGGATTACTATTATTTTTTTAAATTTAGTTTTAATTCATATTTTAGTTTTAGCTTTTTCATCATCGCATTATTTTCAAACTGTTAATACCCTCTCTCACCTGTATAAACAGAAGAGCTTCTATGAGTTTACTCAACAGAGTCACATTACAAGACATTTAAACAGGAGGCTACCTTCTTTGTTTATAATATGTGTAATTGTCACACCTGTGTCCACAATACATATGCACTGGAGGTGAAGAAGTGGAGTCATTAAGGAATCTGTAATGCCATTTAAATGATGTCTCCTAGTCAATATTATAGGAGAGAGACACTGTTGAAGAAAATTTGCTCCCACACTAGAAATCCTTATGTATCTTTCCCTAAAACTACAGCATAGTATAACATATAGGGAACAATGGATCGATAATCTCATTATGATCCCCATCTCTGCACAGGAAACATCCATAGTCCATGGAAGAGACTAAATTCATTTGCAAAGTAAATTATTGTTTATAATATAATATCAGCTGGAGGTCTCAGTTATCTCTATTGTGCTACACACTGTGTGAACTCTCCATAAACCAGTTCCAATCTTAAATGCCTTAAAGTAAGATTCTTAAGCATATTTTATGTTGTCTAAATTTTTCTTCCACTTAAGCTAGTAGTCACAGAGATAGAACAAAACTAAATGCTTTTGGAAATCTGACCCTGCACCTTCTCTAATAAAAAGAGGAAAAAAGGAAAAATGATTAAGTTCATCAGAAAGTCCTGTGTCATGTACCTGAGCACTACTGGTGTAGCCATCAGCTGAGCAGGACATTTCATAATGAGAAAAGTAGTGTAAATACTTTGTAGGCAGACATTCCCCGAGAAAAGCTTTTTAAGGCTTTTTAATTTGATATAGGAGTTACCTTTCCTGGATAAAAAAGAAACATACTTTTCAGAAGCATTTTAATAAATTGTAGATACTTCATCACTCAAAAAGACAGTTGAGCATGTCCAAAGGGATGGGAACTAGATATGAGATACAGAAACAACACCAGTTCTCTGTCTTGTATAGTGACAAGTTAACCTGGGAATACCTAGAAAGAGAAAACACTGATGCTGCTGCTGTCAGTGAAACAACACCACCAAAAGATACCAAAACAAGTTGCCTACAGGAAAAAAATAAATGTGAAAGACATTAATGCATAATGAAATATATGGCAAGGACTGCCTGACTGTCTAAAGATGGAGAAAGAAAAACTATTCACATCTGCAGATGCTGACAAATCTAATCTTAACAAATTCAGATCATTGCTGTCTGTACTGGACTCATTGCTAGCCTTGAATTAAGCCCTTTATTATCCTAATTTTTATTTCACATTTAAGCTTATTTACAGAACCTATTTTATCCTGATACTTTCCCCACACTCATCCAGTAGCCTGCACTGCCTGTAGTCCTTGCTGCAAGCTTTCCTCCCCCTGCCAGGTTTGGTGGTCTTGTGCTCCCAGACAGGACAGGAGCATAGTGGGAAGATGGACCACTTCAGCCAGGCTCCTCATGGGCTGCTGATGCCATCAGGGAGTGAAGAACAATTCTGTAGTTTCTACCCCTGTTCTCAGCATATGGGATTTTCTTCACTGACAAGGGGATTCTCTCTGTGAAGAGTCCCAGGGTGGAGACAGAAAAAGGATTTGACCTTTTATTGGTAAGTGATGCAAGAGAAGCTTTTCACATTTTAAGGCAGCTAAATTTCAGTCAGAAGGGAAAAAAGGAGAAAATGGCCATCTGCCTCTCCTACATTGTCTCAAATCCCCTTTTCCTGGAGACTTTTTAGAGTTCACTCTTCCTCTCAGAGATTTTACTCCAAGGTTAAATAACATTCTGATTTTAAAGGTCTTTAATGTGTTACTAAGGCAGGCAGCTTTTCTTGGCCTATGTTTTAGAGCAGTAAAGCCCTTAGCGACTTCAGACAGAATTCTTCCCCTACTCTCCAGCTCTGAAATATCCCAATTAGACCTACAAGATAGGCAAAAAGTAAAAGGAATGCCTCTCCTCCCTTCACAAAATGCCTCTTTGTAAGATCCTCTACAAAAAGAAAAAAAAAGAAAAGAAAAAAAAAAAAAGTGAAGCTACTTGGATTTCCTGATAATTGATTTTTTTTTTTTTTTAATAAAATGACTGTAACATACCTCTTTCTTCCTTTCCTCTTACATAAAGCATTTTAATTTTTCTTAAGTCAGAATAAAAAAATCGAGAGAGCTGAACCACAGCCCCAAAGACAGGGTTTGCAGATAGGGGATGATTTATGCCTAGACCTGGACAAAGTGTTCCAAGCAACTGGTACAGATTTTGTGAGCCAAAGGAGTCCCAGGCCAACCAGCAAGTCTTACCCACAAAGGGAGTTTAAAAAAAAAAAAAAAAAAAAAAAAAAAAAAAGAGAGAGAGAAAGAGTTTCTGAAAATCGAGAAGAGAAGAGGAGAAGATAATGTTGGTTATTAAAGGAGATATAAATATGCGACTATGAGAAGAGCAATTAACACACTCCACATATGAATTAGATTCTCAGCCAGGGTAACTCAATATAACACAGTTGATTTTAGCAGATTTATGCTACATTATGACAGCTACAGAGTCAGCCCTGCAGGTTGACTTACCAACTTGAAGGAGATGATAACCTTATCAGAAGTATGATAATGCATTTAGAGAAACATAATCATCATTTAGAGAGACAGTCCTTCTTCCAGTGAAGGAACTTCCAGCCCCGGGATCTTTCTGAAGCAAGGCTTCTGCAGGCAGAGCAGCAGAGCCAGTGTGATGGAAAGCAGCAAGATAATACTGGGGGCACCAAGGCATTAAGATTTTATACTAGTTTACTTTAACAAAATTGTCAGTCAGTGTGTCAGGGCTTAGTCTGACTGCTCAGAACTAAAAAAGTACCTGTTTTCCATTGCATTTGTCAGATAGCAAGTGTCCAAGCTCTTTTCTATTCTGGGAATAAGAAGAAACATAATGATGGACAAATGGGACCCTAGGACAGCATGATACAGTATCTGAGAGGTTTATTTAGATGTACTTATTCATCTCTTATCTTTGACATATTACTGCAAACAAGCAAGACAGTGACATGTTACAGACAGTGTAGTTTCATAGCAGCACAGCGGCAGAGAGTTCAGTGCAGGTTGCGTATTGGTGACTGGGAAAAGGGAGGAGAACAAATGTATGTTGGTCACACAACTGACAGGGCAGAAATGCAGACCTTAACAAAAGCTAGAAGATGAGACCAAGCAGGTCAGTCAATACAGTGTAATCTGAGCACGGCATATGCTGATGTCTTTTGGCTGGCTTTTGTCTGAGTATTTTGTCTTTTGTCTAAGTCAAGGAAATAGCACCAATACAACAACAAGGCACTTGGAAGGGAGGAAGGCAAAATATATTTATGCTTTATTCCTTACACACTACTTTGCTTAGATTTTCTTCTTCATTTATGTATTCCCTTATTTTTCCCTTTGTTTACTAAAACAAATAACCCACATACTTTAAAATGCTTAGACTTTCTGACTTCCTTGTCTATATGGTCTGTATTTTTTATTTTTATTTTTTGGTGATGTAAAGTTAAATGGAAGCATTAAAGTATCTAATTGCTGCATGCAGTCTTTCAATGGTAAAAATGAAAAAGTAGAAAACTGCAAATTAACTGCTTCAGATAAAAACCATTCAGAAGTATAAAACCACTGGAATTGGAATAATTTACTTTCAGCTTATGGCTGCCTATATTCTGTAAGACATGATCTTCACTTCTATAACAAGAAATCAGTGATATCTGGTGCAGCATTAGTCCCATGTAGCTGTAAATAATGGTCCCTTACTAAAAAACCCCTCCCCATCCACTATATCATGTGCACATCCTCACCCCAAAAAAGGATGAGAATGCATTCTGTACCATCGTTGCATTGAATTTAGGACCTCTTATTGTTGAATCAAAACCTTATGACTAAAAAGGAAACTAAACTGAACTAAAGGGTATTGTAGCTTATTGAAAATGTTATGAAAATGTTCTATTTCCCCTTCTTTTAAAAATCTGACTAGGATACCCACCAGTGAAGCAGAATGCATAAACGACATTGGATTGACCCAGTCTGGACCCTGTTTTACACCAGAAAAAGAAACTTTAAAACTTCACACACACTTCTGGTATGTGTGCACCATTTCCTAGAGTTGTCTGATCAAATATCCAGGACCTGATGAGCATGTATGTGGCCTTTGGACCAGTTTTCCAAAAAACAAAGCAGAGCAGACAGTTTCCTCCTTTCTCCCCAAAACAACATCAACAAGACAGATTTTGGGGAAAACAAAGTGCCAAAAATAACAATATATCATATTGTCATTCTGATATTTTAAAAGAATATCCTTAATATTTCAGTTTACACTAAATGTGTTTAAATGACAGATTATAGTTTAACTTTGGAAAATTATTTATGTTTAAGCATCTGAATGTGTCTACCTGAATAACTGCAAAAAAAGAATTATCAGGAGACCATATACTTGAAAGTACCATGCAGATGACCAGACATATCATGCAGATGATGAGTTAATTGCTACTAGCTGAATTAGATTATAGACTTTGCTCTCACATATGCACTTGCCATTTCTACTGAGTGATAAAGGTCAAGTAATAAACAAAATTAAGGTCTCTTGAAACTCGTGTTGTCACAAATATTGGTACCTAAAGAACATGTCAGAATTTGTCTACCAGAATAGGAGATTTCTGTACATGCTTCATATAGATGTAGATGACAATTTAATGAGTTCAATTCAAGCAGCAGATCCAAAATACTGAAATGCTGGAAGTCAGTGTTACTGCTGCATGTATTTTGCAAAACACAAAGTAAACTGAAACCCTTTAACACAAACACACATACACACACACACACACACACACACAAAGCTGAAGAATCTACTGTCCTCATTACTTTAACCATTGTTTAACTGTTTATTCTTAGCTATTATTACAATATTTTAGAGTACACCACAAAGTGCTAGCATAACGGTTATAAGAAATAGAGTATGCACTGTTACCTGATGTGGTACTTTGAGTTAACAACATGGCACTAGGTGGTGGTGGGACAAAAACATACAGGTGTGATTTTGATAGCTTTGATTGCAAAACTCAAGATGGGCTGTGCACACACTTTTTCCCCATTAAAACACATTGGTGAAGCTCAGAGGTTGTTAGAAGCTTGGAAAACAGTTTTGTTTTTCTTTATGTAGTTGTGAAGGCAGTAATCTCAATCCAGTTCTGCTGGTGAAATTATTATACAAACCCAACAACAAACTGAAAGACTTGTCTCTGCAAAGAAAATCATCTACTTTGTTAAAAATGAATCTCCAAATGTTCTGAGTCTATTGCTTCTCTATTTGTCTTACAGAGGGATGAATGAAGCACACAAGTACTGATGATTGGCTGGACTTGTTTGCAACAGCTGCAGGAGGAATTGCCAAATCTGGTTTCATGTAAGATAGCATAAGTGCCTGATAAACATTAAAATTCATTTCCATTCTTTAGCACACATAAAAGTACACTATTGCTACAGAAAATATGACTAAATCCTTAAATATAGTATTCTTTTTGTGGTGAACTTGCTTCATGCTGTAGCAAGAGCTTAATCGATGAATGCTACCTCCTTTGTGGTTTACTTGACCTTACTGTCAGATATTTACCATGAACAATTGGTAACATTTTTTTTTCATAATATGCTGCTAGAAATCCTTCAAAAGCTCAGTGGCAAATACATCTAAATGTGTACAGTAGCTGAATAATACTTTCTTTTGAAAATCATCTTCCATAGAAGATGATTTCTATGAGATTTAAAAGTTAAAAAAAAAAAAAAAAAGTAATACCTCAAATTAAATGCTCATCTAACTAAAAGAAAGATTGTATCTCAGCTGTTGCTTCCCTGTTTTATTTTCTATTGCTTTTCTCCCTTCAGCTGACTGTTCTTTCGCTAGAAAAATCTACTATTCAAAGATGGCCATTTCTGTCTTTGAAACTGAGGGCCAAACAACAGCACTTAACCCCTTTGGCAGGAAGCCCATGAGCTGCTGTCTATTAAGACAGAAGCCAGAACCATTGTTCTTTGTTCTTGCTCTATAAAAAGAAAGAAAATGCAGGCTGTGTAACACTTTGCATGACTCAGCCTTCTCCCACCTAAGTGCCAATACAATCTGCTATTCTCTTCCCACATGCTTCTGAGTACATTGTATTTTGAGGTCATTCAGAACAAGTAAACTTGTCAGGTGGTAATGTCTGATACCTCTTTATCTCCTATTCTGATTCCTTACTGCATTTGTCATTGTAGAGTATGAATGTTTCCCAGTACTATATGAAGAGATATGATGGATTTATTTATTTATTTATTTATTTATTTACTCCTTTCTAGTGTATAGAGAGTACTGAATTTTTCTTTGAACAAGATATGCATGCACACCTACCTACATATAAGGTATCAGAGAAGATAAAGAAATGTGCCTTGCACTTAAAACAAAAGAGTCTGCAGACAGCATTATTTCTTGCAGAAGTCCTTTGCAGTCCCCACAACGACAAATCCATACTGCAGAAAGTTTGATTCTTCTAAAGGAAATAAATTTGTTACTGATCTTGAGTATCCCGATTAACTATTTCACTGCTTAGTTGTTCAGTTAGGCTATCTAAACCCAAGTCTTTGAGTGTTTTGAATATGAAGAGTGGATGCAATCTGGTGCCCTGTGGGATGGTGCCCGGGGATGCTAAAGACAAAACCTCTATGTTTGTGTTTCTGAGAAGAACTGCATGTTTTCAAAGCTCTGGGATTCCTGCCTAGGCATACTGGAGCTTTTCTGTACTCCTTAGTACCTGTTAAAATGCCATTAATTCAGATATAATTTCCTTTTGTCTGTTTCTCTATCACCATCTCCCTGGATATTTCCATTAAAGTTGAACTGCTGTTGCTAAGGAGATAATCCATTTCTGCTGATTAGTCACCCTCTGCCATCATAAGCGACTTTAGAGCAGAAGAGTTAATATGGTCATTGGTTCTGATGTCACAAGGACTAGGGCCCCACAACAAGGCAAGCAAAATAATTCTCAGAGAAAAAAGATTTTTTTTTTTTTTCAAAATTATGGTAAATTCTTCAGGAAAATAAATGCAGAAATGCCAAATAGGATTTTTTAAACATACGTGAGTCATTTAACAATTCTTTAAACTAAATCCAACCTTTACTGACATTTGAAAGCAGTGAGGAAATGAATTCATTTTTTGGATTGGTAGAATCCTTTCTATGGCACAAATTATTATTTTTTGGACTGATTTTCTATTAAGACAGTCTCATAAAATGAATTTCTAGTTTTATTTTAAAATCTATTCAGTTTTGAATGAGTCACTCAGTGCCTACACATTAGAGAATCTTGCAGTCCAAATACTATTTAAGACTTGAAATGAAACCATGTTTTATGTCTGAATAGTGAACTATAATTACCTCAGTTTATAACCGTCAAGCAAAAAAAAAAAAAAAAAAAAGGCGAATGCAGAGCAGCCGATTGTATTCATCTACACAGCAAACACTATTTAGCCTTTACTTGGAAATCTACAGGCTGACCCCCAAAACTAAACAGGAAATGTTTAGTTTGCTAAGAATGACAAGACAGCAGAAAATGCATTCTGCTTCCCACTGACGTCATAATTCATGCTTTTATGAACTCGTTTAAGTTTAGCTATAGGGTAAATATCAGTCTCTGTGTGAGACTGTATATCTGGACCTCTTTCTAGTTTAGATAGAAAAACGGGGTGACCTGTATATTTTGGAATATTTTTTCTCCATACAAGGCAACATAATTTTAAAAACCAGAGAGCAATGTGCTTACTTAGTGTAGTATTTTACCAGAATGTAAATAGACATGGTGAATTGGGGGGGTACTTAAAAAAAAATCAAGTTAAAGCCAACTTTGAAAAGTAAAAACATGTTTTTATTACCATGTTGTTTACAATCTCATGGTAGCATTCTGCTCTCCTTTATCTCCTAAATCAAAAGGCAGCAGAATATAAGCCTTATGGTAAATATGCCGCTATATTCAATGGAATTATTACTTTGTAGGGCCAAGGGCAGGGTTATTCACAGTACCAATAATATTGCCCAACAATTTCTGGACTGATCTCTTGTATCAGCCCATTTAGCATTTTAGAAGTTCCCAGTGATCAAAATCTACCCAGTATGTAAGCCGTTTAGGCGTTTAACATACGTATTTGGCTTTGCTTTAATGCCAACTTACAGTCCCTTGAAAGAAATATGCATATCACTTTCCTCTCTGTATCAATCTGATGTTAAACTCCATTGACAGCAATAGGAATAGCTCTAGAAATACCTGTTCTTCTGTTTTATTTAGGTGCCCTTGCATTGACGTTTAATCTTAGCCAGTCAAATGGGATAAGGACAATCTTCATTTGGAAGAGAATTTTAACAATTGCTCTACAATGAAGTTAAAGAAAAAACAGATGACACATTTTCCAGGCTAATGCCATGTTTTATAATAAAACATGCAACAGAAGACAGTCAGTGAAGGGTTTTGTTTTCACAAGTAATAATATGCATGGAAAATCTTAGTTTTTTATCTCTTTCCACTGTATCCATGTAGACTGACAGAAGCTATTTGATGTTTTGAACAAAATAATAAAGCAAGAGGAAAAACGGGTCTATATTTCTTATGCCTAGTCCAAGAAAGTCAGTTAAATAACATCAGTATTTAAGCTTCAGTAAATATGCATGTGAAATATGAGGCATATCAGTTTAGAAAGTTAGTCATGATTATAGTATTTCTTCAGATTAAGGAGAGAAAGGTAAAAGGAAAAGAGAACACTAAGTTAAACTTTACAGGAGTAGGGTACAGCTTAGGAGCTCTATGTCGTGGTAACAAGAATGGGTAATTAAATATAATATTAGATGTAATATTATAACATTAGATATAATAGAATAATAAAGCTTTATTGCCGGCCAGTAGCTGTAGTCTGTTAAAGACATGCTGGAATTTTTTCTTAACCCTTGGACTTTATCTGGCTTTTCAAAGCATGGGTATATGATAAACTAGAAAAATGATTTAGCTTATTTCTTATGTTTTGTAAGACCGAGACAAACCTGAAAGTATTACTTGAAGAAGTAAGAAACGTCTGCTATGTAAGTGTTAAAGGACATTTTTTTGACTAAAACAAACAAACAAAAGGACTGAGAAAGACTGGTTGATGAAGAGGTGTTCAAGTAATATGCTTATTCTGTTCTACCAGCTCATATACGTCTGAATTTTCAACAGCATGGACGGAGGTTCATCAGCATGATGCTGGAGTTCAGTATAACAAATGTTTCCAGTGCTGCCCTAGTGGATGACCCCGATTATCACCCTTGACAAGTTCCCACCTCTCTTTGTTTATCTGGCCGATTAATAAACCATACAGGTCAGGGACCACCCTGGGCCCCTAGAATAGGAGAGGTTCTAGCCTCAGTGGGAGGCAATATATCCAACCAGAATGCAAATTACAATAGTTCAATCAAATCAAAATAAAATAAAATAAAATAAAATAAAATAAATAGCTGAAAAAGCAAAAGGAAAAATCTTATGTGACATGACTGGGAACAGAGTCTTCAATGCATTATTAGCAGAAATGCAACTTTACCTCAGCTAAACCAATTTAACAGATAGTACCAGCCAATTATTGAAAAAGAAAAAACTATACAGAATTTTTCAAGTATTGAAAACCCTTTATTTATCAGAAAAACTGTCAGATAAATTTGTGTCATTTGCAAATCATGCAGAAATTCATCCTTTTCACTAGCTTGTGAAATCACAGTGGATGTGGGAGGCCCCAGTTCCAATATATACATTTCTAGTCAGTACAGTAAATTTGGCATAAACTCTGACCTAGCATGAAATAGTAAGCTGTTCCTTCATGAAGTTATGAACAGTGGCTGTGAATCTATATCTGTGCCCATATTTAGGAAGGACAATAACAAAATGAAAAATTATTTTACTGAAAAATAATTCTGATGCTCATCAATGCTGATTTGTTGATTTTTACATTGACAAGCTATCTTTGTGTTTCTTGTTTATTTGTTTGTTTGTTTTTGTATTGTTTTTCAGCAGGAAAATTAACAAAATCCCAAGAAAAAAAAAAATTCTTGACTTCTTAATTTTCACATTTAAAAAAAAAAAATTGTTTGATAGAATCTCGGAATATGTGATCTACTTTAAGTGCAGGTGGATGATTTAAATTCTTTTGATGGAAATTATACTCTCTTTAGCATTTTTATACAACTTTGGGATGTAGTGACAGTGATAATTTAAATTGACTTAATTTCCTGTTTTATACTGGACTTTAAATGGCTAGATGTTTCCTTAATCATATTAACTTCTTCCACATACTATTTTAATATTTCTGACATAGTTATGAATAACTGTAGGAAGGCTGCTGGATAAAAGTATGAAAAATGAGAAACTATTATCATATGTAGACCTAATCACAACTGCAAGAAAGCTACAATTGTAATGGCATATTTACAGTATTAACTTCTATAAGACAATTTTAATAATAATTTCAATTAATAAAGTAAAATAAAATTAGAATTGATAATACCTGCTGGATTTTAACATTTTTTGTGATAATTTCATAAAGATTGAAATGAAGGCTCCAGAGACTTAAAAATAGTGTCTGCCACAGTTGTGTCCTACCTGCTAAAACTTACAACTGTAGTTTATGCAAGAATTGCAATTCTAGATGTTCAAAGCCCATTACAAAGTCATAATTTTTGGTTTGGATTCACAACAGGAAGTACAAATAAAAATATGTTAGTGAGAGTGCTTGGCTCACTAATTCAGTTCAAAGCCTTTAACATACTGATATTGTCTCTGCTTGTCTGGAGGTAGAAACCTATCCAATACAAAATGCTAGCTTAAAATACTTTGCCCAAATACTAGCAAATGCAGGATGGATGACAATCTGAAAATGAAAACAAAAGTTTACTTGAAACCACAAGAGAGGAATCAACTGAGTGTCTTGAGGCTCCCCTTTCCATACCTTAATAGATGGATCTGATCTCCCCTTAAAATGTCAGTAATCTAACTCTCCCCTGTCTTCAGCTCTGTGAATCCTCCACATCTCTGCAAAGTAAACAGGGCATTTAAGCTTGTCATGACTCATTTGTGCTGCTCCAGCAGTGTAGAGGTGTTAAAACATAGGATATACCATTTACTTGGGGTTCTCCTGTTTGGAAGTTTAGATGTTCCCAAATGCATGCATTTGGAACATTACAGTTCTTGCATGTAGTATGTTTACTTCTGTAAATACTCGAAAATTATGGGCTTGCCCTCATAGTAGGAAGGTGGTCTGTATTATATAGTCTATTACATCATCTTGGACTTAGTCTCTCTCTCTTTTTCCCAGCTATGCACCAGAAAAATCAAGGAGTAAGAGATTCTGTAAAACACTGTAGATTTTACATGTTTGACTAAGTACCTGTTTAAACACATAGCTAAAACACTGACTGTCAGAGTAGACATAATTCCAGGTTCTATTATAGATACAGATCAGAATTTGTTAACCTTAAGGATTCTGTAACATAGCAGCAAAAGCTATGTGAAATGATTTTGAATTTGCCTGTAATTAGCTAAAGGGCACAGACGAGTATACAGAAGAATAACTGCTTGTTCCTTTTTTTTTTTTTTTTTTTTTTTCCCCTTTTTTTTTTTCCTTTTTTTTTTTTTTTTTTTTAAACATCTGGTAATTAAGTGTAGAAAAGCAGTGTTTTTGTGAGAAAAAAATTTGTCCGTTAATCTTAACCACAGTAACCTAAGTCACAGCATTTGAATCAAATTGCAGAAAGGATAAAAAGCACTGGCAGCATTTTGTTTCAAATACTGATATCCATTCTACATTCATTTTTCTGCATAATGTTCTTCATAGCCTCACAAAGGCTTTAGTACAGTGACAGAATAAGGTTACAAGGAGAGAATGCATTGCAAGGACATATAGCTAAATGCATATACACAATAAGACTGGGAGATGGGGAAAATGAACTAGAACTCACAGTCTTATTAGAACCCACATGTGATTTAAATATATATATATATATATATATTTTATTTTTCTTCCTTCCAGGGCAATACTAAACCATTTGTTTCAGATATGCCCCATTTTTAACTTATCAAATTCTTAACATTATGAAATTCTCTTATGCTTTTATTTTGTCTATAAAAGAAATATTGGGGCATTAAATGCAGAATATCTGTATATAGACAGGATTTTACCAGTGTAATAAGCAGTTAGGTGGTTAAATGACTGAAATTAAGAGAGTTGCGTCATCATAAAGCTGCATAATGTATAGGGAATCAGTCCCATTCTGGATGCATATTAATGTACAATACGAAAAAGAGATACAAGAATAAAATCATGTTTATGACTTTCTGATGTAACCAGCCCCTCCCACTGCATATAACTTCATTTTAGCAAATGCAAATGATTTATTCAGATACAGTACCTACATCTTTCTAGCAAATTCTTCTACAGTAATTCCATCTGAATGCAGACATCTGCTGAGAAACCATAAAGTATCAATTAAGCTTCCTCTATGTGTCATTTAACTGGAGTGTTTTCATCATGGACGTGACCATTGCCTAATTCAGGATCAATTTGTATGCAAACCAAACCAATTTTTAAGTATTTGTAGTTAATCACTAGCATATTGAAAGCTCCCCATATTTGAAATAATGAAGTTACCCATTCAGTGAGCTCCATTTATTCTGTGCACTGAATAAGGCAGGAGTTCTGTGAAAAAAAAAAAAAAAAAAAAAAAAAAAAAGCTGTATGATTATGTAATTAATTTCAAGGCAGATGTACAAAGGGAGAACTGGTAATCTTCATTATAGCTTTTCCTTATTGTGAGCAGCTGGCTTTGCAATCTTACCTTTCATTTAGCAAATCAGTGCTTCTAGTTTAATACAATTGCCTAGGGTTTTTCTTTTTTATTTTTTTAACAAGAAAAATAATAGCTAAATATTCCAATATGTGAATGCATATTGTTTCCCATATTGATTAACAACAAAATTTATCATGGAACTAACTGGAAACCTTATTTCTTCTATATTTTCTATTTTTTTTTTTTTTTCATTATACTCCTAAATTACTCCTAAATTATTTTTACTTGTGGTCCCTCAGCTCTCGCGGCCACTACTGCTTTGCCCAGATGAAGTAGACAGCCCCTTGTACTCCCAGCCTCTGTACAGCAACCCAAACCAGCCTAGAAGCCACATTTCTCCAAGTACAGTGTAATTTATCTGGTGACTTTATTGCTTGTGCATTAAGCCTAGCTTTGCACACAACCAACAACAACATACAGCTGTCTGCACTTGTTTGTATATGTAGGCATACGTGATTCCTATCCCTTGCTATACACTATGCAGTTAATACCTTGGGAATGCATTTTACAGTGCTTAGTGACAGTAGAGGAAAACAGATCCACGAATTCACTCTATTGTTCATAAAAGGAAAATCTAGTAACTGTGAACTTCTATATCATTTTTGGAACTGTTTTTTGATTTGTTCTCCTTTTTCTTTATACCTGCAATGCTCTCGCTCTCTGTGTCTCCCTATGTCTTTGTCTCTCAATGGTCATTCTCTTCCTCTTCCTCCTCCTCTCTTTTCTCCTAGCATATGTCCAAGTAAGACTTGCAGAAGTTTCTAACTGTGATCCTTTTGGACAGAGTTCCACAGGAGTTTCCCCCATATACACTCTCTGTCTGGTAAGACAGCTATTGAGTGCCAGGAGATACCCCAGGCTGAACAAGAGCATTTGTGGTACCTCACTTGCAGGTCTGCAAAATCCTCTTTTTACAACCTCCCTTTCACTCAAAGCTCCATGCACCAAATGGCGTTTTCAGGGGAAAATTCAGCACTTCTTTTGGAAGGTGAACAGGGAAAGCTACTGCTTCTATATAATGGCAGTGCTGGAAAAATCCCAAGCTCTTTCTTCTTTTCTTCTGTTTTTTTTTTTTTCTGGGGCGGTGGGGCTGGGCTAGAGGGCAGTAATCATGCTTCACTCCTTTGCCTTGTGCAGAGTGAGATGGTGGGGAGTTGCAGAGAGTCCTGCAAAATGGATCAGAATACAACAAGGGAAAATCTTCCTGACCAACCTGAGTGCTTAACTCCTTTTATTGTGAATAGCTATGGAGTGTCAGGACCTCTGTTCTGAGTAGCATGGAGTGAAAGAAGAAGCAGCCATGAGAAACCTTCATTCCTGATTCCTGAAGTGTCAGACTGCATGCATAAAATTAAATAATTTCTCAGAAAAGGCCTAATGATGTTCCCATTGGTAAGTAGCTGATTAAGTTCCATGAAACCTAGGCTTTAGCTTAGCTGAAAAGACAGGTACTTTATAGAAATAGCATTTGAACCAGAATAATTTTCTTGGTAATTTAGTATAACATTTCACATTTTGAAGCAGATTAATATTCTACCAAGTGGCTTTTAGCAGGATTTGTAAAGCTAGGTTGTGAGTGCTTCCTGTCAAGCTGCCACACAAATAAAAACTGGACTCTTTTGCCATTGAAAACTGCTCCTCTGAAATATGACTTTTTGATGAGAAGCAAACATTTTACTATTACTGATTTTTTTATTATTATTATTATTTAATCAAAATAAAGTAAAAATTATCACAAAGAACAAAGAATCGGATCATTGCCCATCTCACATCAGTGTTCTCACTGGATCAGACTGGTTGATAACCACATTCAGGAATGAAGTGATGGCTTCCTTTTCCAGGTGAACTGCTTGTTGCTTGTTGGGATTACGAGTGAATGCAGTTGCTGCTCTCTCTCTCTCTCTCTCTTTTTTTTTTTTTTTTTTTTTTTTTTTCCCCAGCAAAATGCTGGAGTGAGATGGCACTCTAATTCCTTTGGAGAGATGGCTTTCAGGGTGACCACTTCTGTTTCTGAAGCAGGTCAGAAACATGCTGGGCTTGAGACTGAAACATGTCATCAAAGTTTATATTCTCTCCCTCTATCAAGAGATTAAAAGCACTTATTTAATGGATTGTTGAGTTCAGAGACTATGCAATATGCTTCTTTCACATTTTTATCTATAGTGTAAGAGTAGCTTCTGGTAATAAAAGTTGTAAAACATGTAAAATTGATGAACAAGATTTTTTTTTAATTTATTTTCTAGAGAAAGTGCATCTATTTTGAAAACAAGTGTATATCTACTTTTCCTAAGAGAATGAGTCTCAAGTTCTACTAGTTTATTGTTCTGTCTTCTAAAATAACTATATAATAGGCCAAAGACATCAGATTTATAATCTTGCTTTGGAAGTACAAGTCATATTTTTTAGATCTGGTAACGTGTACTTTCTTCAAATCTTTTTTTTTTTTTTTTTTTTTTTTATAAAGAGATTGAGATTCCGCATACTAAAACAACTCTTACTTATTTCACCAAGAAGTTTGTTTTCATTAAAACTTCTTAAAAGCCCCCTTTAGTCTTCCTCATACTTTTAAAATAAAGTATTCACTTTTAAAATAAAAAATAAACCTTCTATTTTTTATTGTTGTTGTTGCTGCTTGTGGTGTTTTAGTTTTGTTTTGTTTGTTTATTTGAACAATTTTTAAGTTGCTTGAAACTTAAAATAAAGGTTTTATTTTAAGTTGCAATTCTTCCAAAATAACTAATATTTTCTTCTTCTCAACAGTTTAGCTTGTAGAAACCTCAGATAAAATATGCTCAGAATTAGTTTGACAATGTTTCTACTGAATTGCTGGGAATTTTAAAATCAACATCATAAGGAAAAAGCCAGTCACTTAAAAATATTTCATCTAAAAGTATTATTATAAATCCAGAAGACTAGAAATTCAACAGATCAAAATTTTGTGGTAAGATTTTTTTCTTAGGGCATAAAAATAAGTTTTGAATTGTCATGCCTGATCCTCATTAATGTTTATTCCGTTTTATTGCAGGGAATGAGAGAATTGATCTCAGTGACATAGTTATAGGTATTCAGTAGATGCTTTCTTAAAGTGTATATCACCTCAGTTCTTTGGGATAGAAGACTGATAAGCAAGTGCAGTCAGGAAACTGCTATTGATTTGAATGAACATTAAAAACCATGATGATTTTATTTTCCATATTTATCTTTTCTTCTCTGATCTTTTATATGCTCCTGTTAGTGCTATTCTATAAAATAATTCTGTAAATAAATTCTTTAACCACATTAAATTTGTTTTATTTTATGTGACTATTGATTTGGTGAATCCAAAGTTGGTTTGCTCTAATGATGCCAAAATACACCTTTGCACTACTTGAGAGGATGGTCCAGCGCTTTAGGCTTTTACCTAAAAGGATCTAATGGGTACAGAAGATTATTTTCTGAATTATTTGTGCCCAATTTTTCATTCCAGTTTTTACTTGTCTGATGATCCTCTGAATGTATTTATAGCTTGCCTTTTTATCCTGATTCAGCATAGCAGAGAAATTTTGAAATATCCAAGTAACCATAACTGATTTTGCTTAAATATCGTTTAATTTGGTGCAGAGACACAAATCCAGATTCTACAGATCAGCTCTGCCTTTTCTAATTTGCCACGGTTAGAATAGATGTAATTATTTTAAGCACTTGTCCTTCTTACCAGTCATTGGTTATACAGGAAGTAAAGCAATATTACCTTCATAACAGGGTGGCAAAATTTTGCTATTTGAAATTTAGATGTTCAAAATTAGGTTATGTGATTAAGGTGGTATGATTAATTACTTTCAGTTTAGATTAATGAAGCAGCAAGTGTTACCACAGGATGAACTTCATCACTTCAAATAAAAATTTACTTGAAATTATGTGCCTCTTTTTAGGAAATCATAGATTCCATCTGGTCATCTCGCACTACAAGCTATTTTTGTTCTTATTCCCTCTGTTGAAGATGTAAATAAACTTAAAGCAATGTGTGAACAGATGAACTTTTCTGAATGCAGGTCTAACTCCTTTACTTTCTGCATCTTAAACTCTAATGCTAATAAGTCTCAAAGTGAAAAGAATATTTTGAATATAACAAGGCTGGGAAAGATAGAGATGGCATAAAAGCAGCCATGGGGGGTTGCTGAGAGGTGCATGTATGGAGATTGAAAGGAGAATAAAACATAACAGGATTAAGAAGGAAAAGCTGATTTCTGACAGAAATCTAAGAACTGAAATTTAGAACTGAGTGTTTCCATCATGGTTTCACATGCATTTAGTGTAAAATTTTATCATCAATGACAGATCTTCAAGTGCAGAAAATATACTTTTTTTTTTTTTTTTTTCCCCCTTCTCACTCTCTTCTATAAATAGAGGTACATATGACTGTAAATTGATAATTAGCTGGGGGACTTTCCTATGCCTTTGTACACAGAGCAGTAGCAAGGCACGTGGGATATTCATTAATGTGGATAACATAACATACCAAGTGGCCTGTGAATAAATTCAAGCATAACTCTACAGTGATGAAAAGATAAGACTCCTTTATGTGTCTGGTTGCTTCTTCACAAGGCACCTCTTATGACATAAGCAGAGGTTTAACTTCACCAGAAGCACCTTGGAGTGATGTAAGTCGGTTGCAGTTATCAGCAGCATAACATCCAGTATCTTCTAAAGAAGCACTTCTAGAAAATGCATAATCAACAGCAACTTTGCCTGGAGATGGAAAGGGAAGTTGTTACATGAAGCATGAGATAGCTGCATGCTAATTTATGCTGCTCTGATAAAAAGAGAAGGCATATACATGATCAACAATAGCTATAAGTGAAAGGGTTTTTTTTGTCCCTCCTAGGTGTCTGCATATTGATGTCCCCTTTCCGCACATGGTGGTCAGTTCACTTCAAGACAAATAATTTACAATTATCACTTCTTGTTTCAGGCACTAACTCAAGATCATCGATGGTTTAGTTTCCCTATGTGATTAGCAGAAGGAAAAAAGACAATGCCTGGTGAAATTCAGGTCGCTACATTTCTGACTCATTTTCCAGTAGTTTTTAAATATTCCTCGTCTAAATGAGGGTGGAGGCAATTAGACTCTCAATCCAGTGGGTAGGATATATGAAGGCCCAGCCATTTCCATGTTCACAGGAAAAATCTGGGAGTTAGTCACAAAGTTAGAGGACAGAGTCACAGCCAGTGGTGGTTCTCATCATTTAGCCTTAACCACCTGTAAGTCCTGTATAATCCACAGAAGCTGAAAATTGTTTGAAGCTCAGGGGAAGGAAGTGCTCTGCATCTTGTAGAGCCTCATCTGCCATTTCATTAAAGCAGTATTCTGTGAAGATATTTTCATGTCTCTGTACATTTTTCCCCTTGTAGAATATTCCCTAGCAGCTATGCTGTGCTATGACACAAAAAGCAGGCTGTCCTAGAAGTTTCCTTGTCACAGTTTTGACTTGACATAAATTCTTCACAAAGAAGTTAATGGTTTACAATCCATTCTAACTTGATTCCCCCCCACATTTTTAATTTTTATTTTTTTTTAATTTTTTATTTTTAAACAATTAAATAAAAGACAGATCAGATATTGCCTCAGTGCAATATCTGATATCATGCCATTGCATCTTCACTTTTTAATCATCCTTTAAGGCTGTAATTCCCTTGCCTTGACTCATATTCAAAATCTATAAAAATATAAATGTTGATCTTTTTCTTAGGTATTTGATGCTGAGACTATTAGCAGTTATAACCTCATAATTTAAATACAGCTAGTTGGGGGAAGGGGAAGTCTCCAAATTTTGTGATGTCCTCTGGGAACATACAGAGATATTAAACCAGAATCCTCAACATTTATTGTAGTCTACATTGATGTTTATTATACTTTAAAAGCAAATCTTTCAAACATATTTAAACAACTTTCCACCATTCCTAGGAATAATTCTTTGTCTCTTGCAAAGGCTCCTGAAATGGGCCTATAGCCTGTGTATGCAACCTAACAAGATGGTGCAAAAAAAAGATAATTTAAACAGACTGAGCTTCTTGTATTTTCCTCATCTATTTTCCTGCCCTGCTGGGCTCAGTTGGCTTGGTATTACTGCAGCTTTTTAAGCTGCAGATGCAAATATCTAGAATTGAATTTGTATTTTATTTATTTTAATTTTTGGTATCAAATCTCATTTTTAGCTCATGAAACTATAAGTATACAAACTTTCCTACTTAAACTTTTGGAAGTCTTTTTCTGTCTGGATTTTGTAAATCCTTTAAAATATACTATAGATCCTCTTTGGAATAGTTTATGCATATAAATCTATTTCCTGGTATGTGGCTGGATGCAAAATATGGAAATGCTACAAGTTATATATCCTACAGATACATTTAAGCTCCTCCTGGGATACATGGAATATTTTAGCAAATTGTGTAATTCATTCCACAAACACTGAATTTTGCCTTTGATTTCAATGGAAGCAGGATCAGCTCCCTATCACAACAATACCGGAACTGTACCGGTACCAGAAGCGTGTATCTGTTTAGTGTCATAGAATCACAGAATCAAAGAATATCCTGAGTTGAAGGGACCCATAATGATCATCGAGTCCAACTCCTGGCTCCACATAGGTCTACCCAAAAATTCAGACCATATGACTAAGTGCAGAGTCCAAATGCTTCTTGAACTCTGAAAGGCTTAGTGCCATGACTACGTCTCTGGAGAGACTGTTCCAGTGCATGACAACCCTCTCAGTGAAGAACCTCTTCCTGATATTCAGCTTGAACCTCCCCTGTCACAGCTTGACTCCATTCCCACGGGTACTATTGCTTGCCACTAAAGAGAACAGATGCCCCCCCACTTGTCCTTGTGAGGAAGCTTTAGGCTGCAATGAGGTCTCCCCTCAGCCTCGTCTTTTCCAGGCTGAACAGGCCAAGTGACCTCAGATGCTCCTTATACATCTTCCCCTCTAGGTCCTTCACTATCTTAGTAGCCCTTCTCTGAACGCTCTCCAACAGTTTCAGATGCTTTTTGTACTGTGGTGCCCAAAACTGCATACAGTACTCGACGTAAGGCTGCACCAGTGCAGAATAGAGTGGGATGATCACTTCCCTCGACCAACTAGCAACGCCGTGCTTGATGCACCCCAGGACACGACTGGCCATCCTGGCTGCCAGGGCACACTGTTATATATTAGTGTGTGAATATGTGCACACTTCACATCAAACAAAACCCCCAGATCCCTCTCTGCGGGGCTGATCTCCAGCATCTCGTTGCCCAGTCTGTACAAATAGCCAAGGTTGCCCTGTCCAAGGTGAAGGACTCAACACTTAGTCTTGTTAAACATCATGCAGTTGGTGATTGCCCAGCTCTCAGTTCTGTCCAGATCTCTCTGCAAGGCCTTTCCACCCTCAAGCGAGTCAACAATTCCTCCAAGTTCAGTGTCATCAGCAAATTTGCTCAAAACACCTTCTAGTCCTACATCCAAATCCTTTATAAAAACACTGAAGAGGACAGTCCCAAAACTGGAGCCTCGGGTGACCCCACTAATGACCGGCTACCAGCCTGATGTGGCCCCATTTACCACAATCCTTTGAGCCCTGCCCATCAGCCAATTGCTCACCCATCAGATGATGTTTTGTTTAGCTGTATGCTGGACATTTTGTCCATTGGGATCCTATGGTAAACTGTGTCAAAAGCTTTCCTGAAATCCCAAAAGATCACATCAGCTAGTTTCCCTTGACCGACTAGATGCGCAATCTTATCACAAAAGGAAATCAAATTAGTCAAACAGGACCTACACCTCATGAAACCATGTTGGCTGGGATCAGTGACTGCATTGCCCCCAGGTTCACTTCAATAACTTCAAGGATAATCTTCTCCATAATTTTACCAGGCACTGATGTGAGACTGACAGGCCTGTAGTTTCCTGGGTCTTCTTTCTTGCCCTTCTTGAAAATTGGCACAACATTTGCCAGCTTCCAGTCAACTGGGACCTCTCCAGATTCTCAAGACCACTGAAAAATAATTGAGTGTTCCTGCAATAACGTCAGCCAGCTCTCTGAACACCCTGGGATGAATCCCATCTGGACCCATTGTGGAGCAGCAAATCTCACACACATTCATGGTCCTCCAGCTCAGGGAACCTGGGGTCCCAAAGCTCATCATCAGCGTTGAAGGCGGAAGTAAAGAAGGCATTAAATGTCTCTGCTTTGCCTAAGTCCTTGTCTGTGAGTTGACCTTCCGCATCAAGTAGAGGACCTATCTTTTCTCTGGTCCTCCCTTTTCTATTTACACATTTTAAAAAGCCCTTCTTATTGTCTCCCACAGACCTGACCAGCTTCAGGTCTAATTGGACTTTGGCCACACAAATTTTCTCCCTACAAATGTCAACAGTGTCCATGTATTTGTTGCATGTTACCTGACCCCGCTTCCAGCAGCCATACACTTTCTTTTTATGGCTAAGTTCCAGAAACAGATCCCTGGTCAGCCAAACCAGCCTTCTGCCCTGGTTGCTTGAATTCCAATATTTTGGAATTGCATGATCCTGTGCTTTTAGGAGGCAGTGCTTAATGACTGACCAGCACTGATGAACGCCAATGTCTTCATAAGCAGTTTCCTAGGTTTCCTAGGGGACCAGCCTGAAGCCTTCTCTCCCCATATCGAGGCCTGAAGTTTTGGTGGCAGTTTTCCTTCTGTCACCAAAAAATTTAAAATCAACCGCTTCATGGTCACTATGACCAAGACGTCTGCCATTTGCCACATCCCCCACAAGACCCTTTCTGTTCTCCAGCAACAGATCTAGGAGGGCACCTTTCCTAATTGTTTCCCTTAGCACCTGCACCAAGAAGTTATTGCCAAGGTGTTTTAGAAACCTCCTGAAACTGCTTGTGTCCACTGTGTGGTGATCCCTGTTGACGTTTGGCAAGTGAAGTCCTCCAGAAGGACAAGAGCAGTTGATCTCAGGGTGTCTCTTAGTTCTTCAAAGAATAATTCATCTATGTCATCATAGATGAATGCCATCCTGGCTGGGTGGTCTGTAATAGACTCCCACAATGACATCCCTCATATTTGTTCGTCCCTTAATCCTAACCCAGGGACTCTCAATTATTTTTTAGTAATTGAACTTCATTTTTTTAAATCTTGACCTTGAGCCATCACCAATGAATAAATTTATTTTTAATATCAGTATAATTCCATGGTTATAAATAAATTCACATACAGAAGGTGCATTTTGAAAAAGCCTGGAGTAAGCTGGACTACTTGTTTTTGTAATTATGTTCTGATAATGATATTATTGAATGGACAAAAAGTGCTACCTTCTTGTGTTAATGGTATTTTGTTTTAGCTTATTTCTGCATGTTCAGTGTAGTCATTCTGTTAATCTTATTAATAATGCTACTTACTCCACACTGATTCTTAGTAATTAATCTGAAAATTCTTTACAAGGAAATCAGTGTCACAGTATAGAAAAGGGGACACAGGAAAGATGTAGGAGTGAGACTAGGGAGGAAAGACAGTGAAGTGCATAATTCCCGTCAAACCACTTTTAAATGGAGTGGTGGGTGACCTTTCCAATTGCAGGACTCCAGAATAATTGAGAACAGAACCTACATTTCTGGTGTTTTTTCCTGTGCTCATATCACAAAAACTTCTTGCTTCCATATTTTAAATGGATTCTATTTTTTAAGAGGTAATATTGCCATGTGCTAGCATTCCCATATCTGTGTACAACACATAGAAAAAGATCTTTAAATAAGGCATGAGTATTTATCATTTCACTCTACTAATGAAAAAAAATATTATTTGCATATGGAACTGCCAGTAACTATGTGGCACTGTCTGTTTATTAGCAGTATTCTGACAATTCTCAAGAAAGCACACACTCGCCCTCTTATCCATAGAAGTACTCTTCAATGATGGTGATAAAAGTGCTAATAAATGCTATTCCATTGCCAGTAATGACACAGACACCAGATACTTCATTAAAATTATGAAAGAGGACACCCAAGAATTAGCTTTCATTTGGTACATGAATGATAAGCTATAGAATATTTTTAAAGTTCATGAGAATTGAATTTACTGTAAATTCTCAAACCATGCACAGAAAATATACTCCCTGCTGCCAAAAATATATATAAAAAAAAATGCAATAGAATGTTATTTCTTCTTAGACTTCATATAAAACCTTATTTATTCTCTTAAACTTCTATTCTAATATTTTGTGAAGTTTCAGAGTACAACAATATTGCACTTTCATTATTTACAGTTTTAAAGAGTCTCAATGTCACAGAAGAAACAAAACACAGTAGTACAAATGAGTTCTCAACAACAAAAGTTAAAAAATACCCACCATTAAAAGTGTTTCTTGAGTGGCACAATACCTTCAAAGATTCTCAGCAGGTAGTTCGTGTAGGCACCCTGCTGTTCTCCTTTTTTTTTTTTTTTTTTCCCCCCCCCCCCCCCCCCTCCAGTTTCCCATTCTCTTGCCCCACAAATGCCAAATAGCAGTCCTGAGTGTTTGAGATTTGTTTCTTTGCTCTGGTTTCATCCTTGAAAAGCCTTTAAATTCTGGCTTAATCTGTGTGGTGGGTTTACCTCTTAGAATGAGGACCCTTTTTGTAACAGTAAGTATTAAAAACACATTAATTTTATTTATTACCACTTCTGTTTCTTTAGAGGCCCACTTTTGAGAAAGGTGTCATTACTTAAGAGGTTTCACAGACAGGAAATCAAGACACATAGGTCAAATGCAGATTAACCAAGCTCAAACTTAGAAAGGATCTGGAAAAGCTAAGTGTAGAACTTGAATGAACAGATTTCAGAAGAGCATGAGGTTGTCATTAGGGAAACTGACAGAGAGGATCTCATTTGTGAATTCACAAGAAGATATCTTGAAATAGGTCTTTTCCATTGATTATGAATATATATATATATTTTATAAAATAAAATTAAAATTAATTTGAATGCACTGTAAATGTATTTTCACATTAGATAGTGGATTAGCAACTACAAATTCATAAGAAAACAACACACTTTTTTGAATTATGAAAATTTACAGGAAAATTTAAAAGTTGTTTCCTTTCCCTTCCTCCTCCCCCTGTATTATTTTATTAATTAGGAAATGCATCACTGCTTATTCTTCTGCAGTTCACAGAAGACTGTTATATAGAACATATCAAGGCTTTAACTAATTGACATTAGCTTTCATTAGTCTCTAATGATTCAAATAATGTAATATGAGAGTGAAATAAATTTAGACTAATGTAATATCCAATTAGTATATAACCCAAGTTAGGTATTTTACTATTTGAATATTGTTTCCTTCATCGATCCCTGCTGATGATATCTGTTTCACATTCCTCAGCAGTACAATAGGAGGATAACACCCTTTCAAAGGAACAAATGAGGAGTTTTACAATGCAGAACGAAGTGCTGTATTTGTTCAATCAGGCCAGAAGTATGATCAACAACACTGTGTAATATGTCTTATTTATTTAACATGAATTGCAGGTATTCTTTGCATAGCTCAGGTACTAACTTCTCTCTTTTCACCTTTAAACTTTCTCTTCCACCATTACTCCAGTGGAATTGGAGCCACAGAAAGATAAAGTCAACCCATCTCTTAGCCTCAAAATAACTAACTCAAGTATGCAAAGTTTCCTATTACAGGCAGAGAAATATTTTACAAATTTGAAGATTCCCTCATTTATGTATTTATTTTCTGTTTCCAGTCTTTTAATTGCAAATGAACACATAGCTGATCATATTTAAACTACTAAATATCTGTTATGTATTGAACAGGATATAAGTATATATTAAGTTCTAAGGTACATCAGTTTTTGTTTTCTTTTTCTCTTTTGGAAAAATTCATGATCCATTTGATTCTATATATTTAATCTAGAGACAATAGAAATCTTCTTAAAAATCCTAAGCCAGAAACTCAGAAATTCTTCTGAATGATTCAATTTATCGTTCTAAAAAAAAATAATAATAATAAAATAATAATAAAAAAAATAAATCTCTAGTTTTACAATTCATTTTTTAATCCAATGAGACAAATATAAACTTGGTCATACTCCATTGACAAGAAAAAAATACCTTCTGAGAATAAAATGATCTACTTGCCTGTTTTATGCTGCCTTATATACTGTATTTATTTTTATTTTGCAAAAACCATACCCAGAATCTCATTTTTTTTCTCTATCAATAATGATGTTGATATATTCATTAATGAATACCTTATTTTTTTCAAAAACAAAAAATGTTTAAAACTAGAAGGTGCAACAGAGACTCTAACTTTATGTGTGTAACAAAAAAGTAAGGATAAATTAAGGCATGCTTCCAGGAAAGAAGTGGAGGACAAAGTTCTCCATTTGAGAAGAAGTTATATTGACTTCCATCACATACATAATTTTTTTCCAAAGTTAAATCTCACCTCCAAACTTAAGTAAGGAACTCAGCAGCCTCTTCTTCAAAATGAGAAAAAAGTAGCACAGCAGATATGTCCATAATAAAGACAGTCATACTTACAGTCATTAATTACTTTTTATAAATTAACTTTATCAACTAGGGTGCACTTATAAATTAACTTTATTAACTAGGGTGCCTTGACCTTTTAAGTAAATATAAAATAACTGAATTGGTGTTAATTCAAAATGTCAATTGCCCACGTACTTTAATATTTTAGCATTATGCCACTCCTTTCATACTCCTCATATTTATCTCTTCTAATTCTTTATTCCTGTTATTTTTTAGCCTCTATTTACTGTTCATCTGTTTCTCATTCTTATTTACAACATACTCCCCTCTTTTTTTCTTTTTTTTTTTCTTTTTTTTCTTTTTTTTTTTTTTTCCACACTACTCCAGTTATTTTCTGACTGTGATGTTTGCTTCTTTCTGCTAAACCTGGGAGGTTTGATTATTCCATTAGCACCTAAAAAGGGCAGCACAGATCCACAGCTGCTCCTGGGGCATGGAAGATGGTCTGGGGGCTGTTCTGCCTGACTATTCTATTCAAGTTCCTGCAGCTCAGCATCAAAAAAATAATCTTCCCCAACATCTCTGGTCAAGAAAGGGCAAGGAAAGAAAGCTTCTCAGACTTCCTGTATTTATGATTAAAAGTGTCATAGAAAATTATTTCTGTGATTGCACTGTCATAATCATTAGTTTCAGCATTAATGGGACCTTTATACTTAAATATGCATGTAAACAATTGTGTGTCATTGAATAATAAATAAAATAATAAATAAAACAAATAATGCTTCTATTATTTACATTGTAATATCTTGATGGCAGCAACTTTTACTAGTCACTATGTTAATTCATACGGTCGGGGTGTGTGAAAGCAAGCTTAATTACTAAAGAGCACTTTGTTCTCTAAATGTTTCTCTTTTTTCAAAACGCAGATATATTTTTCTTACAATGTGATTAAATTCAATTAAATTAAAACATTTCTGGTGATGCTGAGTTCTTTCAGATCCAGAATTATTAATTATTGCTTATGTTATCATAGTTTGGAGTAAATCCAAACAGTTTTTATCTGTGAATGATAAAACTTCTGTATGGATAATTTCTAAGACAGACAACAGCACTCTTTAGATAAGATGTTGTTAGGCCAACTTCTGTGTGTTTCTGAAAAAAATAAAATAAAATAAAATAAAATAAATCAAGTTTAACTGGATAGTCTAATAAAAGATGTTACCTTTACTTTCAAGACTCTTCTTGCTTGTAAGATTTATTTAATCCTTATTAGGTACTATCCATCTTTTCCAGGAAATTGTTTCTATGGAGCCAGATTCCCAAGGGAATCAGCTTCACAATGCCTTGTTTCTTTCTGGGATTCAAACCCTCATGTGCAGCACCTACATTTTGTATAAATCTCCTGGTGATTTTTAGATGTTTTAACTCAGGAGGGCCTCACTACTGAAAAGGGAAATGTCAAGTAAGTGACTATACAATGCTGAGGAGACGCTCCACCCTTCAATTATGATTCAATCCAAGTAAAAAGTCAGTGTATCCTAGCACATGTATGCTCTTTTCATTGCTGTGTAGTTGTCTTCAGCACAGACCATCAAGACCACACCAGCAGGTTCTAGACACATCAGAGGAATCACACGTATACTTTAATCTGTGTGTGTATGGACTTACGGTTATCAGCTACAGGAGGTGACAATGCTGTCCTGAGATTCTCCCATTTTGCTCAAGATCGTTTAGTACAAATGATGGTGTGCTTAAATGATCCCACATATTCTGGGATCCTAAATAATAGAGTATCTACTTCCACCGAGAATATTTGCTAAAGCTGTTTCAGTTTCCAGTGTGATTCATTCCCTACATAAAAAATTAAAGAATTCAACAAGGTCAAGAATCACCTGAAGCAGGTAAACTGTAGACTAGTAAAATATCATCTTGCTCTTTTTTCTTAAAGACTACACGTTTTGTGCTGGTCTGGCAATGGAGTGTCTCTGTCTATACTTTTGTTGTAAGCTGTGATAGCAATTTATCTAGCAATCAGATAGCTATTGTCCAAATTTATTTCAGTGTAGCTTTAATTTATAGCAATAACAAGCATTTGTTCTGTGTACACTGAATGAAAAATGATGTGGAAGAGTACAAACACAGGGCCCTGTACTATAACGACAAATCACAATGATCAGTCAAAGGTCACTGAAGGAGTACAACTTGGCATTGTTCAGGTAAAAACATGTTTTTAGAGATAACAATGAGAATAGAGAAACTGAATAATTGGAAAAAAATGATAGGAGAAAGAGCATGTAGGCAGATGATATTAGAAGAAAGTATAAAAATGAAGCCAAGTACAGCCAAGACTGAGGAGGAGGATGCCATCCATCTACATCAACATTGATATCATGTGTCTCTTGGCAAAGAGGAGGAAAAAAAAAATAAAAATAAGAGACTTCAGGATGCTGACAGATCTTCCTAACCTCCCCAAATTGTGCCTGAGTTATACAGAAGCATTTACACTTAGGACTCAGAGGAACTTTGGAAAGATGAGTTTAACACCAAAGAAACAACTATTTTTTTTTTTGCTTGCTATAGTTTTGAAGCAGTCATGTATTCATTTGGAACATGAATGTATATTATTATATCTTTATATCTAGAGTAATCATTCACAATATTAGGTCTGTCTGACTGCTAAAGGGCACTGCTGAAAAATGTTCCTGTGTACATCTTGAATATTTTGAAACCCCTCCCACTAATAATACTCCATTTTGAGTATGGGAATTGTTTTTGAGTGTCACATTATCATCCGCCCCTGTTAAGCCCATGAAAACATGGAAAAAACACTAGCATCTGCACTTACCCCAATTCTATTATCTGCTACTGCTGGTGACCAAAGACATTGAAATCTATTTGAACATTTAAAGAGGTTAAAAACATGTAGAATTTGAAGGGAAGTGAAAAGGGAAGATGAATGTGCTAAGCACCTTGGGAAAAACAAAGCAAAGAAAAATAAATAATATAATAACAACAAGAAGAATAGTATTGTATTACTTTGGCCTGATAGATTCTGAGATAACTCCTTAAAATGTAAGCTGAAGATGTTTAACACTTGGTAAAAGAAACTGTGGACCTCATAAGCTGAAGGTCTTTGTATGCTTGCAGCATAGAGCTTCACAATAAGAAACACATTGATTTTAAACTTTACTGTCAAAAGGAGGTAGCAATTTAAGAATACTAAAACATAGCTAAATCTTATATTGGAGGATTGTCATAGTCAAGGTATTTTCAGTGGCAGGCTCTAGTGGAAGATTACAGCTTTTGAAAACCTTATACTCCTCTGCCTCACATGCATAAGTGAAGCCATGAACGGGAGAATAACTGACACTATAAATGACAGCGTTTATGCATCTAAACTAGAAAACTGTGCCAAGCATGAAAAGATAAGTGCAACACTGTACAGGCAGTGTTGTATGGGCATGACACTCTGTGCAGTCAATGCTTTTGTACTTGAAATAGAATGCCTTTTACGGAAAGAGTACCCTTTTGCCACCTACGCCTGGTCTATTGCTATGCACATCTCTAGATCAGGTGAGGACAAACAGTAATGGTCCAAAGAGACACACTGTAGGAAAAGACTATATTCTGCTGAAAATTCCATTTTAAAAATATATATTTCTTATCCATCTAGAGTTAAAATACAGATATTTACAAGAATAATTACTGTGAATTCACTGTGTTTTGTTGTTGTTGTTTGTTTTCTTTTTCATTTGTTTTGTTTGTTTTGTTTTGAATAAGAAACCTTTAGGTTTAATACTACTAAATCATTGTTTCTAGAGAAAAAGAATAAGGCTATATTTAAAAAGATGTTCAGTGGCCTTTGTTATGAAGATAGGTATTCAGTGACATTTTAGAAAGCCTTTATCCTGTGGCCTTTTTAATAAATTCCTACATGATGCCTATACTCTAAACACAGAAATACCTCTAACTGCTGCAGCCAAAGTGATTTTCCACATTGGATGCTTCCTCTACACTTCTCTTACCTCTCACAAACAGAACTGGGTAGCTTCACTACAAACTGGTTTGGAAGTTTGGAAAGCTTAGACCTTTTCCAATTAGAACAGTGTTAGTACTTTTCAGATTTAAAATCTCGACATGATACTGGATACTGTCACTCTTCTGACAGCTAATCTCAAAATAATTCTCTGTATAACAGTACTTTCAAGTGGTTCTCATCACTTGAGGAAGATCGACATACCTTGACTTTAAATTTCACTTGATATTTACTAAAATTACTGTTTAATATTATAGCCTAGAAGAATTTTTAAATTACTTAGCAGCTACTATTCAAACTATTTAACTGTATTCAGCACAGATTTAGGCACAACAATGCTCTCTTAGCTGTAAATGATCTTCATGCACAAAGATTTTCATTATACAAACTCATTAGCAGGCTGGCTAATTTTACTATAAGAATTCTTCCTTGTTTAAAAGTCAGAACAACAAATACTTTTGTACACAATGAACTTTAGGCATGTGTGCAATCTTAAGGACAGAATTCTAATAGATGATCAAACAGATGCACATAATTATTGCTGCTAGAAAGTAGCTAGTCCATTATTTTCTCTCTTCCTATTTCATGATATAAAAAGCTAAGGTGTTTATTAGGGTGGTAAGATCATAATTATGACATGCAGAGGACAGAGGATATTACATAATTTGCAAATTACCATTCACTTATAAAAGTACTTTTAATGTCACTATTTTGACAGTTCCACACATATTAAAATAATTAATTCCTATGATGATTTTTAGTGGTGTAAAAGGCATGCAGCAACAAACAGATTCACAGAGAAATAACTCATGACTAAATATATTTTAGAGATACTCTTTTGAATAGTTAAACCTGGATATTGTTAATAACAATGATGTTTTTGCCCAAGCCCAGATTTATAGAAAGGAGAATGTACTGCAGAAAGAACCAAAACACACTTCACTTTAAAGATCTTGTGTGCTAGACAGGAAGAACAGGTTCTGTACAAAAGCAAAGGCATAATCTAGAGTAAAACAAATAGGGAAAAACATTATCTGGCCTTTCTGTAAGCAGAGCAAGATTCTATTTTGGTGTTTCAAAATGCGTTTATAATAGATATTAATGAATAATCTTTCACAATATCTCTAGGATTTTATGGCTTTGCCTACATTTTTCCTTCTGTTATCATGACAACTGTAGAAGGTTGAGACCCTTCAAAAGAATAACCCTTACAAACTCTGAATAGCTCTTACAAACTCTGAAACATTTACATTATCAAGCACTGATGTACTTTTACATCAATCAATAACAATTAAAATTCAAAAATATTGGACTCTCATATATCTCATAAATACCTCATATTGTGGTAAAAATGTCTTGTCATACTAAGCATAACATATCCTTTCAACTCCTTTTTTTCCCTTATGGGCAAAGGAGAATACTGCTTTCAAAGGTTACTTTAAGGTCAGAATTTCAGTATGTGATAAAAGGAGCTCATTCTTTATCTTGTAATGAGCTCAGTAGGCCCATCTGATGTAAACCAAATGGTAAAAAAGAGCTCTTTCATCTCTTTGACATTCACGCAGACATCCTCAGCTTAGTTTTTTTGCAATTTCCAATTTTCTATAATTTTTTATTTATCTATTTATTTTTATCCAGATGTGCACCAGTAGTTTGTAATATTTATTTTGCTTTGAGGTATTTAGCTATTATTCCCATTATTTAACAGGTACATACCATGGTCTCCCAACTTGTGACTTCTCCAGAGCTAAGCCCAGTGACTTCATGTAACAACACTCATGCTATTTTTAAAACCATTTCACTTGGCACATGAATATAGTCCAATGTTTTGGTGACCAAAATGAATGAGAAATCTGATATAAAATGTGAGGTAAATAATAAGCTTGTGTTTTCATTTTCTCTTCCATCAAAACCAGCAGCTGCTATTTCTTCATGTTAGCTTCTAACATCAGCCAGTTGATGTTTCTGTGATGAGACACCTTTTTTCCTCCCTCCACCTCTTCAAATACACTGATATATCTGAATCATACGCCTTCCTGTGTGTGTGTTTGGGGGGGGGGGGGGGGAGAGAACATGCTATTGAGCCATAAAATACAGGCAAAACATTGTCCAAAGCGGTGTTATACGACAGTGATAAAGGTATTTCCCCGACAAAAATGAACTTGTCATTCCTTCTACGACTGCCTCTTTCAGCTTTACGCATTTCCTAATGCTTATGCATTTCTGTCATTCTTTATTTGGCACAAGTCATATTGCTCACATCACTGGCCTCCAAATTTAACATACAAGTGAGGATTTTCATGTTCAAAGCTTCCAAATCTGATTGGACTTTGCTGGCAGTGTTGAATAATGATTAGACTCAAGAGCCTTGTCCAATATATATGTAATTAAAGTTTTCTAATCCCACACAGAAATAGCAAAGCTTTCTTGGAATTTGAGCATTTCTCATCTTTCAGTCCTTCAGTTGTTTACTGCTCTGAGCCATAACTCAGCTGTTATTCCCGTGACTGCTTTGCACGCTCAGTATTATGAGCTAGCTCATCTTGAACACAGAAGGATTTTACCGTTATGCAGAAAGGATAAGCAAGAGCTATACCATTTATTTTTCACTTCACTTCTTTTTCTTGGTTCCAGCCTGGAAAACTGTTACCAGTCTCACTGTCTGAATTTAATGCAATGGCTGTGCCATTCCAGAATACCTTAGAATCAGTTAAAAACACCCTTTTTATAAATTTATATTTTTCTCTTATTTCAATTATATGGCTGATCTTTAATCACAGGTAACTTGAACTACTCAACCTAGCATGCTGTCCTTGGCAAATAATGAACAATAATTTTATAAAATTACTCACTGTTTTGGTCTTTTTTTTTTTTTTTTTTTTTTTTTCCATTTGTGCAGTGACATTTCTTGAGCAATTTTACCATCTGTAGAACAAAAATTAAAAGCATTCAGAAAGGGTGAAATCTCTGTCTACTGTTCTGAAATATCTGATATCCAATTACCTAGCACTGATCTGGGATTATCTCTTTGCATCTTTTCAAACAGCCTTGGCTTTTTACCTTTTACTGTCCAAAGTTGTAATAGCAAAATATATAATCTGAGAGAGAATAATAATAATAATAATAATAATAATAATAATAATAATAATAATAATGGATTTGCAAGATTAAAATTTATAATAGCTTTCACATTATTTATAAAACCTAAACTTAAATAAGGTACTTTTGCAGTGTCAAAGGCACAAAAGCAAACTCACACAAGCCAGCACATCATCAGTCTCAACACAAGAATAAATGGGAATTAATTTCAGTGGACTATCATCTAATAGAATTTAAGTGTTCACAAAGACAGAAGATCTGCTTAGAATTTGTAAAAATAATTTAAAACTGTACATCAATTTATTTGCCATAAGATGTCTGTTCAGAATCTTTTGATGTTGTCTTCTGATTTAATGTAACATTTTACACTACCCCTCCCCCCCCCCCAAAAAAAAAAAAATGTTGAGGTTAAATAGCAACATAAAACATGGTACCCACATTATTTATCTCCACTGTTAGCTCTGTCTTTTGAATGTATGCTCTAAATAAGTAAATAAACACATTTTTCACATTGCATCTACTACAAGCCTTTATCTAAAATAATAATAACAAGTCACTGTACCTACAGTGTCACTAACTCATACTGTTTTCTGAATCAGCCTTTCAGGATCCTAGTCAGTGCATTGTGGTGGTTAAAACTCTTGCCATCTTTTCTCAGTGGAATAGATATTACTGACTTCATTTCAGCTTCTGTCCATGCTGGTGAAATACTCAGACTGAAGCCAAAGATCCCCTTGCCCCTCTCAGTCCCTCAAACAAACAAACAAAAAAATCCCCTAAATCCCAAGCTAAATCAATCTTAAATTTTCTACAAAATATTTGGAAAAGGAGAAATTACATCACCTTCTATATGGTCATGAAATTTAGTGCCAGTTTGGCAGAAAATGGTGTTCTTCTGATAACAGAATGGTCTCAGATAAAACAAAATATGAGATAATCATATGATTGTACAATTCTGAATTTGAATTAATTGTCTTTACCTTATTTCCGGGGACATGGACCAAATTAACAAGCTCAACCTCTTTTATTTTGTCTTTTTTTATGAACTCTGCAACACCATGCATGTTTGTCAGGGCTTTCCACACTGTTTCTTGTACTTTCTCCCTGATGGTGTTCTACCAAGCCTAGAGAGCATGTTTTCTCTGCTTCTCTTTTCCAAAGCAAATAGCATCAGGCATTTCTATTTTACCACTGTTAATTCCTTGTTCAAGTATCATCCGAGGCTGCTCTCAGTTTAGCAAATCATTTATGTAGAAACTGATTCTTCAGTACACCACAAGATTATTCAACAGAAGAGAAATCAAAGGTCAGTTGTCATTGAAATATGGTATGAATAGAAAGCATTGATCTGGCATATAGTATGTGCATACACTGCCCTAAATCCTGTAATTGGTTTGAGGATATGAAGGGATACTCCAATGACAAAATATTTCCCCAGTATCTTGATTGAGAAAGCAATCATGGTCACAGTGAGCAGATATGTGGGCACTGTGCAGTCCCTTTTGTGAAGATGGATGGCCAGGCAAAATTTTAAAGTTTTTTTTTTTTTTTTTTTTTTTTTTTTTTTTTTTTTTTTCCTTTCCTGAAAAACTTCAGCAAAACTCTTCTGAATCTTGTTCTGCCACTTTTTTTCTCCACTTAGATTTCTTCTGTTTACCACAAAAGATCCCCAAGTGGGATAATCTACATTAAATTACCAACTCAAAATGAGTTGAACTTTGAGGTAAAAGGAATGTAGTTGAGTTATCATCTTCAGAACTCTCAAAAAAACATGTAGATGTAGAGCTTAGTGACATGGTTTAATGGAGGATTTGGCAGTGCTAGGTTAAAGGTTGGACTAGATGAATTTAGAGATGATCTTCCAACCTAAATAATTCTATGATTCCATTAATGTTTCTTATCTGTGTCTTTCTTTCATCCAGAATGGCCTCTGGGTGGTCATTTACTTTACTGCTCTTCCGGAAGAGGAATTAGGGTTAGGACATGTCTTATAATACAGAAACTGTAACAGAGTGGAGGCATTTCAGAAATCACATAGCTTACATTTAGTAACCTGTGAAAGGAAAATCAAATCTATTCAAGAACTGAGTAAAAGAGACTGGAATAACATAGAGGTGGACAAGGGTAATGAGAAGTAATGTTCTGAGAAAACCAGGATAGATTTCAAGAAGGCAAAATTAAAGGTCATATCCTATGAACTAAAAACAAGGGGATAAATAGTGTCAAGAGAAATCAGTTACTTGTGCAAAATATCATGTTGGCAAAATGATGAAAGGGAATAAACAGGCAATGAAAACATAAGATGGAAATGGGAGGCTTTCAGCCATCAGAAAAGCAATGTGTTGGAGTAGTTTCCCAATAGGAGTTGCGTGAGGTAAAAACGAACTGATTTTAAGCTTGATCAATTTGGAAAATTGATTATATTCCCAGTATTCCAGCAGTAGTAGCAGGTGGAACTCAGGAACAAAATGTTTCCTTTGTGTCCATCTTCCACTGGTTAAGTCTGGCTCAAACATCTGATAGTTTTACTTACTCCTTATTAAAGTGAATGAAAAGAAACCCAGCCCCACAGAATTAGAATTTAAAACAGTTTTGTTACAGAACTTATGTAAGAGACCTGTAAATATTTGAACCACAACATCTAGAATAGAAATATATCAAACATTTAAGTAGGTTTCATCTAGTACAACTTAGAAGTTTTAAGTTTTTTCTTGAATATGTTTCAAGTGACTTGAACTCTCCCTTTGTAATCAAGGGAGACCGAAAAGTAATGCCAGAAAGTGATTTATCAGATCTATCTAAAATCTGTACCTTAGTTTGAATTCCAAATTTTATCACTTGAAAGTGATTTGTCAGATCACAGAATCATCTAGGTTAGAAGAGACCTCCAAGATCACCTAGTCCAACCTCTGACCTAACGCTAAGAAATCCTCCACTAAACCATATCACTAAGATCTACATCTAAATATTTATTAAAGACCTCCAGGGATGGTGAGTCAACCACTTCCCTGGGCAGCCCATTCCAATGCCTAACAACCCTTTCAGTAAAGTAGTTCTTCTTAATATCCAACCTAAAAGATCCATCTTAAATGTCTACCTTAGTTTGAATTTCAAATTTTATCACTTCTTTAAGGCACTGGTTTATCAGTATCACAATTTTGGAAGTTATCTTTTACACTTTAAAGACAAACTTTTAAGGTACTTTTCATTCATCTCACACTCTTTATAAAAACTGAAGAGGCTGAACTTTTCTTTATTAAATTGTAGCCACAATAAAACTGATTGCAAATCAGTTATGCCACTATATATATGCCACTATATATATATATGATTGCAAATCAGTTTTGCCACTGTATATATTAAAAAAGTAAAATATTATTTAAATAAATTTGTGATTACTTTATTAATAAGAATAAAACCATTTATTCTCATGAAGACCTGAGACTAAAGAAATTGTTTTCTTCAAAATAAAGGAAAATGAGAAACTAAAGAGAACAGAAAGAGAAGAAATTCTTGTTTTGTTACCCTTAGGCTTGGTGGTGCCTCTGCTATGTTAGGTCAATATGACATCCAGTTATAAATAGAGAGAGCCCTATTTATAGGGCCTTCCCTGAATAACCATTTCAGATTATAAATTGGTGAACCATTGATGAAGTAAATTCAGTAGATTACTTTTCTATTTGATTTACTGCCAGAGTTGAGTGAACAGCAGCAAATACACCTTCTGTGTCTAGTATTTTGCTAAAACATGCCTTTGAAATTCGAAAGATTGATTTATCTAAATTTAAGTGAGTTTAGTACTTAGTAAATACATAATCTAACAGAGAAAATAAGGAAAACAAAAGTACACAGGTATAAAGGAGCATTTGACCAAAATTATCAAAACAGTTATACTTTCTGAAGAAAATATCTAAACAACCCCATATTTCACCTTTGTAAACAGTTTCTACATCTACTAATACAAGGTCAGGTCCAAAAAAAAAATAATAGAAAACATAAAAGAGTAGGTAGGTAGGACTCAAATAAAACATTTTGACTCATAGAACCTTGTATATGCGGTGTTTAAACCTGGCTGAGGGACTACAGATCATCAGCACCCTGTTCTGACAATATTCTTAGCACTTGCTGGTGAACTAAAACAGGTTTTCAGGACTCACAGGGCTTCCTTTTGTTACTGTTTCAGCAATATTATATACCAGGCTCTGACTATTAAGCATCTGGCTTTTTATATTTTATTTTTCTATTTTTTTTTCTCTTTTATTTTTCTATTTCTTTTTTCCTCTTTCCCTTTTTCATGCAAGGAAAGTATTCAGATTTGTTACTAATATATAGTACATTCTATATTTTGTATATTGTTTTTATTGTATATATTATATATTGTGTTGATAATAATATTCAGATTTTGAAAGAAATCTGGATCTAGCTCTTACTAAACTTGAAGCTTTGACACTCTCTCCTTACCAGAGGGATTAGTGTCCCTAGAATTCTTAGTTTTGAGACTTTTGCTGGAAGGCTTTAAGCATTTTCCACAGGAAAGGGCCCATCATTCCACTGTCATCACCCTACAACCTGGACTCCTCCATGAAACGTATTAAACTAGATGTTTTACTTGACAATTTGCATACTGTTCCCAAGACTTAGCACTTAATTCATATTTGTAGTGCTGGTATTCTAACAACACAGATCTGGTTTAATTAGATAACTTTTTTCTTGCATTGATTCCTAAGGAGGTTTAAACACATACCTTCCAGTAATACTAGTAGGAGATGCATTTCTTAATCCTTTGGTCTTTGGGAGAACAAGCCACTAAGAAAGTAAATGCCACTATGTAGTATTCAAGGAAGCTAAGGGATTCTGAACAAAATCTAAACAACTAGGGACAGTCTTCTGGATACTGTTTATTTGCCTAGAGATTTCTCCATCATGGATTTTAATACTGGTCACTGAAATAATAAAATAAGTAAATAGTAAGAATTAAATCATGGCCTTTCCTCACCTTTGAGATAAATACTTTTAAATAGTCTTTTAACACTGAAAATACACTCAAAATATTTCAAGTCCCAATGTAGATGCAAAAAATATATTAAAATATATATATATAAATTTCAAAGTTATGTCACCTAAAACTTTGAGGAACTCTTATCACTGTAATAAAAGAAAATGTTACAGCTTCAAATATTTATAAAATGGGTGTAGACTTGCTAACACTGGTTCAGCTTTATTACATTCAGTTCTGTTATGTTTTGTATAAGCAAATGCCTGAGGGCAAAACATGAGTAGTAGCGGAGATATATCGTACAACAGTCATTGAGATAACACAATGGCACATTAAGACACATTGATTCACATAGATAGTTTAAAAATATTGCAACCAAATAGAGAGCTATATCTTCTTTGGAATGTCTCTGACATTACTGGCTGCTTTTCTTACTAGTGTTGTTTGTTTAATCTATTATAAATATTAAAATATAAATGAATAGATTTCTGAGGAATTTATTGGACGTTTATTTCACTTTTCTAACTAAAAAAAAGCCATTTTGAAATATAGCTGTCAGTGAGATTGCATTTGATAAAGCCATATTGGTCTAGATTCTGTTCTTAGTAACTGCTTGAAGTCAGTGTGGCTACAAAGGTAGAGCTGAGGCTTGAGTGCAGTGTTAAAAATACAACTATGAGAGCTGAAACTATACCAGAAAAAATCCAGGTTTTCCCATGGTGCCAGTGGCTAGAAAAAATGCACCAGTTTCAGCTCCCTGTAAGTGTATAGAAAACCACCGCCTTAGTGGGGCCACACACTTCAAATCTGGCCTGGTCCCTGGTGTCTGATAGAGATTGATATAGACTCTTGCTTCATCTCAGAAGTTTTCTACGGGTTATTCGGCACCCAGGTAAAAAAGAAAAGCACATTATTACTGATGACATTCTGTTTCTCAGATAGTCTCCATTTGTCTTTTTCATATCTTATCCCTACTGGGATTTTAGGGAGTACTCTTGCACAGCCTGCACCTAGTGTGCTGTTATCCTGCTGCCACATGAAATACATATTTGATGCTGCTTCGTGATGCTTTGCATCTAGTACAGAACTAAGACAAGATCCATTTGAGTCCCAGTATTTTATCAAAGGCCTATATACTGCTCTGTGTTATAGCAGCATTAATCACTATGTGAAATTACAAAGACTGCTCATAGGCATATGACCTTTGGTTCCCTCCTCCCTTTCAATTTTGATTATTTTGTGCCAGTGTAATACTACCCAAGAAAAGGGCTAAAAGATATTGAGGAGCATATTAGACTCTCATGGAGCAGCTGAAGTGAAACTGCAATTTGAACACAGCACACACAGATCTAGCTAGGCACTGAAAGACACTGACACTAAAATTTAAATAGAAGATGTTTCTGTCTTGCCATAGTTTGTACAGCTTGTTGATAAAAATGAAGTTTCAGTTGATACCTGGGACTTGATACTACAAATATTAGGTTTTCTTGCTGTAGTTAAGGAAGACCAAGTGAGTTATCATCCTTAACTGTTGACTTCATATAGTATAACGTTCTTTGCCATTACTTCTCAGGAGAAAGGATATTGCAGCTGTCTGTAAAAGGGATGTTTATAGTGTGGCCCTTAAATAGCACTGTTAAACAAAGTTCAGAATGCAGTTGTCACAAATCAGGAGAAAAAATAAAATGAAAAGAATCTATTCACAGCTGAGACAGTCTCATTCTAACAGAGTGGCATTATTCAAGGTTTGTTGCTACTGCACTCTCCTTGCTTTTCAGATTCATTAACATTGCAAAGAACAGGAAAAGCTGCTTTTGCATCTACATCAAAATCATTATCCCAATAAGCACTAATTAGCACCTTTGGGCTCAATCATGTTCCCACTGCAATCAATGCCAAAAAAAAAAAAAAAAAAAAAAAAAAAAAAAAAAAGCATTGATTTAAATAGAAAAAGTATAAGGTCTTTTGTTAGTAGCTTCTGAGAGGTCAAAAAGAGGCTGACCTACCTTTCTGTATCTGGAATCCACTATTTATATTGCCAGCTTTCATTTAAACTTACCAACAGCAGGAAAGTTGAGACCCCCAGAGGCTCAAGCCTTACTGACATTTTAAAATGAGGAGTTAACATTCCCAGATATGCTAAAATGTCTTTGGAATGTCAGCACTACTGACTTTCAAACAGCTCAGCCTTCTTCTATATGTCACCTTTTTAAATGCATTTAAGTGACCAAAGACACTTTAAGTTACCCAGGTGTCCAAATCAGAAGCAGAGTTTTCTTGTACAGCTCAACCATCGATTATACCAAATTTTCCATCTGCAATTGATTTCAAAAAAAAATATTTAGAAGCTTAGATGCAAAGAACCCAAAAGAAAATTCTACAGGAGGTGTGTAGGCTTGTGTCTGAATGGATTAGAAGACACAGGGATAGATCAAAGTTGTGTTCCGTGGTCTTGCAATGTCTTATCCATAAATGCTTGAATACTGAAAACCCAGAAATACAGAAATATAATAAGAATGGGACTACAGACAAAGACTGGAACTTTTTCATGCTAAAAATATTGTCAATTTATTTAGAAGCCAAAAAAATCCCCCCACAAGTATGAAAAGATCTGTTGCAAACATGACTTTTGTTTATAATTTTATATAGACTTAAATATCAAAGTTGCTTTTTAAATTGTGATCTGGGTCCTTGATTCACTTTGGGTCAAAGGGATCAGGTCTTGCATTGATCCTGTTTTCAACAGAAATTTAGGAATTTTAAAAATTTTGGGAAATGAAGTAGCTTTTCACCTAATTTTATAGCACAATATCTTCTCTGGAAGAATTAATAAACATAATGCTTTGAAATGCTGGATCTCCTAGCAGTGGCATGGGAAACCTTCAAAGTCACTACTATTCCATTAATGATACACATGTAAAAATACATAACCCTTGTCAATCATGAAGCTTGCACCCATACTGTGGATAAAAAAAGTTAATATTGCTCAGTCAGTTGTTGTCAAGCTCTGGTGATAAATTATCAGTTTTTTTTTAGTAAAAACTTGTTTTCCTTCTCATGTTTACAGATAACCTGAATAGAAAAGAAGTGAGGTAACACAGAATATTTCTGAAATTAAACCTGTTCACTAATGATACTATACTGAATTACGCTATTATGCTGGAGTGCAGCATCGCAGAGGGATCTGGGGGTTGTGGTCGACAGCAAGTTGAATATGAGCCAGCAGTGTGCCCTGGCAGCCAGGAGGGCCAACCGTATCCTGGGGTGCATCAAGCACAGCATTGCTAGTCGAGCAAGGGAAGTGATTGTCCTGCTCTACTCTGCGCTGGTGCGGCCTCACCTCAAGTACTGTGTGCAGTTCTGGGCACCACAGTACAAAAAGGACATTCAACTGTTGGGAGAGTGTCCAGAGGAGGGCGACAAAGATGGTGAAGGGCCTGGAGGGGATGACCTACGGCTGAGGTCACTGGGCCTGTTCAGTCTAGAGAAGAGGAGGCTGAGGGGGGACCTCATCGTGGTATACAACTTCCTCGCGAGGGGGAGTGGAGAGGCGGGTGACTTATTCTCCATAAACACAGGTGATAGGACCTGCAGGAACAGGGTGAAGCTGAGGCAGGGGATGTTCAGACTAGATATCAGGAGGAGATTTTTCACTGGGAGGGTGGTTGTGCACTGGAACAGGCTCCCCAGTGAAGCAGTCACTGCACCAAGCCTATATTAAATCCTTATCAAAAGGTAGCAATATTGCCATTCTTAGTTCCTTGGAATAAACAAGAATTAGAAATTCTTGCTTAAAGATCTGATTCATACAACAAAACAGGTTTATGGTCTGTTAAAGTACTGCAGGTGTTATTGTTGCATTTCAACTGCCCCTCTTTAAATGCTCAGCCTTGGGAGTTTGAGATAGAGAATTTAATAATGTAATCACTGGTAGTATAGAGTATATATTCCATAGTTAAAAGATACTTTATTTTCCTTATATGAGAAAGACCTATTTCTATTAAATAATTTATTCAGAAGATTTATGCACATTTTTCATGCTCCTAAATTATCTGCAAGGTTTTTTGTGAATTTGCCCATTCTGTGAAAATAGTTTAGTTAACTCTCAGGATCACGTCTGGGCCATTTCACAACTCTTGTGAGTAGCAGAGCTGCACAGTCTTCCCTTGTAACCTACTGTAGTGTTGAAGTATGAACCAAGAGACACCACTGCTGCAAGTTACCTGTGCTATCTAGCCATCAATGCAGATCAGCAGAGGAGGTCCACACATTTTCTTGTCCATTTTCTTCCCAAGACTTGGTAAGAGGTTACCTGTGTTGTCAAGAAAACTGGAAGGAACAGTTCAGTTTTAACCATTAACCATCTTGGCTTACCAAGAAATAGCAGTTAACATAAAAGCTTTAGTCAGGTTCTGACAAAGGATTTGAGGTTTTCAGAGAGCTAATATAGTACCATTCTAATGTTTGTCTCATCCAGCCAAAACACATCTGCTGATATAGAAACACAGCTGTCAGCTGGATTTCTTGAGCAATTGACTCAAGTGTATTAACACTGCAGGTAACCAAGTCTTAAAATTTTCTTTGTCAGAGATCTTCTACTACAGTTTGTTTTTTGTTGTTGTTATTGTGTTTTTTTTTTTTTTTTTTTTGATGGTTGGTTTTGTTCTGTTACTGTTGAAAAGTAAATCTAGAATTTAGCTGCACTGATGGCAAGGGATTATTTCATTTTAAAAGAACACAACTCTAGTTTTCATTTATTCTTATATTAAGTGATGTCTCTCCTCACATTTATTTAAATGTAATATTTGTAGAAAGAAGGTGATCACATTCTCTCCAATTCACCTTCAGTGACAATAAACAATTTATTATTGTTATTGTCATTTGTTTCCCTCTTGTGAAATAGGTTTTCCAGTCAACTGATTATTTTAGGACATTTTTTGCATGCCTGCTTCACTTGTACTCATTTTCCCCCGATTGAGAGTACCCAAAACTACAGTTGCCTTCTGCAGCTGTTAGTGATTGATAAATACACCCAAATCTTTAGCTTCTGTCATTTCCAACTGATGAACTCCCAAACCAGAGTGTAAATTATCGTTAGTCTTCAAGTGAACAGCCTTGCTTTCTGTATTATTACTTTTCATCCCAGTACTGTGACTCCAGTTCTCAGGGTCAGACTACTTGTAGAATATTCCAATTTTCCTCTGTAGTGATAAAACTCCATACTTTACTGTTATCAAACAATACTACTACTCCTACTTTTATGTCAAGCTTGTCAGCAGACATATTAAATAAAATTACATTCCAGACCTCTCCTTGGTGAGCTCTTCTATCCATGCACAAGATGCTCCTACATGACATGATCTCAGTCTTATCCATGGTCATTTCAACTTTACTTTTGCTTTAAGCTCCCCAAGTACTTTATATCAAAAAAGACACCATACCCAGGTGAAGTAGTTCTTATACTGAGGAAATTTGCTATCTCATCAGGTAATTAGTATGTGTCAACAAAACTTTTACAAATATTTTTTTTCTTTATTTGCCATGAGAATAGGAATACTTGTAGAAGGTCTGAACAAAAACTCTTCTAGCTCATGATCTTCTTACTGACAACCATTAAAAGCAGGAGAAGAGTATAAAACTAGGATGTGCAAGCAGGGATACTTCCATAGGATATTACCTTAGCCTCCCAAGAATTCAAGTCAGGACTTCCCTGATGCACTAGGAAAGCCTGTGTTTAAGGTAAGGTTTGTAAGGATAAGGGTTAGTGTTAGTGTTAAGGTTAGGATTTGGGTTAGGGTTTGGGGGGTGGCCTCATGAAAGGGATCTGGGGTCCATGCTCTAGTAAGATGAATATGGGTCAACAGTGTGCCATGGCAGCCAAAAGGGTCAACTGTATCCTGGGGTCATCAAGCACAGCATTGGTAGCCAGTCTAAGGAAGGGATTGGCCCAATCTACCCTGCACTGATACGACCTCACCTTGAGTCCAATGTGAGGTTCTGGGTGCTACAGTATAAGAAGGTCTTAAAACTATTAAAGAGTGTCCAAAGGAGGCCTATACAGATAGTGAAGGGTCTAGAGGGTAAAATGTATGAGGAGTAGCTACAGTCAGTCTCTCAGTTTGTTCAGCCTAGAGAAGAGGAAACTAAGGAGAGGCCTCTTGGCAGTCTACCACTTCCTCATGACGGGAGCAGAAGGGCAGGCACTGAGCTCTGTTCTCTGGTGACCAGTGACAGGACTTTAGGGAATGGCATGAAGCTGTGACAGGGGAGGTTCAGGCTGGATTTTAGAAAAAGGTTCTTCACTAAGAGGGTGGTCAGGCACTGGAAGAGTCTCTCCAGGGAAGTGATCTTGGTTTTTGGCTGGTCCTGTCTGGAGACAGGACTAGGGTGCAATGATCTTTGTGAGTCCCTTCCAACTCAAGATATTCTGTTCTGTGCTACTCTACTCTACTCTACTCATGTCCTTAGTAAGTCTTTTCTGTTTGACTTTGATGCTCCCAAAGGAATAAGGAACGTATTATTTTTACCCATATGCATTTTGTTCCTACTAAAAAAAAAAAAAAATAAAAATGTTATTTGAGGCACCAATTATAAACAAAGATTAACAATATCACATACAATTTTATCTTAATCACCTCTCCTTCTGTTTAGAAATTCTCACCTGCAACTCCAAGGAAAACTATGAATTAAGGATGCAGTGATAACAGCAACTCCCTTTCTTGCAGGATTAGCCTCACTACTGGATGGTGTTGACTGCTCATAAAAGTTCTCTTGGAGTTAGGCTTTGGGGTTAAAATTGTAAAGATTTCTGAAAGCTCTCTTTGGAGATAGATGTCTCAGGTGCTTAACAGTGATTCTTGTCTTTGCCAGTGAAGTGACCTGCATAAATTTTGTTGAGAATTACTCCTGAGGCATGGGCAGCTTGCACAGTGACAGGATTTGCTGAATTCGTCCCTGGTGAAGGACCTCTGAGGCACTCAGGTTTTGTATATGTATTCCTTATACATATATTCTATTTAGCTCATGATTCTGATATGCTGTTAGCTCTCTACAGCTATCACCTAGTAATTAAGGTTCATTACTACTATTTGAATTTGAACAATCCGGGCACGTTTATGGAAAGAATCAACCCCAAAATGTTATTAGGAGCCAATATAACAATGTATCACATGAACTCGAGAACTCCTTTATAATTAAAGTCCTGATTGTTCAGCTATTTTGAAAGCATACATCTCTTCTGCCATGAGAAAAGACAATTTGTATTACAAATTTGCAGATTTTTTCCTAAGCAGAAAAAAAAAACACAAAAAACAACAACAATTAAACAAACAACAGCAACAAAAACAACACCAACACAACCAACAAAACAAAACAACACCATCTAGTTGGACATGGTGCTTAGGGACATGGTTTCGTGGGTGATACTGGTGGTAGGGGGATGGTTGGACCAGATGATCTTGGAGGTCTTCTCCAACCTTAATGATTCTATGACGATTCTATGATCTAATGGTTGAGTTGAGACAAATTAAAGGAAGTGGTTGTCATATCCTTGCCAGATGAGCCTTTCTCCTCTTGGTGTATTTTCTAGCTCAGTACCTTGAAATGGTTTCTGAGGGTGAATTTATTCCATTCAGCAAGCCCTGGTGCAGTGCTGAGGTCTCCTTCTCCATGTCCCAGGGGCCAGCCACAGGCAGGCGTTGCCTTCAAGCCACTGTATTTTTTACTCTAAATTCCCTTTTAGCTCTGTATCAACTTAAAGGCTACTATACCTGGCACACCTGCAGCTCTCAGAGGCAGAGCGATTGCCAGAGGTTTTAAATGTGAAATGGACAGGAAGCTGCATGCAGGCAACTTTTTCTGTTGCTGTTCTGCCACAGACTTTATGTAAAATAAAGAGTAAATACAGTGTCTTTATGATGAAACATAAACATGGAGACAATTTTAGTATCTGTAAAATTCAAAATGAGCCATAAATCAGAAAAGTCAGAAAGGAAAATTTTAAATAGATTTTGGAACAGATTGTATGAGGACATTTAACTTCTGAGGGTTGTTAAAGACCTTAAATTCTTTTCAGAGCTGCTGTTGGCATTTGATTCTGCTTTGTGTGTACATGGTTAAAAAGACTATGTGGTTAAAATTATAGGAATTAGAACTATTGACCATAGGCAAGCTCTGTTATGTCTATAGTTAATAATAATAATAATAATAAAGTACGTTACTGTACCACCAACAGAAAAAATGAATTATCAGTAATAATGTGATTCCATGTAGCTCCACCCCCTAGTGGGAAACTTTACACTTCAGAAATAATGTTTATGTATGAATTCTGCCTACTTAGTCTTGAGCTTATTGGCACAGTAATATCAAGGTTTTTCTGTGCTGTAAATCTGTTACATATACTTATACACAGACATTTCAAAATTGGAAAAAGAGCAATTAAATCCTCTGACTTTTGACAGGAAAAAATCATAAGTCTCTATTGAAACTATTATAGCCTACGTTTTTATGACTTATTAGGGGGTTCTTTAACCAGAAGATCTTTGACTATCCCTGCCTGCATTATTGGCATAATAGACCAGAGAGGCGTTGTCTTCTGTCATAGATGTGTTGGCATTTTAACTGTGTTTATTTCTTGATTAGAACTCTTGTATAGGTTATTTCTGGACCTGATTAGATAGGAGCAATAATAAAACAGCCATCCCAGTGTATATACCAGAGGCTTATGAAGTGCTCCTTGACAGGGAGATAATAAAAGACTTTAAGGTAATGACTTTATGGTCTTCTATATTACTCTTCAATCCTTCATCAAGTCATATTCCTATCACAATTACTCAAGTAAAGTTTAGGAGTAATCTCACTAAACACAGTGACACGAATTGGTATTTACATCAGTGGAAGAAAACAGAAGTTTTTTCCTCCTTTTGCAGATCATTGACACTAAAGAATATAATGACTTCTCTAGTGCTATATTTTTCCATCAAGTCAGTGACTATTTATGATACATTAAGAAAAGTTTCCTTCCAGACTAAGCAGAGAATAAAAATAGTGGGCTGTGATCCACTTTGATCCTAAATGATCCACTTTTCTAGATGAAATGACTGAGATATTTTTTCTTTGTGAGACATAAAAAAATCTAGTAATGTACATTTCAATAATATTCCTTTCCTCTCCCACATCCCAGGAAGAAAGTATATTTTAACAGAAAATCATGGAAATCTCAAATTACCACGCTATGTTTTAGGACTTCCATCCAGATTTTGAAAATATCATAACAGGTTTTACAAGGCTCTCTGAATTCCAGATTATCATTTCTAAAAGGACCAAGCATTAGATTTTGAAAATGGTAATTGTTTTTGTAAAGGTTATTCAAAAATTCTGGATTTCTCAGACTAGATTATATTGTTCCTATGTAATAGCATACACAGGGCATTCTAGTGAATTTGTTCTGTGTTACCCATTACTTATCGCCTCAAAATCTACCTCAATTTAATGTAATGGAAGCTGTAACCATTTCATTCTTCTTCTTGAGACTGTGCTTAAGAAAAAATGATGCATCCACTATCATAGTCCAGCTTTTCAGTACTGTGAGTTAGGAGGAAGTTATGTGACCACGACACCAAAACTATTATGAGACAATCACTTCAGGTAATTGTAAAGGTGGTGTAAATCAGCTTGATTTCTGTCATTGAAGTGGAAACAGATAAATTTACACTAGTTGATAATCTGGCCTGAAATCTTTGTCTACTTTTTATTTATTTTTCTCCCACTGTTATTATTTCTGCTCCCACACATGCACTTTTTACGTTTATAAAAATAGCGTGAACTGAATTGTGATGAGCAAGGCATAGTTCTTGTCCTATCAGTCTTTCTTCTTGATTTGTGATGACATTTTCTTCTTAACGTTCATCTAAGTTTTTTAACAGGTCAGGTCAAAAGTTGGAGTATTTTGGCTTATATAGCTTAATGACTTGAGGTCAATTTTCTATTTGGAATAACCTGTGGAATATTAATTTTCTCTTTCAAGCTTAAATTTTCTCCTTTCTTTGACTAAACCACCTAATGCTCTGTTTTAATCAATCAATATGCTTTTTCTCATCGATAAATGGGCTCAATAATGTTGTAATTCTTTCAATGCTGAACTAATGTGCAACTCTTTCATTATGCTAGGCATACAGAGAACACACTAAATGAATTAGTAATCACAGCCAGGAAAAAGAAAAAAAAAAAAAAATCAAAGCAGCTTTTGTGCTACATGATCTATGAAAGTATGGAAAAGTTGACAAGGAAAAAAAAAAATCTTGTTATGGATTGATTTTGAATGATACAACCTATGTTATCTTTTCCCAAGAAGATCTCTGTAAATCAAGTCACAAAGTACATGTTAGTGTCATAATTTAGAAATGAAAGTTAATGATGACTGACAATTGGTTGCACCTGTGAGAACATGTCTTGCTTATCTCGTGAATAAGGATTCATTTCTGGTAGATTCTTTGGTCAGAACCAATTATATTCTCAAAAATTTAAGCCAATTTAAGTAATCCAAGGCCCATAAACAATATATGGGACTATATGGGACTATAGTAAGTGCTCTAATCATTTTTAACACGCAAACCACTTCTGCTTTATGAGAGTACTGGGCAAGAAATGACTGTGCTTTATGCTAGGGGAAAGGATCCTTTCTGAGCTGAAGGAAGGAAAAGTTTGACTTTATATTCATGAATGCTGGAAAAATGTTTTCAGTAGTGGGAAAAAAGAAAGAGCTCTGTTTTGAGACTGATAAAATATCTGCTTTGTTATCTTCCCCTAATATTGACCTGTAACTTACAGCACTGCTCAGATCTAACTGATGAACCATTCCTGCAGAAATGCAGTGATCCAATTTTTTATAAAAATGAAAAGCTGTAGAAGTCACAGATGTGGCTCCCTTTGTATATGTCTTTCCTCTGACACTTATTACATCACACAGTATCAAGCTGGTATTACTATAATCTTTTAGCTATGCTAGAGTCCTTATCTGTGGTCTCCTCAGCATGGAAGAAATAGCACGAATTGAAAGATAGGCCATGAGTATGTGCTTGTGATGTCTTATTGATGGTTTCACTGTACCATTTTGTTGGTTATAATCATATTTTATCTATGAAAGAAGGTCTTGTATGATAAGCCATGAAAGAAGATGTTTTCAATCTGATTTAGTCCATAATAGTAATGAAAAGGACTACCCAACAGTGGCTCTGAAACATTAAGAGCCACCTTACACAAGACATCTGGGAGCCTCCAATGTAAATTCATAGCAGGTGTCTACTCAGAATTTACTCTGATACTAGGTGGGCACATTCAAACATGCTCAACACCTAAATCCTTCAATTAAAAGCTAAAACTATTGATAGAAAGCAAACTGTCTCTGTACATTTCTTACCCATTCCCGTTTTTATCAGGACTCTCAGATAAACTGTTTAGTACCAATTCACATTGCTTTATCCACTAAGGTCATCTCTTGGCAGTGATTATCAAACTAGAGAATGAAGACGACGAAAAAGGACCCCATCAGGGGAAACAAATTCATAGGATATGGAAAATGGGATATGTTATATAAACTGGAATTTCAAAATGCACATTGAAAAGTATTTCTGCTCACCCAGAGCATATATATTATTGATCCCCAGGATCAACAGAAAATCCTTTTGAATTTGATTGTAATATTTGGACTGAGCTGAGTTTACGTTACCTTACTGTTGGATAAAACAAGGGAAACAAAGGCTAGAAAAAGTGTCAAAATCATAGATCAGATACAAGGGATGAAGTTCTGGCCTTATCTGTGGTTAGAAGATATTCTGCTGTATCTGTCAATGAGCTATTTAATAAGTATTTAGTCAGGTTTAGCAGTAATTTTTAAGATTATTATTTTTCATTATTAAAAGAGAGTCCTTAGCTGAAAAATATGTGGAGTGTAGGCACTAAAGCTGTTTTTCTGGACACACTATTTTTTTAATAGTAAGTTCACTGTTTAACATGAAGTAGAACTGATCAGTACGGTTGAATGCTTTGCATAAAAATGTCACTTTAGTAAGATAATACAACATTAATTTACAGCCTAATTATGGTTGACATGGAAGCAAATTGAATTTTGAATTAAAACAAAAACTAAAATTCTGACTTTATTCTCCAGTCCCAGCTTCAGCCACAGGAGTAAATAACACTCTTTAATAAGTTGAGCTTTACAAAGATGAACAGAGGGAGATATCTAAAATATTTCATAATACTACGGGAGGGATTTTTTTAAGAATAAAGGAACTTCTACAAAAGTTAATCTATTGAAAACAAGGATCCCAAAGAGTGTGAAGCTAAACAGAGTCCAACATGCAAGCTGTACTCTTATCTTGGCACTGAACCAAGACAGTATTTTTCTGATTGCACTGTGCATGTCAAATTTTCAAATAAGACAAAGAGGATAGGACATGGCTCAAAATACTGTGGAAAGGAAATGCTTGCTAGAAAGTTCAGGATGTCTACAGAAATAAACAGATAAAACAAATTAACACAATCCTTGCTTAAAGACTAGACACATGCTTGTTAAAATACATGAGCATAATGAGGAGTGCAATCATCATGTTATTTTGTAGATGTTTCCACTGTAATTTCTAGAGACCACTTCTACATAAGGATCTTCTTCTCTCCCTCCTTTGTCACAACCCAAACCATTTCATCTGAGTTTGCCACCTCTGACAAAGAGGTGTGAAACATGAGTCTGCAGTCTTTAGCAATAGTGAAGCAAATCAATGCCAAGAAGTGGCATTTTTATACACAAACATTAAAGGGCTGCTCTACTCCCTCCTTCTTTCCCTCTGAGACTGAAGGAATGGGTATATCATGATTTATTTTATGGAGAGTTTTCCTTGATAAACTCCCTTTGCAGTAATTTGCAACTTTTCCATCACAAAGTAAATTACTCTATTCTGAGATGTCATAGCATGGGAATAAAAAAAGGAAAAAAAAAAAAAAAAAAAAGAGTTTATAAATAGGTTCAAAAGTTTGCATTCAACTTTGTTAAGAAGAGAAGTGTGATCTGTGCAGATCTGCATGTCTGTGTTTGTAAATGTCTAGTTTATTTGCATAACTGTTTCCAAAACGTTCAGTTCACAGCTGTTAATAGAACTTGAGCTATCAAGGGCAAAAATCTGAAAATGCATTTTTCTTCCAAGAAGCAAAGAGATAATCTGTGCAGTTTACGATTAGTTTGGGCTCTGTATCAGGCATTTCACAGGCTGGAAGGACAAGAATCAGAATGGAAGAAAACACATTATACCAACCAAAAATATCCAACTAAATTTAAACCTGTCTTCTTCATAAATGTTTTGGATGAGCTTTAATCAAAGTAAAAGAGTTAAAATGAAAAATAAGTGTTAAATTTTCAGTTTGCTTATCCCTACAACAAATAGTATCTATAAAGTGTGTGTGTGTGTTCTTCTATCTTTGTGAGAAATATAATTTTTATTGTTCTTAATTGTGAGTATGGGAGGGCAGCACACAGACAACATCTCACAGTATCTTTAAAGTCCTCCTAACTATGATAAAAGTTGTTTCTCTCTGGTTGCATGAGGGTTGGGAGTGGAAGATTTATGATAACACCTACCTTTGCTGGTTACATTCTGTTTGCCTGTACAGTGCTAACACATGGAGAACGGAATTATAAGTTGTCCTCTTGTATTATACTAAGCATAAATTACAAAAAACTATTACAGGTGTACATCTTAGAGGAGACTGTATAATCATTTACATAAAAATAATTCCTTATCGATGTTTCCAATGAAAGGTATGGGCAAGGATGTCCTAACAGGCTCCTAGTTATTTTGAATTAATGTCATTGTGGCAGGTGACCAGAAACAAATAAGGACAGTCAGTTGTCTTGATAACTTAACTGAGAGTTTGCCTTTAATAGTAACAGTATGAAGAAACTTGTCTATTAGATTCAAACTCGTTCTGCCTATAGTCCCTTCTTAAATGTATCTGACATATTTTCTTATTTGTCTTACCTCATAGCAGTCAAGATAGTGATAACAAAATTACACCGGGTGTTCTCTATATTTTCTGTCTTCAATCTTTCTAATGTGCAATTCATGCTCTGGATAGATTTTTTTCTGTGATGTCAGAATATTTGAGGCTTTTTCATTTTATGGGGTCTTTCCTGGTGTTCATCTCATCTTGTAGGACTGTAGTGTGAAGGGTGAACTCTTTACTGTACTATATGTAGCATTTCCCAGCATTTATTATGGTTGGAGGATGTGGAAATGTGGTAGAGAAAACAGAAAAAGTAAGAAAGGACAGTGACAGGCAGCTAATAGCCTTCACATGCATGTATTTTATCAACTTGACTTGGACATCAGGTGTTTCTGCCAAAGAAATTGTAAAAAGCCCAGCTGTTTTTAGAAAGTTCATGAATCACTTAGGTTGCAATAAAAAAATGTAATTGTGAACTATGCCTGTCTCCCATCCTTTCTTCCTTATGGGCACCACAGCCAGCCACTCTCACTGCACCTAGGAACAGTGGGGATGTTTTCTATAGTGCTTCTCCATCATCTAAGTGTGGATACTTCAGTACCAAAAACAGCAACATAAACAAAATATAAATAAAATAAAACAAAATAAAATAAAAATAAATGTATTGCATTATCATATTCGTCACACTTTAAAAAGAAAGTGTGCTTTAACAATAAATCTGGTCTTCCTTCCCAGGTCCTCATTCAAACACACCTGAGGAGTGGATTTTCTTTCCCTTGAAATGTTTCAAATACATTGGGCCTGAGTACTGCTTAGTCCTGAATACAAATCAAGTTAGAATATAAAGAGAAATGTCAGTACATGACTCTACAAAAGCAGTTTGCTCCCAAGGCAAATCAAAGGAAAAAAAAAATGTCCAAGTTGCACAAATCTGAAGTGTAACACTCCAAGCAATAACCACCAGAACAAGAAAGGGTCAAAAGCTTTTGGTGCAGAGAACTTTAACATGTCTATTAAATATTAAAAATATGAAAAAATGCAGCCTGCTACAAAATTGTAGCTTAAGAAGACTTTTCTTTTTTTTTTTTTTTTTTGAATTTGGGTGATGATAGACATGGATATATTTATTTTACTTTATATTATATAAACGGTATTTTAAGTAAAGGATTTTTTTGCTTTCCAAACTAGAATAAAAATGGTACCTCTTTGTGTGGAAATTCATATAAAATGTAATTCTAAAGAATGAAAAAAATGCCAATGTTTTTTGGTTGATTAAGCTATTTCAGTGTCATCAAACAGAAACAAACAAATAAAACGAACAAAACAAGCTACCAAGCAAATTAGAGAATTTACAGAGGGGCTATTACAAAACTTGCTTTAATAAATCAAATGAAGCATTCTATTACATGAAGCCATTTTAAAATGAAAGCTAAAAAATATTTTAAATCTAAAATTATACAAATTGGATGGCTTCATTATTACTGAAGCACTTCTTGACATGAATCTCAGTCACAGGCAAACGTTAGCTTCAGAGGACTGTATACTTTTTTTTTGTGTGTGTGTGTGTGTGTGTGTGTCAGAATGTGAAGGATCCTGTGCTTTGTGAAATGTACAAAGACTGATGCATGTTCTGAACAATGATGCAAGGCCAAGACTGTGGTTCTTGTGTTACCACTGTTATTAGAGTTGGCTGTTGGTTGGCACCATCAGACTGGTGATCACAAAATGTGGGGCTCCTGACACCTTTGGCACCAGCAGAGATATGGACTGGATCAATAATAAACAACTATTGGTACCATAAAGTTATAATACTGCATCTCACTATTGAACCCCTGTAAATGCAAGCACAGCACAGGCTTTGAAGTATGTTTTCAATGATCCTCCACTTCTGTAAAATGGCAAAATGTTTTAATATTTTCGGTATTAAACTTAAGCTATTTCTTTGCAAACATCAGGAAAAAAAAATCTAAATATGTTTCTCCTAATAAGACCTAATAATGTAATGAATTATGTTACAAGAATGTAAGAGCATGATAAGAACTTGTTTGGTTCACTTAGGCACAACCTGCATGTATGTAATCTTCTAATTTTTAGATTACGTTTAGTTAATAAAATCCATATGGTTTTAAGTGTCTTTTTCTTGACTGGTAGAAGTAAATGTTTCTAAAGTAATAGCTGAGTTGAAGAAATAAAATAGCCTTCAAAATACATACAGAAAAATTCTACATCTATCAATAGGTTTTCTAGAAACTCAAATTTAATTTGCCTAGTTAAAAAAAATGGATTAACTGTAATGATATAAATTGTTAGATCCATCTTCACCATTTTAAACTGCATTTATGACAGTAATAAACTCTTCATAGCAGGATGTAACATAAGATTTTCAGTGCTACATTTCTACCTTTTATCAAAGTTTATACCTTAGTGCATACATATAGGTGTATATTTTTATCAGCTTTAGATGCACAAAAATATGCAACCCTTCAAGTATATCTTTGCTTTTGTAATTTCAGCTTTCACATAATACATTAGAATAAACCTTGCATGACGGGTATTTTATAGCTCTTCACGAGTTTTTTTTGTGTGTGTGTGTGTGTGTGTGTTTTTTGTTTGTGTGTTTGTTTTTTGTTGTTGTTGTTTGTTTGTTTGTTTTTGAAGAGACTGGAGTGTTTCATTTGAAGTTCCCTGAGGAAAGTGATGCTGTACTCAAAGTATGGTAACAGTGACTTTCTTCTCAGAGTTTGGCAAAGAAAAAACACTAAGATGTCATAATAGCTGAATTAGAGTATTAGTTTTAGACAATGGAAAAATAATAGAGGTCTAGCTTGTGTCAGATGAGAAGTGGACCGAATAACAGATGTAATAAGGCAGAAAAATATCTTCCAGGATGCACTTAGCCTCGTGTTAACAGATTGGAATGAAGTCTTCTGCTGTTTATGACTTAAGATCAAGTTCAATTGACTTAAGATTAAGTCTATGCTTTCAGAGAAGAATATTTCTGAGTGAGAACAATGAGAGAACAGCATGCAGCAAAGCATGTCATACTGTACTTTTATTGCCTTTTTGTTTATTTGTTGCTGAGGCCTTTTTCCTGTATTTGTACTTTTTGTACATTTAGGAAAAAGAAAACTAGATTGGACTGTTCAGTTGGTCTATTCTCCCACGTGCCTGGTGACAGGATGAGGGGGGATGGGCTAAAGTTGCACCAGGGAAGGTTGGATATTAGGAAAAACTTCTTTACTGAATGAGTTGTTAGTCACTGGAATAGACTGCCCAGGGAAGTGGTTGAGTCACCATCCCTGGAGGTCTTTAAAAGACATTTGGATGTAGAGCTCAGGGATATGGTTTAGTGGAAGACTTGTTAGCGTTAGGTCAGAGGTTGGACTCGGTGATCTTGGAGGTCTCTTCCAACCTAGACTATTCTGTGATTCTGTGATTCTGTGACTGACACCAAGACTTAAGAAGCAGAAGCTAATTACTCTAATTATAAGTGGAAGGCCATGTGGGGACATTTACAGCTTGAGGCCAGTCAGAAGTCCTAGGTAAAAATAAGGGTCTCTGCTCCTGTGAGAAGGAAATGGGTAAGGATAGGGGATTTTTGATCTTGTAATGTTTTGAACTGCTAACAGGAAATATTAATGAGGTTATGAGAGAAGTGGACAGAACAGGGTACTGTTGTTTTTTTTGTTGTTTTTTGCTTTCCCTTTCTGCTCTGGAGTCCTGCAGCTGAACCTAGCAGTTCTGGAGAAGAGCTCTTTCAAACTCCAGTGTGTTTGTCTGCTGTGGCTTAATCTGGCAGGCAGCTAAGTACCACACAGCCGTTTGCTCAATCCTTGCAGTGAGATGGAGGAGAGAATCAGAAAAAAAAAGTAAAACTCATGGGATGATATAAAGACAGTTAAATAGAACAACAACAATAACATAAATAAATAAATAAATAAATAATAATGATAAAGGAATATGCCAGACAGGCGATGTACAATGCAATTGCTCACCACCTGCTGACTGATGCCCAGAGAGACATCCAGCAGTGACTACCCCCTGACCAACCCCACCACACACACACACATTTATAGTTCAGCATGATGTCATATGGTATGGAATATCCCTTTGGCCAGTTTGCGTCAGCTTTTCTGATTCTGTCCCCTCCCAGCTTTTTGTGCACTCCCAGCATGCTCACTGGCTGGGCAACATGAGAAGCTGAAAAGTCCTTGACTAAAAGTATGGCTCTAAAACAGCTAAAACATTGGTCTGCTATCAGCATTATTCTCATCTTAAATCCAAAACCACACCAGCTATTAGAAAGAAAATTAACTCTATCCCAGCTTACATGAGGACATTGTCAAAACTGTGCTACTTTTCAGAGATCTTGTGTGTATAGTGACATTTGGGTACCAGAAGTGTCCTAGTTTAATTAAAAGACTTTTCTTCTTCACTGGTTAGTTTCTTTAAGGGTATCAATATAAGTGAGATGCGTGTGACTAATAAAACATCAGAGAGCTCACTGATACAGTTCTCTTAAACATGAGATGTTCTGACTATAGGATTAACAGCTGTAGGCAGGAATGTGTAGAATCACAAGCCTCTTTTTAATTGGTAGAATTAAACCAAAAATCAAAGCTTTCCATATATATATATATATATATATAAACATTTTTTTTTGTTGGGGGAGGAACTTAGATTATGCATGTATATAATTAAGCTGGAGCAAGAATCTTATTTTCTAGTATGGACCAGTTAAGTAATTCTAATATATGATTGGAATTGGAGTATGATTGTATAATAATAATAATGAATCTTGTTCATACTGCATCATATGATCTGTCACAACTCCCTACTGTCTCTTTCTGTGTTATACTTTAAAAAAAAAAAAAAAAAGCATGAAATGAGTGAAAGGGTCTGTTTTGGGGAAAAAACAACTGAGAATATTTGGGAAAAATGGTGGGATAGAACAGACAAGAGAAAACACAGAGGTAGACTTGGAGAAATGATCTGGGAGACTGCATGTTGAGCAGAAAGACTGTAGAGAGAAGCAGAGAACAATGGTGCAGGCAAGATTCAAAGAAGACTGCAGAGTGGTATATACAGAATTTGCTGAAAACCAGAAATCTATTGAGATGAATGAAAACAAGCTTGAAAACCGAAAACTGTCTTGCAGAACCTTTTCCTCCCCTCACATCCTGTTCCCTACCCTCCTCTACTCTCCCTTCCCCTTCCCCTTATGCCTTCCCCTTTCCTTAGAAAGGTAATTTTTTTAATCAATATCTATTCCGGAGCACTGGTATACCTGGAGTACCTTCACAGAAATTAAAAATGAAGAAAGATATGTGATATGCTATGATAAAAATAGAGCTTTCTTCTCATCAGGCAAGACCAAAAAAAAAAAAAAAAAAAAAAAAAAAAAAGTTTGTGATCATGATGTTAATAATAATACTAAAAGAATGTACAAAGCAAGTGATGCCCAGTGCAATTGCTCACCACCTACTGACTGATGCTCAACCCGTCCTTGAGCTGCAGCACCCCATACCAACCAGCCACACCATATTTATTGTTCAGCATGATGAATATCACAAAATCATAGAATGGCTCAGGTTGGAAGTGACCTTAAAGACCATTTAGTTCCAACCCCTTGCTCCAGACCGCCTTGTTCCCTTCCAGCTTCTTCTGCACCCCCAGCCTCCTCTCTGCCAGGGCAGCACAAGAAGCTGAAAAAATCCTTGACTTAGTGTAAGCACCACTCTGCAACAACGAAAGCATCAATGTGTTGTCAGCATTGTTCTCATCTTAAATCCAAGACACAGCATCCTACCAGTTACTAGTATACAACTGACTCTGTTCCAGCCAAAACCAGTACATCTGTATTGTTTGACCTGCAACTCCATTCACCAGACTAAGACAGGATTTCTTGTCACCAAAAATAAAGGCACTGCCCCATTTATTTTATGTATATATATATATATACATATATATATATTTATGTTTTTATATATATATTATGCTCAACACTTTCCATTGTGTTTACGATGAAAACACATGCCAGCAATTTTCTGATGATCTTAGCTCTGGCAGCCACCTTCTGGAAAACTTGTTTTACTCTGTGTTTGCTCTTCAGAACACCACCAGCATCACGGGTTTGACACTGTCTGTTGAAATGTCCAGCAAGCAGCCAGACTTATACTAGAGTCACTGGATTATGGAGTGGAGGAATGGACTAACCCTCATCACAGGACTTTTGAATCAACAGATCCTCTTTCCCTTGGCCTGTCCCTGTCTCACAATTACAATAGCTGCAATTTAAGAACATAACAACAGATGTCTTGCTACTGTTATTGATTGCTTATGTGATTCTAACCTAGCTATCACTTAAAAATAGTAAATACGTAAGGTAGGAGACCTCTTGAAAGTTAGACCTACATAACCTATGGGTATTTGCAGTCATAGGTTGATTATTTTCCTTTAACAAGGAAAAAATTGAAGAGATTATTGTTGTCCTTCACAGGCAGTAATTTTGCCTCATATAGCTATATATGTATGGGAAAAAAATCAACTACATAAAAAGAAAAAATATCTACTTTTATTTCAGTTTGAGGGCTCAGATCTTAAAACCTATATGCCTTTATTGTTGTCTCTTGATATATAGAGATTTATTGTGTCATATCTAATTTACAATTTACTTTTTTCCTGTGGCATTCTGCAATTCAGGAAGCAGCAGCATTGATGTCTGGTCTTCCTGAAGTACTTTTGTGTTGCTGGAGGTTGGTCTGATTATGCCAGAACTGCCCTGGGTGACAGACAGGATGCTTTGAATTCATTGTAATAGGAAACTGACATACATGACATAATTTAATTGAAACAAAGTTTGTCTGTCTCAGCATTGAACTCCGAGGAAGCAATGGATGTTAGTGAAAGGTGCTTGTCCTTTGAGTAGAATATGCCATATGTAATTCTATAGCTTGGGAGATCTATGCAGCAGACTTGGCAAGGATACACTGAAAAAAACAAGGCTGTTAGCTAAAATGTGACTTAGTAAGCAACATTCTCAATTCCTATTTTATGTAAGATGTGGGTTGTGTATGCTCTACTTTTTACCTGACCTTCATGTATTGCTTGTCATCTTAAAGCATAAGCTAGGGTCTATGCATTTCTTTATGCATGGCTAGCAATGAATATATTATACATGCAATGACTTTACAAATACCAGATGACATCTTTAGCTTTCTGTAAATATTTTTTTTTTTCTTTCCCAGTGATTGCCCTAATGTAAAATGGATGTGTTTGGTGGTTTTTTTTTGTTTGTTTGTTTGTTTTGTTTTGTTTTGTTTGTTTGTTTGTTTGTTTTTGGTGGTGGTGGTGGTTTTGTTGTTGAAAATCTTGAAAAGGATCATGTAATTTGGTTGTTTTATCTCTGCTTCAGTACATGTGTGCACAGGTCTAGAATGGCTTCAAAATAGTATAAAAAATATTTTGCAACAAAAATATCACTGATATCTATGGAAGGTTACTTTTTTTCTCTCAACAGGCAATTCTAAACAGGGATGTTCAGAAGCAGAGTTGATACTTTTGGAGACTTCTACTGAAAGTTTATTAAAAAGCTCTGAAATGGCTTTTGGTTTCAGTTGCTGGCAGACTAGATGCTTGATGGTACTCGTTTAGATAATCCAATATACTTCTTTTACATTTTGTGTCAAAAGCACCCTTTAATAGCAATGTTTCTGTCATTTCCCATTGTTTATTTCAGTATCCAAAATGCTGGATAAATGTAACAGTGTATAATGGACACGTCATTTATTAGTATTTAGTGTGAAAGATATGTATATCCTATACAGTTTGTAGTCAAATACCTTAGGAGAAAAGTAAAGTATTGGTCTCAAAAGGAAAGGACCTAATTTGTATCAAATTCATAACCTCGTACATCAGTTATATTTCTGCAGAAATTATACCTTACGTTACCTACTGAATTGGATTTGTCAGGTGCTGAACTAAGTTAAGTATATCATTCAAAACATCACATGCATCATTCTTAGTACCAAATACATCACCTACTGAATTGAATATATCTCTAGTTTAAGAAGACCCATAATAAACTGATTGTATTTCTATTCACATGTTTGTCTGGATATAGATTTTACTGTGTTTGTTAAAGATTCACATCCTTGATAAATGAAATGCTTGATATGCAGCTGACACATTTGCTGAAATATCCATGCTAAGAACAGGGCTGATTGTATAAGCAGCTCAGTTGCATACATCAGCTTACTACAACGATCACATCTGACACATTCACTTTCTAAGAGACACCAATCATGTGAATGAAGTGAAACCACTGTCAGAAAAGTTTAGGTCAGCAGCAGCTCTACAGCAAGAACTATTAGTTATAGCTGACAACATGGCTTCAGACATACAGCAGTTTGGCATGGTTTTCAGACATTCACAGAAGATTCATCACCATGAAAAGACGAGGAGGTAGAGGAGATGATCAATATATTAATTTATTTCTTATGTAAAGAGGGCCTTGGTTGCTTTTCTCTGGATTTTTCATAGTGGACTCTTCCAGTCCAGTTGTTTCTGTCTCTACCGTTAATTTGGCTACTTTCTTTTTGACTGTGTCTCTTCCCATTGGTTCATGTCCTGCCCAAAGGTAGGGTAATAGACATAAATATAGTATCCAACTACTGCATTTATGAGCAGGGCCAGGGAATGTTTCCAACCTTGTTACTTTGGTTGACTATCCACATTGTAAGTAAATTAGGAAAGTGACATATATTGGAAACGCCTATGTTTTATTTAAAAACAAGCCTGCAGCACAGAGGGGGAAAAATCTTATATCAGAAACAAGTGCTTCCCTATGAAAAACTAAAGTAGTGATTAATTATGTCTTTTCCTGAGGAACATTTGTAATTCACAAAGATTTCTAATGTTTGTGATCCACCTGCCAGCTCCTTCTAATCTTAACTGCTCACTTTATTACATTAATACAGATTGAAAATCAGGGATTTTATCATTATGATGAATTGACAGCTCTGACTTGAGTTGCACCTTTCAGATAAGAATGTCTTTTACAGATGTTCATTTAGAGCCAAAAGCCATTTCTAACTTCTAGAAATAGACTAGACAGTATATTTGAACAAACACCAGAGGATACTTTGCATTTTCCACCAGAACTATGAAACCATATGTAGGAGCAATTAGTTCACATTTGAAATTAATCTCTTATTTTTCCTGAGATACACAGAAGTTTGCCTCACAGTACTCTTTCTCCTATACAACTTTGCAAATAGAATAGAACATTCTGACCCAATCTGATTTTTCCCCCGAATCACAAAAAGGAAGGGCTGGATTATCATCGCACATAAGTGCGGAAAGACTGAGGAGAAGATGAGTAAAATTTCAAAGTCAGTACTTATATCGTACCTGTAACTTTTATGAACATCATTCCAATCAATACTAGTTACTTCACATAGGTCATTTTACATATGTAAAATATAGATTTTTTCATTTTTGCCTAAATATGAAAATTACAAATATTTTTGCAAAAAATATATATACCTTTAAACAAATATTTATAAGTTATTTAGAACCCTGTTAAATTCTCTATTAACATATTTCTGGAGTATTTTGTCCTCCAAATAAGTGTTTTTTCTTAATTAATTCTCCACTATGTATTTAGGTAGCCATCCACTGGAAAGATCATAAGTTCTCTTTACAAACGTGTTGTGCTGCTGACATTAACATTATATCAAATTGAAATTGGGGAAGAGACTTTTTGACCTGTGTTCCCTAAGAAAGGGGAAGTAAACTAAAAATAAATGTTAAAATAAATGTTTTTCTAAAGGTAAAAATAACAGGTAAAAAATCTAAAGCTACACTCCATAACTAAGCAATTTCCAACTTAAAAGCAATTGTGGGGATATTTTTAGAGGTGATTAAAAGTTCAGGGAAATGTTTATTTATTTATTTTTTAATTCTTGTTCTGGTCCAAATTTGGCATATAGAGTTCCTGTGAAAACTGTTGACATCTAGTCATAGTGAATTCCTAAAACATAACTCTTTTTTTTTTTTTTTTTTTTTTTTTTTTTTAACAAGCTTTTGGGTATGTGTTCACAGATCCTTGTATAATGACAAGTTCACTCTGGCCAGAACTTTTATTGCTCTGTTTACAGTGCATAACTAATTAAATTGTTATGACTGTAACAATGAGAGGGTGAAGGAACTGTGAAGAATGCATCCCAGTTTTATCGTTAGTGGGCTGCTTCTGTTCAGAGACCCTGAACTCAGAGGGTTAGTTCTTGGTCATAGACTTCCAGGCTGAAGGTCTATAGGCTATCTTTCACTTAAGTTCTGTTACTGAAGCATTTCTGCCGTTTGTGGAGTATGTATGAGAATGAAGTTGGGCTAGGTTTATGCAGAAATGGATATGCAAGAGGACACAACAGGTTCATCACAAGGAATAATACATATCAGTTTTCACAGCACAACATAAGCAGCTCAGAAATATTGTGGAATAGAGTTTTCAGTGCCTTAGGCTTCTAGACAAGGAGATGCAGAAATGATATTGGTTTTAACTGGACCAGATATGTGCCTTTGGTCCAAAACCTGGCACAATGATTGAGGGCTTAACGGTGAATTGCGGAAAGTGTCCAGATAATTCTGATGTTGAAGTATTAGCTCAACTCTTTGGGGCACTAAGTTCAGAATATATAATAAAGGCATAGCTATATTGTCTCTATTTGAATGTTATACCTAAAGCAAGAAGGGAGGTCTGAAATCTTTCTGATGTTCTAATTATAGCTGAGAGGATAGCTTGCAAAATATGTGCCTGATAAATATTACTTTTGTAATACAAGGTATTTCCATACACAGTGGATATTCTCTTGGACGTGTTGATTATTCACAATTATAGACTCTATTCAGTCATTCAGTGTTTAAAATACAACATTTGGACATAAATATAATAAGGAAGGTGGAGGTTTTATCTGTGTCATCTCTTCCTGTTCATTTAACTTTTCAAGCAAGCTCTGTGTCATGTCAGGTGTATTTCAGCCTCTGTAAAATTAAAATTTAATTTCTGAAGGGAAAAGAAAGAATTGTTTCCTGAGCTGATATCACTACTTGTGTACACGAGTATTATTGCAGCATGTTCACCTCTGCAGGATATTAGGATATGGTTAAACTAGAAATGCTTATAGTACACAGCTAGGTTGCCTGTTCAGTAAGGCTTCTGGATTTTTCTAGGGCAGTCCCAGGCTGATGTAAGTACTCAGGAATACTGCACTACTGGGTTACCTTCAGAACAAGTAGTTTGTTGGTGGTGGTGGTTTGTTGTTGTTTTGGTAATAAGCTAAGTAAATTACTTAATGGAATTTGCAAAATAATATGACTGTAGAAGCTTATCAATGGCTTTTGAATGGAATTAAAGATTATTCAAAATAATATTGGAAAAGTTAATTTATGAGGTTATAGGATTTCTCAGTGCAAGTTAGGTGCATGTTTTCCTTTTTCTGGTTATTAGTGATGCAAAAAGATTTATGAATTGACTAGATGTGGTATTGTCCTCCTGTACATGAATAGGATTTGCCATCTTCCTTCCAACAGTGACCTTCATAAGAAGAACAATGCATCTGTAACATAATCCTGGGTTTCTAAAGTGTCCTAACCAAAGGTCAGAAAATAATCTCCAAAATTTAAGTAGAAAAAGAACAAATACAAGTATACAGAAAACTGCTTGTTAGGAGGGATGAGAAACTGAAATGACTGTTATTCTGAATACTCAAAAGTATTTTTTTTTTCCCTTAGATATTTACATATGATGACTTTTTCATATTATTAACATTTTCATATTATTAAAATATGAAAAAGTAAGTGTTGTTGAAATAGCGGTACCTATTCAATATGAGTAAATCATAAATGCATAATATGATAACTGCAGAATGGCTTCTAGATTTACTCATGTTAAAGCCCTTACAAACTGAGAGAAGAAAGGATAAGACAAGAATGATAAGATTTGAAAATAATGGAAATTCTCTTTTACATAAGAAGATAGACAAAGGATCCCAGTACATGATGCATTATAAATTGAGTTTGAAGAACAGATGTAAGAGTTTTAAGACTCAATTGAAAGAGAGCAAAGAAGCAACATGCTATTACACTGTCATCTATATAATTCATAAGATAAATGCTTAGTCTCCAGATGCAGCAAGCCATTGGTCTAAGAATCATGATGAATGAATTTGGATCAACTGAAAAGCTGTTTTCAGCTGATGAAATCTGTACTGAAAAAGAAAAAAAAAAAAAAAAAGAAAAAAAAAGAGAGAGAAAGAGAGAGAGAGAGAAAAGAACAAGGTTAAAAAAACAACAAAAAAGTATAAAAATGCACATAAGCATCAAGAAAAAGTACAGAAAAGAACAATGAAGACAATCTAAGGTAGAAAACAACTTCTCAGCAAAATGAGATTGCAAAGACTGTCAGCTTTTTTTTTTTTTTTTTTTTTTTTTTTTTAATGAAGCTAATATGACATCCTATACACAAACATAAATGGTGCCAAGAAGATTAATCACAAATTTATTTTCTTACTATCCGAATAATCCTTTCTTCATAGGAGGGGTGCTCCAGTCCTCTGATAATCTTTGTAGCCTTCCTCTGGACTTGCTCTTACAGATCCACACCCTTCTTGTGCTGTGGCCCACAAACCTGGATACAGGACTCCAGGTGGGTCCTCATGAGGGCAGAGTAGAGTGGGACAATCAACTCCCTTGACTTGCTGGTTATGCCGCTTTTGATGCAGGCCGGGATGCACTTGGCCTTCTGGGCTGCAAGCATGCGCTGCTGGCTCATGTCAAGCTTATGAAGAAAGCCTGAGAGAGCTGGGCATGAACCTGGAGAAGACAAGGCTCTGGGGAGACCTCATTGTGACCTTCAGTACTTAAAGGAGTCTTATAAAAAAGATGGAGAAAGACTCTTTACTTGGGTAGATAATGATAGGATAAGGGGGAGTGATTTAAAACTGAAAGAGGATAGATTTAGACTAGACATTAGGAGGAAATTCTTCGCTGTAAGGCTATTAAGGCACTGGAGCAGGTTGCCAAGAGAAGTTGTGGATGCCCCAACCCTGGAAGTATTTAAGGCCAGGCTGGATGGGACCTTGGCCAACCTGATCTAGTGGGAGGCGGGGTTGGTGTTAAATGATCTTTAAGGTCCCTTCCAATCCAAGCCATTCTATGGTTCTATGATTCTGTCATCCACCAGAACATCCAAGTCTCTCTCCACAGGGTTGCTCCCAATGAGTTCTTCTTCCAGTCTGTACCATCTACTAGTCTTTCTTGGAAATCTGATGGTGGCTTCGATAGCACTTTGTTTCTCTTGGATTCAGTTTATTTGAACAAAGATACTAAAGAGTATTCTAATTAATATGTCCTTTAAGGAATTTTTGAATGCATAAAATTTCCATGCAGAATTTTTCATCTCTTGTTATGTTGGTATCTGTGCATCCCTCATCATAAGAGTTCTTTCTTCACCCCCCCCCCCTCCCCATTTTTGCATTCCTGAGGAAAAGTATATACAATTGTTAGCATTCTTCCTTTAGGTCATATATACACAAGCAGCAATGTCAATAAAGCTACACTGACTGCATATTCAAAATGACATCTACCTTTGGTCCAGTTTCAAAAAGATGTATCATAAGAAAGCTAAGGAGGAGAAAACTTTAAATTGTCCTTCAGCAATAAAAATGTCCAAAAACTTATAGAATCAGGCTTCTAAAAGTAATGAGTTTAATGTAAATTAAGCCTTATTTTCCAAATCACTGAAAAATATTTGGCCATTTTAACATGTAAAAACAAGGAGAAATACTTTCACAAACTCAGGTCTACTACAAGAATATCTGATAACAAAAATGAAAGTAACTTGTACATTCCTCTTCCCAAAGTGCTGTGAATAGTGATTTGTATTGCCTTAATGCAGTAAGGTGAGAAAAACTTATAAAGCTTTTATTTTATGAGTGGACACATGCAGTTCATAAATTTTTTCCACAAACATTTGTGAGCCTGTAGTAACAAATCCAACTGAATGGAGATAAACTATATTACATTTATATTCTTATCCAGTTTTATGATGCACTAAAAAAGACAAAACACTTTTTCTAATCAAGCATCCAAATAGTTACTGAAACTTCCGTTGCTCCTAAAAAGTTCAAATAAAAACATATGTTCAGTAATATAGTGAACTATGATAACTCTTATAATGTGTTAGAAAGACATTTATTTAAAAAAAAAAAGAAAAAAAGAAAAAAAAAAAAAGAAAAAAAAAAGAAAGACGTTGGAGAATTGAAGATGATTCTTCACTTAAATTTAATTTATACTAGAGGAAATGGTGTTATATACATATGTGTTTTATACCTGTTTTCAGTGGTTATAAAATAATACTCCCTGCTATAAAGATACAAGCATATTCAGCTCTACAAATCAGGTCAGTGTCTGAGAATTTTGTCACTACCTTTAATAGCTGCATAGTTAGGTCCAAGTGTCTCTGTGTCTGTATGTAATGCAGATTTCTTTTGTGCAGCCAGTGGCTTCTGTCTTCTGTCTTGGTCTAGGCAGAGGCCAAAAGAAAAGGTGAGTAGGTAGCTAAATCCCATATTGGTTAAATACATATGCCCAAGTTGTTGACTTGTCTTCTATCTCTTCCAGACAGGACATTGATCTACTTCAGTAGCAAAATTTTTTGAAGGGAGAGCTGATTGGGAATGCTACACAACTGTGCTGTGTCTCAGGCACAACTGTATTTACCTATCTCTCATCATTGTGGACCAACCTTCAGTATAATCGAGAAATGAAAAGTTGTTGGGACCAGCTGTGCAGTCATGTTGCACCATCTTCTCCATGTAGATCGGCCATTTCCACTCACTATTAGGCCCATCTGTCTGCCCTGAAGCCTGTATTTTTCCTTATCCGCTCTTCCTAAATCTGACCTCATCACTTCCTGGCATGCTTGCCCTTGAGCTATATGTGAAGGCAAAACTGAATTGTTGTCATTTGTATTTCACTAGAACTGATACTTACAATGGTATTTTTTCCAAATGTTGCAGCTTAAGATAATTTACTAAACAAGTTTATGACAAGGAAGAAGAAACCAAACCAATCCAAAGCAAAACAGACCTTTAAGATTTATACACTATTTTAAAGCCTCTAACACTTCCATCAGTAATTATGTTTTCTTTTGGAAAACAAAAACAAAACAAACAAACAAACAAAGCCAAACCAACCAATCAAACAGCAACAACAACAACAACAACAAAACAAGAACGCCATATTCTATAGCCCTAACCTGTATCTTACTGCCTTTTTGAAGGTAGTCTGGCTTCTTGTTAACACTGTGAATTCAATAAAGGAAGCCTTCAAGAATTTGAGACATCACCTTGTGGCAAATTATAATTAGCTCTGTATTATTTACAATATGTGATTAGATACCGTTAGATACCAAGAGATTTTTCAAAGGTAGCATAAAAATTTACACTGAAGGTGATAATGATTCTTTTGGAGACATATTCCTTTGTTCATTTTAGCATCCTCATAAATGTTTAAAGAATATAAATTAGACTTCCAAGCCAATTAATTTGTCTGCTTCTCATCTCCAGTGATATATTTTAATTATACTTTCATACCTCTGAGCTTCAGAAAGGAAGACATCATGCACTGATTGTCAAAAAAAAAAATAATAATAATAAAAAAAATCAAATCAAAAACAAACAAACAAACAAACAAACAAAAACCTATAAAAGTCCAAAATGGTAACGGAACAAATTCCACAGTTTTCCAACTTAGACTCATCCCATATAATTTTTTTCAATATGGAAAATTTAGTTTTAAACAATTATATTTTGGTGAGGTATGCCAAACTCATAATTTAGGCTAAAAGCATATTTTGATTCATCTTAAATGTTGCACATTAAATTTACTTAATGAAGTAAAACCAGTATACAATCCATTTTGTAGTACAATAAACAGGCTTAATTAATTTGTGGTCTAGAATATGTGCTGAATAATAAAAAACAATTTCCTATTTTTTAAATCCATTTACTCCTCAGTGGTGATTCTTTGTCTGTTTTTGATCTTAAAATATGTGTAGTATTTAAGGCATATAACTGCAGAAGGTTTTTGAATCACTGGACCTTGAAATGGAGTTTGGATGCATCAGAAATGTGATTATTTATTACAAGCAAACTCCAGAGCTAACTATTATTAAGATTTTTTTTTTTTTTTCTAATCACGTAAAATTGGCAGGCAGCAGTAATAGTAAATTATTATTTTTTATTATACATTTATTATATATATAATATAATTATATATATTAAAATCATATTAATATTAATAAATATTAATAAAAACTTATTACAGTATTAGGCTAAGATGTTGCTTCCCATCTGGTCTCTCACTAAGGAATTTTCTAAGGGAGAAAGAAGGCTGCTTTGAGCTCTACTTAGTTATTTACCTACCAGATAAAAATAAATAAATAATAAAAAATAAAGGCAAAACAAGCAAGCATCTACCATAAGACCATAAGATTCTCTGTTTCAGTTCTTTTCCTGTGCATTATGTATTTTCTTTTAATATTCTGTGAATGATTTCCTTCTGCAGCACAAATCTGCACGTGCTGTTCCATGTTGCAGAACTGGAATAACATTAGGTGAAGTTGTAGCAAACAGCCATAACTACAAGGTTGTGTTGAGGGCAATTTTTAAAGTGAAATATTTAACCATTTTCTAACTCTTTCTAATGTCTCTTGGAGATGTTATAGATGTTATAGATGTTATAAATGAGGTAATCAACAAAATTGTTATCTTATACCTCCAAACACTTTTTTTTTTTTTTTTTTTTTGGGGGGGGGGGGGGCGCAGGGGGGAGGGAGGGTGGTGAGGAGGAGAGAGAATAAAGCAAACAGTTACCACAGAATATTTAGGCTCCTTCATCTGTCTTTTAAAACATATAAATACAGGACAGGTGGGTAAAGAAAAGAATGGAAGGGTGGTGTAGTCCTGGATAGTACTCATTATTTTAGAATGATAGGTTATTTTGCAAAGCCAGCAGTCATGCTGTTTATGGCCTAATTGCTGCCTCTGTTGCTGGAGCATGACCATGCTCATTTTGAGAAACAGCTACTGTGTAGCTTTACATCATGGCTCCAGCCCTTTTAGTCCTTACGTCTCTCCTCCCTGACAAGCTGAAAGTTTTGTTTCTTCCCCTCTGTATCCTGGAAGCTTGGGGAAAGAGATGGAAAGAAGTGGAGTCAGTGGGGTGTAATTTCTGAAGATCTGATTAAAGGTTATCCTACTTATGGATTTATTAGCTCATAACTTACACCTTGCATCCTTCGGAGATTTATTGCTATGAATCCTCATGTGAGAGTGAATCCTATTCAGTAGTGGGATTCATTGAGACTAAATTTGCAGGGCAAGGTCATAGTAAATAAGAAAAGCAAATAGAATTAAACTATTCTAGTTTTCAGTATTCATAGTTTTCAAATGGAACAAAATATTTAATTAATCAATGTTGTCAGGTACTCTACAGATGCAATTACTCATTCTATAAATAGGATGATAGTGAGGAAAAGGTCATGGTTAAGAAACATTTCAATAAGCAGAAGTCTTGATTTGGATCCTCATAGAAAAATTAGGCTTCTGTCATTGGGGAACCCAGAAAAATTGTGAGTTCAACTTAGGTGCCATAAGTTTTATATATATATATATATATATATATATATATATATTATATATATATATTTATAATATATATATTTCCCTTCTCAGAATCACTTGTGTGCAGTTCTACCTGGACATTGACTTTTGTATCCCTCTAGGCATGATTTAAATGCAACGGGTAAACAGACTGAGACCTCTTGGCTCTTTTTAAACAGAATTTTTTCTATAGCTCTGTTTAGGAACTTTTCATTAATATTTTGAGAGTGAAACTAAATCTGATTTTGAGGAACTGCATACTGCACAAAAATTTCCATATATAGATATATACATATATATAGTTTAACCAAATACAGAATATTTCTACAATAACTTTTTATGATGAAGAAAAGCTTCTTAACACCAACAAGTTTAACTACACTAAATGTTTTAAAGTCACAGTCTAATTAGAATTTAGAAAGGTCTATTATCCATGAAGCTGAAATGAACTTGTTCTTTCAAGTAGGGCAATTAATTATCTGTGAGCCTGAAAATCAGGCTGTCATTAGCTTTTGACTGATATTTAACTGACCACTGGTCCTCTGGTCTCATCTAGCTGACATTAAATTATGGTTAGAAAAGATGCCTCATGCAAATATTGTGTTTTATGATTTGAAAATGAACATATTTTTGTTTTTACAAATAATAACTACTGCATTATTAAAATGATCTGCAAAATTTATACTCAATAAATATTCTGCTTTGAGTACATATTTAACACTTACTGAAATTAATGGGATTATCCGTATGTTTAAAATTAAGTACTTCAAGTACTTTACTATATTGGAGGTTTAACAGGATGGCACCATTGTAGCAGTTTTAGAACCCTTTAAAGCACATTATTTTTGTCTTTTCTAAATGCAGGTGTTTTGTTTCATATTTTTTGTTTTATATTTTTTCTTTTTTTTTCAGATATATTTTATATAAAATTTAAAAATGAGTTCATGTTTATTGCTAACAGAGCTCCATAGTAAAAATACTTTATTATTATTAATAATATTACTAATATTATTAATATTATTATTATGTTTTTACCAAATAGTTTTCTAATATGGCTATTTGCTGTGGCAAGTGTTGAAGAAACAGATGAGTTTAGAAACTAAAGAAAATTTTTCCATTACACAAAAGATGTTTAGAGAATAACATCTGGACTTTTTCCAGGTTCATGGAAAATCTTAGAAGAAAGAATTTTATTACTTTGAATTTGAATACTTGAATTTAAAGTATTTTCCTAAGGACACTGAAAAAAAAAATTCAAACCAAAATGAATTTTGGGTTTGAATATAATAAATATAGTACCATATTTCAATGTTTTCATAGACTCACACATAAGCTGTATTCTTTAGATTTAGATTTAGAGCGTTATGAGAACATTTAACTTCTATTTTAAAGTATTAGAGATAATACTAAAATTATATCCTTAAATTTGGACATATATATTATGTAATGTAATATAATATAGAATATATATATTTATAAATTTCAGGATTCTTGTTTCTGGTACTAAGGTCCACTTGATATCATTAAAAACAATAACAAACTGGAAAATAATATAAACAACAACAAACAGCAACAAACAAACAACAAACAAAACCCATGCACATACTATCCATCTCAGGTGAAGTGTGTAATCTATGCTAATATATAACAGTAGTATTTCACTCCAAGTAGGTGTTTTAGACTGTAGATAGTGATCATGAAGAATATATCACTGATAACCACAGATCTAAAAGAAACCACAAACATGCATGATTACTTTTTGTTTGAAACACCATGGTGGTCTCTGTGATGAAAGGAAACACTGACCATCTCTTAAATTGTTCTCTAAAACAGAATTTGTGTCAAGTTTTTGTACATATGCTGCCAAAGAGGTCAAAGAGAATTGCCATCAAGTGAAGTATGAGTGCCATCAAGCTACGTGGCTTCATGGCTTACTTTCCCACTGCAGAAGATATAATTAAACGTTTATGCTTTTTCCACTCCAAACTTCAACTGCTGCTTTCTGTCCCTCTGCTGAGAAAATGTTTCCATCCCTTTGGGATAAGCACTGCAGGTTGTACTTAAACCTCACTTTGTAAATCTATCTGCTTTTTTATGAAGTCATTACTTTTTGTTTGGGGTTTCAAACTGTTTAGCTTTGCTCCAGTTTATAGTATATCCACATGCTATTGAACTGGCTGAAGCAAGGCAGCAGTGCTGTGCTGAGTACAGTGGGTGGGAGCCAGGAAAGATGGAAAGAATGAAGAGCAACCACGCACGTGAAGCAGGGAGTCCCACACCCAGGCAAGAGTTAGAGTTAAATGAAAAGACAGGACATACTGTACTGAGCGTGTATAGGGCATGGCTGGACAAGTGTACTGACCAGGCCTTTTTTATCTCTTATCCCTCCATTTTATCACTCTTGGCTGTGCGGTGTTTAGCTGCCTGCTGGATTAAATCACAACACCCTCCTCATGGAGATGGGTTTCACATGTGGACCATGGGACTGAGGCTGTTCTGGGACAGTTCTGGTAGGGGCCTGGGCACGACCCTTTTAGTCCTTAATTTCCTCTCAATCCTTACTTTCTGTTCCTGCTTGCCATTGTGGCCCTGTTCCTTTCTGAGTTTGTGGAGATTGGCCTTTGATAAGCTGAGGACTCCTGTGATAGGTCTAGTAGGAGCCAGGGCATGGGATTATTTGTGCTCCCCCACCTGACATTGTCTCTCTTTGTTCCTCTGTGGATGTGGAGATAGACTTTTATCACATAACTTGACAGAAGTTACACAGTTTGGGTTTTAGTTTCTCTTTCGCACCAGTTTCCTCACAACATGGTGGCTAAGGACATTTGGCCTGGAGTCTACTCAGCCTGGATAAGAAAGGACTCAGTGAAGATCTTACTAGTGTCTATAAATACCTGAAGAGAGGGAGCAAGGATAATGGAGAGAGGACAAAAACCATGGGGTGCAAACTTGAACACAAGAAGTTCCACCTAAACATTGGGAAGCAGTTCCTTACTGTGCAGGTGACTGAGCACTGGCACAGGTTCTCAGAGAGGCTGTGGCATCTCTGACCTTGGGAATCTTCACCTAGACAACTTGCTCTAGGTGTCCCTGCTTGAGCAGGCTGGTTGGACCAGATGAGTTCCACAGGTCCCTTCTAACCTTAACCATTCTGTGATTCTGTAAAGGCAGTGTTATTGAAAAAGATCCTGTATTTGAGACAGACTAAAGGGCTCAATATTCCTTTAAACAACACTATTGAGGAAATAGTTGGTCACCCTTTTATGACACCTTTATTTAAACATATTTAATTTAGACTTCTCTCAGATGTTTTTATTTGTGACTAATATTTGCTTTGAAAACATAATGAAAGTTGTTTCACTTAGAACCCAGGAAAATGGATTAGGTTTGAAATACAAATTATTTGCTCTTTTTTTTTTTTTTTTTTTTTTCCTCCAAAAATAAAATATTTATTGTTTGAGTATTTCAATAACCAGTCTGTCAGGAGACTTCTTTATAATTAATATTTATATCTCAAGAAAACAAGATGAATGGCAAGCACTGAGAAAACTGTGTAGTGGTATCCACAGGAAGTTTCCACTGAGATGTGGGCTATGAAACAGGTGAAATAAAAAATAAGAAGAAGAAGATAAAGGGATCTAGCATTTATAGATTGGATAGAGAGCAAGGAATAGTGAAAATAAGCATAAAACAAGATAAGGTTAAGAAATTTGAAATAGTGGGACAAGTGCGTTTGCTGTTCCTAGAAATGTTTTTCATGAGACTGGATGACTTTTTAGAAGTTTTGACTCAGTTTGACCACAAGCAGTTGATTGTATGCCACTATCAGAGTTAGAAGCACCTTGGCCTGCATTTTATATAAATTCACAGAAAAGCATAATGATGTCTTCTGACCTTAAACTGTGTGACTGCAATAAAATAAAATTATATATATATATATTAAAAAAAAAAAAAAAAAAAAAAAAAAAGGGCTATCCTGTTTGGCATACATTTTATTTCCATAACGACTATACAATCTGTTGTGCATTATTCATAAAGGCTATTTATTGTTTTCAATAAGTAAAAAAAAAATGAAATCATGGTCATTGAATATGATGACACCTACTTTTACCAGTTAAATGCAGTAGCTCACCTTTTATAGTCTATACACGACTGATCATTATAGATGCATTCAGAATTTCTTTCTTCCTAAGCACGTCTGTATAGGTCATGCATCTATCAATTCAGGTAACAAATTTATAATTCCATTTGCTTCTTGGTTTGTCTGAATGTCAACTTGAACTTGTGTGATATTCTCTCTCTCCTCGCCCCTCCCTCCTCCGCCCCCCTGCCCCCCCCCCCCCCTTTTTTTTTTTTTAAGATGTGGCAGCTCTGGAATAATAAAACTGTCAGTACAGGCAATATGGGAAAGCAGGAAAAGCAAAGGCATTTGTCCATGCTCAAGGAAGTAGGCTGTTGGAATCAGGTATCTTCTGTCCATCTTGTCAAAGCTGAGATGCAGAGGATGAGGCTTATACTGCCACCCAAGGACAAAGCACAAAAGCTTGGGTAGTAAGCTGATGCTGAAGTGGTGGTTTTTGTGCAGCTTGATTGTTGCTTTTTATACTTAGCGACTGCTTTAATATCAGAAGTTAGTTACCTTCACAGAACCGTGCATGTGTTTAGGTCCTGAGGGGAAACAGGATTTCATCTGCACCATCATAGCATCATAGCTTCATAGCCAGTGCTAAGTGGCAAGATCTAAGCAACACTTTTTTTCTTTTCTTTTCTTTTCTTTTCTTTTCTTTTCTTTTCTTTTCTTTTCTTTTCTTTTCTTTTCTTTTCTTTTCTTTTCTTTTCTTTTCTTTTCTTTTCTTTTCTTTT
>CM021766.1:87213257-87247703 GCA_011076525.1 Nettapus auritus | reverse complement strand
TTTCTTTTCTTTTCTTTTCTTTTCTTTTCTTTTCTTTTCTTTTCTTTTCTTTTCTTTTCTTTTCTTTTCACCATATTATGTTCTTGGAATGTAGGGAGCCTTGGTGCTTTACTGGAGTTTTGATATGACTCTGGGTACCATACAACTGCAAGTTTTTTTGGAGTCTGATTTGAGCATCCTAAAGAGCTGATCTTTCTTGTTATTATCTTGAACTCTTATTGTATTACTGATGCTTTTTAACAACACAGAGGTTTCATATGGGTACCAAGATCCATGTGGATACAGTGTTGATCACAGTATTATAACATTAATACCTGTAGTGTACTCAGTCAGGCTGAGTGCCTATATATCTCTCTGCAATTTTTCTTAATTTTTGTGGTAACAGATGTGTTGCTTTCTGGAGAAAAGTTAGGGCAAAATTAAACCAAAAAGCCCTGCAAACAAAAAGTTAATTTTCCTTGATATACAACTGTGGACCACTCTTTCTTTTTACTCTAATTCCAGTAATAATAACAATTCACTCTGGTGCTGGATAGCAAAGAAGAGGATGTTATAGCACAGCTGTCTGCTCAGCCTCCCTATTTTGAACTGTGCTTTTGCACACTGATGATAGAAACCCATACAAAAATGAAGCACCCTCTGTAGTAATTTATTAACCTCAAATGGAATGTAAATAATAAGCTGGTGTGTGCAGAATCTCATGCATCTGTATCCTACCTAAACTAGCCATGCATTTTTAAACTATGAAACCACCTTGCTTATCATTAACTTCTTAACCTTGCAGTTGTCTCAAGACAGCAACTTCTACTTGTTAATTAATACGTATATATATACTAATATATTATAGCTGGATAAATTATTATTAGTTTTTTTTTTTTGTTTGTTTGTTTGCTTTTTAGTTAAGCCAGATTTATTGTTGCCTGGAAGAGGTGCCACAGAAAGTTTAAAGTAAGTAAGTTAAGTCCTCAGAGTACCCTTTTCCTCCCACTTCCTCACCCTTCAGGAACAATGTCAATTTGACTGTAAAACAGTCAGGAAGCTGGTGTAACTGCATCATTTGCCTTGTCTCTATAGCCTTGTTTATGCCCGTGTTTGACGATTTTCTCTGCTTGACCCAAACAAATGAGCTTGTGGAATGCTGACTGCTGACTTTGCCTGCAACTTAAGGCCATTAAGCAGCAAACTCTCCACAGTTTCTTCACATTATGAAATACAGAACAGGAGGTGGCTTTTCCTCTCAGAAGTATTGCTCCCTCTTTGGGGTCTGCTGCTGAAATTCCCACATGGTATATTTGCTGCTGTGCTCCCTATAAAAATAATATTTCTAATAGTGCATTTACTCAAATTTTGAATAAAGCTTTACAGACTTGGAATAAGCTTAAGTATTGTGCAGAAGACTGTTTAAGTGCTGCTGAAATCTCTTTTTTAAAACTCATTTATTTTGCAGTGCTATGAAAACGCCTTCCTAAGGATTTCATAACACCTTTACTCAGGTAATAAGTGGAATTCACCTGCAGCTTTGCAACTCATTTCTGTGCCTGAGGTAGTATAGAAATACAGTTATAGGACTAATTTTGTGGAATCTGATGCCTTTTGTATTCCAGATTTTAGCCTTTGAATTTATAGATACATATACATGTAAGTAAATTACTATGGGATAAATAATCTCTTAGTCTGCATATGTGCATTTGTTACCACTGGGTGTATTTTCAGGGCTTTAGATTTTTATTAATAAATATTTGTTTTATTGGGATAATCAAAATTATAGAAGTCAGCTGGAAGCTTTACTGTATTGCACAGTGTATATTGTGTGATAAATGATGTTCTGCTATCTAGATAAATACTTTAAGGATAGCATTATTGGTTAAACTTTTGTTCTGACTGCTATCACAGTCTTATACTATGGGACTGTCATTTATCAGGTATATGATTTTATCATATACTCCATTTTGTATTAAGACACACATTATCAACATTCTCAAAAGATCTTGTTTACATAGATTTATGAGTATAGAATTATTTGTTATTTTGGTGAAATTGCACAGCATTTGGTATTTATCATGAAAAGTATGTACTGTACTTAAATTTGACACTACGAAAATCATATTGATAAATGTAATAATAAAGTAATCAAGAAGACAAAAGTTGAAATCACCTAAGATTAGAAAAATAATATATTTCATGGATTGTGCTAAGCAGCCAGGCTAAAAACAAACTCAGTAGAACAGGCAAGAATATTGATGAGGCAATGAAGTACAATCTGACCATACTGCTTGTCTCACTGTTAGTGATATAATTAATGTATACAAGGGAATTTGAAAATTGACATTTAAAATGGTTTAATTACTTTCATGATGATTGTAGTCTGTATTTTAATCTCTTAAAGATATATTGTTCCCTTATTATTTCACTAGTATTTATTGAAATATTCCTACTGCAGGTTCAAACAATTATGCTTGGTGGCATACAGGCACAAAATTAGATGTTTCTTCTTGAAGCAACATACTGTTAAAGAACTCAACAGTACAAATGCTGAGATACAAGACCGCAAGGGCAAAATTCTGTATTTATTAAAGATGATGGCAAAACATCTGTTTTCTTTAGTCAAGCTAGAATTTCTTTCTCAATATCTTTGAATAAATAACAACAACAACAACAAAGTTTATTAAGTAAGTTAAAAGAATAAAATAGGATAAAGGCAAATAAGCTAAAGTGGGAATAAAAAGACACTATAAACCTACTACTGAAAACAAAAAAAAGGGCTTGGGGGGGGGGGGGGAGCATGCAACCTCATCATATTTGGCATTGCAAATGATAAACACGTCAAGAGTCTTTCCCTGAAATTCATGCTGTAATGAAATAAACCCATGATTCCTTCTTCTATTCTTTAACCTCTAATAATGCAAAAGAACAGAAAACAGAAAGGCGAGGAGACTGAGGTACTTCAGGTACTTACCATTTGAAAGCAAAACACAGCTAGGGCAGAGTACATGCTAACATCAGTAATAAAAACAAACAAACAAGCAAAAAACCCACCTTCAGTCCTTCAGTTAACTGTATGAGTAGTATCAGTAGTAGGATAGAAGTAGATATGCAAGTGCATGAATTGCTGATTGTGACTTTTTACTATGAGCGAAACTTGTTTTTATTTAAGAGCTAACTTTTTTCGAAATTGTGGAAGAAAATTTATGTCCTTGTTTCTAGGAATTTCTCGATGAGCTTCAGGTTTAGTAATAGAAAAAGTGATTTCAGCCACACTTTGTACATCTGGGACAGGAGAAACAGCCTGAGGTAAGCTTTTCTTCTTTTCATTATGCTTTTGCTGCAGTGATGCTTTGAGATGCACCAACTTCCCTCTGCGAAGTCTTGCTTTTTCTTTCCCTCTTTCCAGTCACTCTAGGGCCCAGACATCCAGAGAGATTAATGTGTGTGCATCCCAGGAAAGCTGGGATAATGCGAACCTCTTTCATCAGTATTAAGGCCCTCACAATCATCAGTAGTGAGAAAAGAGTGGAAAGTATTGAAAATTTTAAGTCTATAAGGGCATGCACATTTTTAATTTATATATATATATTACAATCAGCATTTCAGATGCTAAACTTTATTTTGAGTGGGTAGATGGTCCAAGTATTGCCTCTGTCAGTCTCAAGTACTGCCCTGTAACACTGCAAATGAAGTGCTGATCATCTGGGGCCTTCTTTAACACCAGACTCAGTGACAGCTCACATTATTAAAGAGAATGTTCACCCGTAAAGTTGAAAACCACTGCTTTAATGTGTCAAGCAATCTTTTTTGTATGTGTGTTATCTGTCAGGACTGCAGCTTCTCCTGGAGCTGGGTCAAGGTTTGCATCTGAATACATACACTGATAACCCTGTGAGTTAAACAAGACTACAGATCCTGCCAGATCACTCTAATTGCAAGTCTTATCTGTTTTACGGTTCTGTTCCTCTCTTTTGTTACTGTCTTCATTACATATGCTCTCTTTTAGTATATAAAGATGCAGAGTGACATGCAGTAAAGAGACCTCTCTATTAAATCAGCTAGAGATCAAGTTTGTCTGCTTCAGAGTTGAGCACCAGAACACTTTAAAGTGAAAAGGTTTATGTAAATTCTGTGTGCGAATGGAGAAAAAGCTATTTTCAAAGATATAAGAGAATAGGTTTTCTTTGTTTTTAAGAACATATCTGTCGGATATGCATCACAAGTCACATTAAATACTATGGGAATACTTATGGGAATATCCTTGGGCTGTATGTCATTAGTCTACAAAATGTATGTGCAAAAAGTTAAAACTTAAGTGCAAGATATTGTTTGCCTTTCACTCAACAGCTTGATTTGCCAGACTACACAGAATCAAATCACAGAGTAATGCCATAGTGGGAGGACTTAGCCATGGCTGATTGCTTTGGATGCAAGCAACACAGCACATCCTAATGTGCATGTCAGGATGTATGTGTTATGTGGGCAAATGACAAGACAGCTGAAAATTGCAGGGGTATGACAGTTAGTCAAGCGGACACATTTGCACTCTGGACACTATCCTCAAACTACAGTTAAAACAACAGAAAGGTAGCATATTTTTTGCAGTGAAACTTGTTAATGCAACTACAAGATGTGTCTAGGTCTAAGGGAGCAAAACCTGTCACTTTAACTGCCCTGCTTTCTAGATGCTTATGCCAGATAGGCCATTAAGATGTACTGGCTGTGCATCACCTTCTCATAGCTGTAGTGCTCTGAATCACTGCGGCCTTACATTTTGCTTCTAGTCTGACACAAGTTGCAGCTGTGAAAACACAATTTGATTTTCTAACAGATTTTATCTTATACATGCTGTTGGAAATGAGAGAAATACACCTAAATAGTAATGTTCCGGCCATTCATTCTGATACACTGATTGTCCTCATGCCATTCATTTTACATGAAATCTGTTTACCACTTATTAGTTGAATTTAATATTAATCTGTCTTAGAATTTTCATGTAATCATCTGAGAAGCTGTATTATCCCCTTTTCTTGTCTACTGGTTCAGGATGTGAGTGTTGTTTTCAATGAGGTGATGAAAAAGATGGTAGAACAAACTCATTCTCTACTGGTATCAGTTTTGAAAAGTCAGGCACACATCTTGCTTGCTGTTTCTTTAGCTTTGAATGTTCTGTAAGCAAAGAGGATATAAATGTCACGTTGAATATTCATAACAAAACATTTAGTCACTGCTCCTAATGCTTTTTATTGGGCTAGACATTGCTGATTCTCAGTCTACCGGTGAGGGTGATCCAAATGGCTTGAATTTTAAAATAATAGTTTCTTCTATATTATTGAATATCTTCCACTCCTCTTAAACATGTTCCATCTTTCTCTCATTGCATCTTTGTCAGTGTTCAGCGTCAAGCTCAATCTAAACTACTTTCCCCAAATAAATGTTCAACAGGTAGCATTCTTCTACAAAACTTCCTACAGGCATGTTGAAGTTGGTTGCAGTCATCCATAGCAGACAACAGCTTCTGTATTATGTTCCTTTCTCTCTGGCTGAAACATAGTAGATCCCTTGGAATTCAAAGGACTCAGTAAATGGAATTCTGTCAGAAGGAATAGTCTGTCTGGCAGCAGATATTTAAAGTCCACTATGATCTGAGGGAGTTCAATTCTCTAGAACAACACCCAAAAATGAAATTATTTTTTTCTTCTATGTGTAAGACTTGCATACAACCCTGTTTTGTAAAGAAACACACTGAAATAAAGTCATTTGATGCTTATATTACTCTAGATCTGTTCTTGTGGAACTTATTTTCTGCAGAATCCTTTCCACTCTGACAAGGCTTACATAGCACTGTCATAAAGAAACTAGTAAAATAACATGACACAGACAGAAGAATGGAATTATTCTCTTACCTGTTCAACACATTCTTTACAACCAAGTGGAATAAAATTTTAGATATTTAATGGCATAAGAATATAAAACTTGGCCAGTTTTACTGCTGCAGGACTGCACTGTAAACAGTGACTTGCATTAATGAATAGTGAATGCAGTCATGTGATGTCACTTCATGCATCAGAAAGGAAGGAGAAAACAAAGGTTGATATTTTTATTATTTAGTTAATTTTATTTTTCCCAGATGATGGAACTGTTGTTCTTCAAGTAATAGTAATATTTGGATGCCATAAGGAAGAAAAACGCACTTAAATTTTATTTAAACAATGATTAACAAAACACATCACTTTCAGATACAAAATATGCATCAAAATTCCTAATATAAACACTGTGCAATCCTCAAATAAGATATTATTTTCCCAGTTTTCCAAGTACCTACTGAAATTGTACATGCAAATCTTGCTTTTGAGCAATGAAGGAGCTAAATGAGCAAAACAAGCTATTATTCAGCTACACTCTCATTTGTCTGTGAAAACCTCTCTTGACTACTACTTATCATTGTCTCTTGCACCAGTAGGAATTCTCACCCATAATTCATCAAATGTTTTTAAAAAGAAGTTCTTTTCTTTTTCTTCTCTTGGCAGTGTTTTCTAGTGAGGCCTTGTATGCTAGAGAGATGCTTTCTAAGATTCAGAAATAATATTAAAGCTGTAGAGAGTGTTGTTCCCAAGTACAAGCATGTATTTCTGCAAGGTACTTGTAAATGAAGATGAATTATTTGTACCCTGGATGAACAATTCTACATACTGTTTTCATGGATGAGAAGTGCCTGAGTTGCCTCTTAACGTTGCTCTCTGTTGCACTCTGCAGCAATTTTCAAGAGATGCTTTCCTTGTGTGAGTTGCCAACCTGGAAGCTCATTTTGGGCTTTAACAATTAAGACAAGTTCTTTTTGCCTGATGACTTGGCAGCAGGAAGAAAGGCTTTTTCAGTGCATCATACCCTGAGCTATCTCCGCACAACCTTACTTCCAAGCACACATGTCACTATGACCTTGATTTGAAGACACAGAGGTTTCATGGGTATAGCTGAAAGCCAGATCTGCCCTCCTGAATTATCCCCCCTGATGTTGACGATGTGGGAAACAGAAAAAATAAAGCATAGTTGGATTGCCCAGGGTCATGACTTTTCTCAGATGAGCTTTCAGCTCATCTATTTAAGGCACAATGACTATAAAAACACACAAGTGTTATCGTAAAAAAAGCCTTTCTATTGTCAGCAAAGGAGCTTACTTAAAGCACTCTGCCAGCAAGTCTAGTGGGTGATCCTTGCCTTCCTTGCTTTGTGCACAAAACATTACTCTGCTCTCACCTTGTGCTTTCTATCACTATGGTAACAAACAAGGGAAAAATGAAAGAAAAAAAAAGTAGATAATAACTAACCAGATGAAAAAGGGGTGGAATAGTGATCACTTGTTTGCTGATACAGGATGGGGAAAGTTTTCTGCTAAGTGGACATTAACGTTAGTGCTGACCAAGTTGTCAGGAAAGGAGAAATGTCTGCATCTGTGTCTGGCACTTGGTGCATCTGCTTGGTGAATCTGTATTAATTGTGTCTTTGAAGCTTTCCCAGTTACATTCCTGATAAACTTGACTATGTCACTTTAGTTGCCAATATATTTCTCTTAATAGGTTAAGGTCAAATCCAGAGGCAATTCATTTTATATATATATATATATTTTTTTCTTTCCCAAAAGCTGTTTCCAATGACTGTTCTGTATAACTTTAGGGCTGTTTCACAAATCCAAGGATTTCAGCAATGATCTTTGTATTCACCTGCTGCTTCTCTGTCTCCTGAACTATGGCTGCTCCTCATTACATTGTCTTCTAGGATGCACAAGGTCACAGAGAGTGCTATGCTGAGGGAGAGAAGTAGCTGGAAGGAGGGTTTTAGTAGAAGGCGTAGGCTACTTGAGAACCTATTTTATCATGAAAGGGACTTAAGAAAGATATCATTATAATTTTTATTATTCCTATTTTTTACTTTTTTTTTTTTTCATGGAACTATATACCTCATTACTGTAAAATGGCAACTTTAATTATTTGTAATTTCTGAGCAAAAATATTAATTTTATATTGTTATTACCTCTTTTTAATGGATATAAAGAAAAGATCCATCGGAGAAGGATTATTGTAAGATTTGCCTTACAAATCTTCCATTAGATTGAATGAAGGGATATGAGGTTACAAGGAAATATAAAGTTGAAGAAAGGTGAAGAAAAGACTATGTGGACAAGAATGATGTGACCAGACCCCTAATTGTGGTCACTATTGGTTACCATTCCTGTTCACGACTGATCATCAAGGTTACCTCAGCAGCTATTAGGACTTTCTGGTGAATATAGAAGACAGTGAAGTAATGTTGTTTACTGAGATTCTGACAGATTTCAAGGATGAGCTACAAAGTGCCACTGATGAAATCAAATGACAGGGACACCACCATTTCCTTGTCTTTAATTTTTTTCTAATGCATCGTGATCTGCAAAATAATTTTGATGCTACAGTAGTTCCTAAAATAGATGCTATTATGCTCATTAGATGCTTCACATCTGGATATCACAACCAGCAACTGTTATAAGCAGGGGGGGAGGGGGAAAGAGGAGGGAATGTCATTTTAATCTTTTCTGCGTTTTCTTGATTAGATATCTCAGACTTCATAAGCATTTATTTAATTCATATTAGCATTTAACCGTCAAAATGCCCTCAATGGTGAAAAATTACCCTAGAGGCAGTATAGAAATTAATGGTTATTCTGACAGATCTTCTCTCTGATGAGGATTTAAATATTGAAATTCTAATTTATTTATTATGCAGGAAGATGACATTTTATCCCTCTAGCCATTTGACAGGAAGACACTATAATTATGCCTTTCTCCAGATTCCTATTTTCCCTCCTATACCTTTGTGTCCGATTATAAGAGTTCAGACTCCTGTTCCCCAACAAGTTCGCCCTTCCAGCAGCACATTTACAGTAATCAATGCAAATGCAGTGACTGGTTCTTTCTAGATCATTTCTTCAAACTGAAATTCCTTTGCCTTCCCAGGCTGTTACAGGGATGACAGATGGCAATGTGTTTGTTAGGAAAAGTGGAGGTGACTTTAATGCTCTCTCTGTACATGTCTATGCTTGCTCTATTATTAAATTCTGATTTGTTCTGAGAGAGAGTACAAAAGGCAGACATTGTATAAGAACACTATCCTTGAAAATAGGAGTTGTGGAAATATTACATGTAGTTGTGTTTTTATCTGAGTAATTGTCTCTATGAGGACAACTATTAGTACATGGTGGATAGAAACTGAAGATGGGGAAATGTAACTGGAGCAAACTTCACGGTGTCACACTGTTTATGCATTCATTCATTCGTGCCATAGAATAATACTGTGAAGATTTCTGACAGTGTTAGGATCTTGTAATGTGAGCAGTGTCAAATATGTTCCAAAAGGGCTGCACAGCCACATCAGTCCCTAAAGATGGCTGACTGAAAACCACATTTAATGTTTTGACAGTAACTTACAATGCCAATGTTATTCATCCACTTGGTACCACTTGGTATGAGACAAGTAAGAATTTGCAATAAGGCTAGTCTTTAAAAATGTAAATTTTGGAGGGACCTGGGTAAGCATCATGAGGATGCAGCAAAAGCTTGTAGGTGCTGGGCTGCCTTCCCAGCTGCCTCTCATCCCCTGTGCACAGCCACCAGCAAGTATTGCCAGTGTCAGAGTAGATGTGGATGCTGCCAGGGAGTCAGTCTCCCTCAGGTTTCCCTGCTTTCTTATGGTGTCTCCGCATCCACAGTGGGTAGAAGATGCACCTTGACCAGCATGTTTAACTTGTCACCCCTTCCATCACCAGCCAGGGTAGCCAAAGGAGGAATAATCCCCCTCTGCTAACAAAGCTCCCCTCCCCCACCCCCCAGCAACAAAGACAGACTGAGGAAGATGAGTCTGGCTTTGTGGTAATGTTATACAGGCAGTGTAGCCTACAGTTCCAAGCCATTTTCCTGCTGTGCCTTCATTTTCTGGTTAAAAATGTGAATAGTCACTGAACCCTAATACGAGCTGCTCCACTTGGGGCATAAAACTGGGGATGTCTTACAGCTTCATGTGATAGGGTCACTCAGATCAACCAGAAAACACCTGTAATCCTCTTGCTTGCAGCCTGGCACAAGAGAAACACATTACTTGAACTTCCTGTACTTGTGTCAGGGAACTGCATTTCAGTAGTCTCTCAGGATCTTCTAGTGACCTGTGTAGATCATGCGTGTCTTCAGGGGCCAGAAGTGCACAATTCATTCTGGGTCTAGGCTGAGTTTTGTTTTATTTTATAAGGAGATTGGTAATTATAAAGGTGACAAATGGGGAAACTTAAGTAAAAGATTTGTTTTGTCTGAGAGGAAGAAGAACATGGCAACAATAACAACAACAACAACAAAATAAAATAAATTTAAAAGACTTATTTCTGCTTTCCTTAGAAACTCCTGCCTTTGGATAATATTAATAGCAGTTTTGAATGCAAAAAGGAGAGAAGTTTTATATCTAAAATATCTACACTCACTCAAATACTGAGAGATTGTTATTATATAATGGATAATTTAAAAAATGAAATATACTTCAATGACATGAAGTACCAGCTATAATTAAAAGAGTATACTTGATCTTTTCTTACTGAGAAAACCCCAAAATATGAAGTTGTCCATTGGTGAAAAATGAAAATATAAAATTGATGACAAATTGTAGTCGCTATACTTTGACATTTTGAAATGGGTAACACCATGAATTTACTGTTTGTTCAACACGACATTTTACAAGTTTTTAAAACTCTAGGATAAGTACCAATAAGCTGCCAGAGTATCTAAGAAACATATTATTGATGTCCATATTTTCTGTAACCCAGGTTTTTGTTAGTGTATTCATTCTCTCTCTTTTTTTTTTTTTTTTTTTTTAATCTGCTAAAACATGTACATACTCTGGATCACTTCAGAAGCTCAAAAAGGTACCATAAGTAAACACTTCTGAGAGGTTCTTTTTCAGGAGACTGTGATATGAAGAGCACCAATCACTTAAGGCAAGAGGCTTTTTCAAATAATTCTGTTCTGGTTTGAAATGCAGAACCTGATCCTGAGCCTGCTAAGTCCTTGGAAAGAATTCTGCTGTCCATCATAAGGGACTTGAGGGTTTTGTTTTGTTATACATCAGATTTTCAAAATAAAAGGGTTGTTGGTTGGGCTTTTTTCAATGCTACAGAAAGCCATAGGATTTTTTGCTGTTAGTGAAATAGAGGAGGTTGATGTGTTTTTAAACTGGTATGCATGTATATGATGGGTAGGACCATTTTTTATGGTCCTAGACATGAAGAACTGCCAAAAATATGTGACTGGATAAAAGGACAAATCTACACATAGATTCTACAAATACTTACTCATTTGATTTAACATCTCTTCTTTCTAAAATGTGCACATTCCTTAAACAAAGAGATAAAAACCATAAAACCTGATTTAGATAAAAATGTGTGTTTTTTTTTTCAACCATGATTATTTATTAAAGTCTTATTTTAAGTATATCTTTTTGTGCAATAAATATGGAACATGAAATACACAAAACCAAAAGCTGTATATGAGATTTTATGCTACTCTGAGATTATGTGAGTGGAGATTTAGGCCATCCAAGGACAGTTTGGGGAGATATAATTTTGAGTAATATTTTCAGAAGTACCTCCTTGATTTATGAGCTGAGATCCTATTTCTAAACATAACAACATTTTGTTCCAAACTGACATTAATAGCAATTGAGAGCCAAAATGTATAATATCATAAAATATAGTGCTATGTACTAAGAGAAGAGATTGTTGAAAGCCATAAGAAAATATCAGAAAATTTCCTCTGTGCTCAAAATATATTCCTTGCCTTTTTTAATTTAGGTAATCAGTAAGTCTCACAAAAGACACAGAGAGATAAAACCTACTTTTGGGTTTGCAATTATTAGATTGCAACTGACTAACTTTAAAAGGATCTTTCAGTGCAGGAGAGCCCTGGTTGGGAATAGAGTGCAAATGACTGTGAAATTGTAATTTTTTTTTCTACTTGTTTTGTTTGCTGTTGTCCCCAGCTCGGTTGGTTGTCCGTGCATGACTAAGAGATTCAGCAGCGAAAAACAGATCAAAGTAAGTTTTAAAAAACTTAATTAAGTAAAAAAAAAAAAAAAAAAAAAAAAAAAAAAAAGTATAAAAATAAATATTTAATAATGTTGTGGTTTAACCCGGCTGGCAGTTAAACACCACCCAGCTGTTTGCTCACCCTTCCCCCTCACTCTCTGGGATGGGTGAGAGAAACGGGACAGTGAAGCCTGTGAGTTGAGATAAAGACAGTTTATTAGGACAGGATAATAATAATAATAATAATAATAATAATAATAATAGTACTACTAATAATAATGTGTACAAAAGAAGTGATGCACAGTGCAATTGTTCACCACCCGCTGACCCAGCCTATCCAGCCTATCCCCGAGCAGCCACCCCCCCCCACCCTGGCTAGCCACCCCATCTACTGTTTAGCATGACGTCAGATGGTATGGAAATACCCCTTTGGCTAGTTTGGGTCAGGTGCCCTGGGTCTGTCCCCTCCCAGCTCTTGCTGCACCCCTAGCCTGCCCGCTGGCAGGACAGAGCGAGGAGCTGAAAAGTCCTTGGCTTAGTGTAAGCACTACTCTGCAACAATTAAAACATTAGCATGTTATCATCACTCTTCTCATCCCAATCCAAAACATAGCACCCTACCAGCCAGTAGGAGGAAAATTAACTCTGTCCTAACTGAAACCAGGACATATATTAATAATAATCCTAAATGACAAATGACTGTCAATGTCTATTAGGAAAATGTCTATCCTCAACTAATAAGAAAAATAGTTTCATATGAGTAAGATAAAAATTAAAAAAATTTCCAGGACATTTATTTCCAAGTATGTTTTTTTTTTTTTTTCCAAAGTTTATGCGGGCTTTAGTTTCTATACAGAATTTTTGGGATGTGAAGCTCATCACATTACGTGTGGCAAAGTCATTATTTTGTGTTTGCAATCCAGAAAACCAAAGCCGTGTAGACTGGCACAGTGTGGATGTGTTTGTGCATGCAGTTTACAATACCCCATATTTGCACACTTTTACCAGACATAGATATCCTCCGTGGGACTTCTGCCATGTTTGAAAACCCGGCATGCTACAGAACAGCTAAAAATACACATAATATAAACATAACTCTAAGAAAGAGGGAGAAAAAAAATCTTTGTGTTGTTCAAGTCAACATAAAAATATTATTGTAATGCAGAAACATGTAATCTCCAGAGTATTTACCTTTGTATTTTTATTTATTTGTCCTTTGTATTTTTATTTATTATTATTTTTTTAATGTATAGGTCTGCAATTACACTACCATGTGGGTATTACTAGCATGAAAAACTTGAAAACAATACCTGAGATTCCTCAGTTTTGAAATGAATCTTTTGTGTAAGAAACAAGGTCTATTCTAGGAGTTTTATTTATTACTTGTATGTATTATTTGATGTGAACTGATTAGCATAAGCTAATGATCTACAGTTGACAAGAGGGTTCTGTAATACAGAAAGTATTATATATATGTTGATTAATTTTAAAAGTCAATTTAGAAGTTTTTCCTGTTGAGGATATGCCTTATTCTTCCATGGAGATACAAGAACAATGGGTTCCTGACACTCACTTTTTTATTGGCTATCAGTTTAGGAAAACCTGTAGGCAGAAAGCTATCTGGGTCAGGAAATGTTTGTTGGAGAGTGTGGCTAAGATTCAATTCTGTCTCAAGGCAGCTAGCAGTGCAATTTGCTTTCTTGAGAGCCTTTTCTCTCTGTTGTGAGGATATTACTCTACTTTCATCTGAGACACCTCAGTTTAATTTGCTTAAGGTTAGAGAAATCCATCTGCTTTCATGGCTGTTTAAAAATACAAATAATCTCATTCACTCCATGGCAAAATTTTGCTGCTCATGTTCTAATATGCACCTCCAGATCTTTTTGGTCTAGCTGCTGCAACCACCTCCCTCCACTACTCAAATGTGTCTTGAATATTTGGTACTCAGTTTACTATAATTTATTCTGCAGTCTCTTCCCCATTCTCTTTAGCCCCACCAATATTTTTCCTAAGTAGAATTATCTGGATCCCTCTCCCCACTGTGTAAGTTTATATTTATAGTCACTTATACTTTTACTTAAAGAATCCATAAAGGAAATGCAGTGCAATATTAAATTTGCTTAGCAATTTACAACAGGAAATACAAATAGCATACTTCAGTGGAAAACGTAAAGAGTATACATATAGACACTCACAGAAATAATGTCAAAGCAATTTTATTTTTTTATTCCTGCACATTTTTTCCTAGATTTGTTTTTTAATTTGATAGTGTAATAAGAAATACAAGTCCAGTTATCATGCTTGAGTGAGAATATACATTTTCACAAGTTCAAATGGAATGCCACACGTAAGTCATGATAATTTTAGTCTCTAAGGCAGAAACATGCTGATTTATTTTCTTTTATTATTATTATTTATATTTATTACTTTTTTTTTTTTTTACATTGTCTGGACTGATGACACATTAAAACAAAGTAAAATTGTCATAGACTAAAAAACACGTTTCCTTTTAAGAAATAAGAAACAGACAATAAGTTTCTTGTAGAAGTAATGAAACAAGGGAGACTGTGCTTTATACGAAGTAGACAATAGATGTAGAAAGACAAAATTGACATGTTTTGAAAGTACTAATTTTGAAATTATTCCCAATACTATGGTTCACACACTAAGTTTATTATTATTTTTATTGTTGTTATTATGTATTAGTTTATTGTTTTTATTGTAACTTAAAACAGTTAGGATTTCCTGTCAAGGTCTTTTTCTCATGTAAAAATAACTGATTTTTTTTTCCAGTGACTTTCTTTTGTAGAAATAGCCAGTATAGAAGTCCTGTCTGCCTGAAGAGCTTTCAGAAGTGTCATGAAGCTGTCAGAGGAATGCCATCATACAATCTCAGAGAAGTCTTGGAAGATGGATTACCTGAAAACTTGCTCTACTTTGTGTTTTGAATTTTTATTGAAGTGTGACCTAGCTTTAAATCAACAGTATGGTATTTCTGGAATTAGATGGTACCCAGGAGCACACCAGAATCCAACTGTACTATGATTTTTTTTTTTTTTTAATTTTCTCAAAATAAGTTAATCATTGTCAGGAAAAAGCTACATAGACCCACATCAGATTAATTCAACCCACATTTCCTTCTCCTTTCTGTTCCAACTCAGATACTCCAACCATCTCCCAGATTTTGTCTCCTTGCTTCTCATCTTTCTACTGTAAAAAGGGGAAGTGCATATGTAGGCTTTGTTTTCCATCCAAAGGTGAAGAACAGATATGGAAAGAAGCTGGAGATAACAGGTCACAAAACTAACATATGTCTTTGCCCAGACACCAGGGGTGCAACATGACTTAATTTCCAGGAAAGCAAGAAAAAAATGTTCATGTAATTACAGTCACAGAAAAAAAGGTCTCACTGGTTTTCATTAGAAACATTTTCACCCTGAATATAGAACACTTTTAACTTTCTAAATTTTTAACTTTCTAATTTTTTTCAGTGTCTAGACCACAAGATCAATGAGGTTGGACTTTGCTGTTTCCCCTGCATTATACTCGCTGTTTGAATTTGGATGAATCATTTAATCATAGTGTCCCCAAAGTGTAAAAAAGTATAAGAACAAGTGATCATGTGGAATTATTTTGGAATCTTCAAGTGAAAATTAGTAAAAGATTATAGTTTTTTTGTTGAAATATTTTTTTGCAATGAAGATACCCTTGGAGAATGAGTTTCTTAAGTTGTAATGCCACCCTTCTTCAAAGTTGTTGAAATCTTTGATACAAACATCTGAATAAAACATAAAATAAAATCACTGTACATATAAAAGAGCATCCCTAAACCTTACTTTTATGGCTCAAAAGGCAATTCTAATTTTCTCTTTTACTATACTGAGTTTTTAGTGATTTTTCATATATTTCAGCATCAGATCACGTAGAAGGATTTAGAGTAAGGATGTTGATACAATAAATGTAGTGTATCTATGATTTAAATGAGTTTAGAAACTAAGAGGAGACCAGCCAGGAGAAAGGTCTATAGCACTTGGGGTCTCCTGGGGTGGTTTAGGGGATCAGTTACTGCTGTAGAGGCATGATCTATTTAATTCTGTTAGGGGAATGCTGATGTATCAGGTAAGACTGAAGGAAAATACTGCTATTCTTAGCCTGGTCTTGTTATTTCTGAGTGTTGTGGGTGAGAAAGATCCTATTAAATAATTACTGAAAGAGCAAGCCATTTAGCCTTTGGGTCAAATCTAAAGCATACCACTAAATGTCCAGTAGAAGAAAACAATGGAAAGTTTGTGTTGAACAGCTGAAAGTCAACTGAATTTATTCTTCCCTTTATTTAAAGATAGTTTGTCACAAAGAGTTCTTGATTACAGTGCAAATAAAGACTAAATCAAAAAGAATGTTAAGTGAAAGCAACTGAAGTTGCTGTTCTTTGATGTGAAAGTGACTTGCCTCATGAAATTAAAGGGGTCCAAACGTTTGGAGTATGTGTACCCTTATGTCTAAACCGACTAATAACTAACACACCATTATAAATTGCTTCAGGCCATGAAGACTAATCATTTAAATGTTTTTTGTTGTTGTTGTTGAGGGAAAAGAAGTTTCAGAGAGCAGCTGATCCTGCTCTGGTAGGAGACTCAGGGAACTGATCTGAAAGTCCTCCAGGGACACGGATGATTTCCAGTTGCTTCTGCAGTGCTCACCGGTGGGTAGCTTATACAGATTTCACTTAGGATGCATAACTTTGATTTAGATGCCTCTTTACTTGTCTGTGCAAATGTGTTCTGGATTGTGCATATATTAACTACATATTCTTAAATAGTGCGTCCAGTACGATATGTTATTAAAAACTGCTTGAACGTCACTGTGCATGTCTCTACTTCAGAACCACTCTATGACAATATTTTATTATTTTATATTTTATTAAAGAACTATTTTTATTTCATTTCTTCCTCTGCTTTTTTTCTTTAAAAGAGAAATAATTTTTAAAAGAATTTTATGTTCTGTAAAATTTAAACAGCAATGTATTTTGTATTTATTTATTTTCCTTGTACTTAATTTGTTAATTTTAATAGTAGTGTTTACTAAATGTTCTGCTATCCATGGTAGTGTTTTCCAACTTTTTTGTTCTGTTTCAGATAGGAACTATTCTGACGTCATCAGAGAAAACTGAACAAGTTCTTAACTGTATCTTTAGAAATAAATGTTATATCATAGTGGCAGAACAGGAAGAAATGGAATTTCACAAACAATAGCAGTATGTCCATTGTTTAGGGGTGAATCTCTTCCTTGGGAACTATTGAAAGCAGCAAAAATGGGTACCTGGCTTCAACACTTGAACACATTCAAATCAAATTGATGTTTTCAACAAGATTAACTCTGAATATGAGGCTTTGTTGATTTAGTTAAAAATATGAAGAAAGTATAGTCACTAATTTGCTTGATTTCAAGCTCATGTAAGAAAAGAAAAAAATAGTTATGAGTATCCTCAGACTATATCATTGATGGAGAAGATAAATTCTTCTCTAACTATAGAGATGTATAATCCCTGACACTTCCAAAATGTGTAACTCCTCAGCAGAAAGAAAATTACCCCTCCCCTGGGAGGAAAAAAATCAACAAAGCAAAACAAAAACTTAAGTATTGAAGATAAGCTATCTGCAAGCAACACTAAGGAAAGGAAATAAGCCTGTTATTCAGAAGTAAGACTGGAGCTCCTCTGCTCCCAAGCATAGCACATCACTTTTAGCACTGTGTTGCAATAACACACTTTTCCAGCTTTTGATCAGATTCATCATCAGCCTTTTGGCAGTACTGGCAAACAGCCTTAACATGAAATGGGAACAAAGCCTCAATTGCCTTCAATCCAGAAACTAAGCAAGAAACTAAGTTTCTAGCTTAGTTTCTAGCTTAAATTTGTATGCACTCACAGATCTGTTTCTGGGTGCAGAAGGACTGCTGGAATCAGAAGTCGCAGGGAGCAGGATGATGTGCCGCTGAGTCATTTTTATGTGTAGCCTGAGGAAAATCAAATGGAATTGAATTAAAAAGTGCAATTACTTCTACTAACATCGTTCTAATTAGGTAGGTGTTAATAACAAGGATGTAGAAAGTTATTTTGTAAATAACTGTCTATATATATAAGGTACATGTTTGTGTGTATTCATTTATCATTGTTGTCCAAGCCTTGACAGAAGTTGGAAACAAGGAAAGACTGAAGTGTTTAAAGAATAGCTACAGGGTTAATCTTGAAGTGCTAAAAAAACCACAGCCATGACTGCTTCTTATGCACATGCAGGCATGGAAAGGATTATCACAAAGCTTGTTGCAGCAGTTCTTCAAAATCTCCCAGTACAAACTCTGTTCTTCTTGTCTGAGTTACACAAAGGACTAGAAGTAATTTATTTCTCCTGAGATCAGGCTGGTCTGTGAATACAGATAGGGGAGGAAGTCTATATTTAAGTGGGAACACTTGGCCATCATTACCTAATAAAAATCATGAAGCTTTTGATTAAATCCTCCCAACTGTTCTCATCTTAAAGATGCAAAATTAAATAATTAGCTTCAATCTGAGTTTTGAAATTCATTGAGATTGGTATGAAGAAGAAACACTAGACCACTGAACACTTCATGCTTTCCAGGCCTGACTTTTAACTAGCACAAATCAGAGCAGTCATGTTGTCAGAGCTGTGCCAATTTACCTGGACTCACGGTATTTTCCCTTTGTTGTTTTCTTTTTTTATCTATTTTTGGCAGCTGGATTTTCTCTCCTATTGTTGTAAGCATCTCTGGTGCTACATGGTGTATTTTTACCCCAGCCTTAATGAAATGCCGCCCGTGGTTTCACATTGTACAAGGAAGTGGTTGGCATTTCTATCTTGATTTGCTTCTAACAATGTGTTTCTGTTACCTTCAAGGGGCTACGTGGGCTCCCTCTGGTGGCTAATTGACCTTAATCATCTCATATCAGCTTTTCTGAAGAACCTGACACAGTGAATGAAGACATAACTTCATTAAGTAAAGACGTGGACATTTTAATGAAAAATACTTTTTTTTGTTGTTGGTGGTGGTGGTGGTGTGTTTTTTTAGGGGGGTGGAGTGGGTTGAGGAAATAGTTGATCATAGGAAACATCAAGACAAGAAGTGAATGCAAAAAACAGTCCAGATATTCCCTCAAGACCAAAAGCAGAGAAATTTTATTCCCTTGTATTTAGTTTTAATCTAACCTCCAACAATGCTAATGTGGAGAAAAAAAAAAAAAAAAAAAAAAAAAAAAAGCTGAAAAACTGTCAGGATAACTTACCAAGAAAGAAGTCTGGATGAAGGACTTCAGCCATATAATCAGATTGTGATATTTAGGAAGGTACTTTAAAGAAAGTGTAAAGATGTGGCACTAAAAATGACAGTAAAAAGATGCTGTCTCATTGGAATCAGCACAGCCTTGCAAGATCAAAGGACTAGTTCAAGAAGTGGTAATTATTCCCAAGTCTACCCCAGTGCTCCCTTCCAGCCTTCCAGTTGCTGGAGAAAGATGAGATAGACAATAAAAAAACATATGTGGCATAAGATGAGATGGAGAATGGCATAAAGATATCAGTGGTTTTCATCTGGCTATACTCATGTTAATCATATTTCTTCTCCCTAGTCCTCACTGGTGTGCAGTCAGAGCACTGTAACATTAACCGCACTGTAGCATTAACTTGGTCATTGCATGTTTTACAGGGCTAGCACCTGGGAGCCCTTTCTGAAAAACTGGAAGTCCTACTACTGTCTTATACTATCTTATGTCATAACATGAAACACACTTCAGAAACTGAATAGATCATGTTGATGTCACATTTATCTCTTTTTCTTTCCCTGCCTGCCAAATTCTCTGTATTATCTAAGAGCAGGCTATATGGAAACATGATTATAACCATCATATTACTCTGGGCTTATTTTCATGTGACCAAAATGAGAATTTGGCCCCAGAGAAAGAAAGATTAAATATGTATAAGCGTAAGCATAAAAATCACAGACACACACCCACATATACTCTTCTCATTTCTTAAACACTCGGGTATGAAGCTAATATTGTAGAAATATCTTCTCTACATTTAAATAATAAGTAAATAATTACAAATATTGCCGGGTTTTAATGTATTAACTCCTGATTTTTAATCAGGATTAAAAATTTCCTGATTGCAGAAAAACATAACATCAGGTCCAAAATAACCATTGGCATGACTAAAATTTTTCTAGTTTTCCACTTATTTACTAATTTTCCCCCAGACACCACTCTTTTTACCTAGCTTTTTCTTTCTCTGACTTAGCAGCTTTTGCTCAGTCCTAGGACTTAGTGCTCTATTTTTAGAATGGAGCTTATGAAAGCATAAGCTCTCTTATGAAAGAAGTAGGTACTTGAAAGGCACACTGCTGCATTTCAATACAAAACTTCAGTGGCAGGTTCAGCAGGTGAGATGAAGTGTTCACCCTTCAAAGTTGACCTGCAACAGTGTGGAAATGCAAGAGGTCAGAGTTTATACCTAGAAAATCAGAGATAGGATAGCCAGGGAACTGGTGATTTTATCATGCTGAGCTCAGATCCTGATGCATGTTAAGACTAAAGAAGCTTAAGAGCTACTTTTACTTGAGTCAGCTGATGATAGTTTACAGAGATTCTTGACAGGTGAAGATCAATAAATGGGAGAGCAGTGAGGGTGCCTTCTGTCTGTTTCTGCTACCTGCATATGAGCATGAAGGCAAGTGCATGATAGTGTAGTGCTTTCATGATGCTGGCTTAATGCTCCCCTGTGCTGAGATTTCACAAAGAAGGTTGATATGCTCCCTCCCTCTACTGCCTTTTCCTTAAAATGTACAAATTGCTATTCCCTTGGTTTGGCCAAAGCCTGTGTCTAGCTACTGTCTGGGGATGCAGTACTTTATATGGGTGGCTGTCTCTGGTGTGTTCTCCGATTTTCCAATTACTTAGGGATTCAGGGATTTTATTTATTTATTTGCTCTTTTAATCTCCTGATATTGTTAGCCTCCACCATATTTTATTGCAAGGAGATCTATAGCTTAGTTGTTACATTTCCAAAGGTACTCTTTTCTAGTTTAATTTAGAAATTTAAATAATACAAGAGAGGGAAACAGCTGTAATACCAGCATACTTTTAGTGGAGGACTTGTTAGTGTTAGGTCAGAGGTTGGATTCGATGATCTTACAACCTAGATGCTTCTGTGATACAGACACAAGCACATTCTCTTGTGAATAAGCCACAACATAAGTCAAATTCCAACCCACTCTTTCAGGTAAGTATTTCATATCATTAAATGTTGAAGTTCTCATAACATGTTAGCAGATAACCTCTAGGATGAGGTTGCAATCTTTTAACTGAGAAAAAACATGTGATTTCACTTTGAAATAATTCAATTTAAAACAATTCTATGGTATAGCTACTTGTGAAATAGTGCACATTAAAAATGTAGATCTCCGCATTTTTTGATGTTTTTCCTTCTCACAGAAATTGTAAGATTGTATTGTTAATTGTGTATTATTTTTCTGCATTTATGGACAGGCTTGAATTTATTGGGAGAGTAGAGAGGACACCAGAGAAAGTAGCTTTATTTTCTCACCCAAATCCAATAAGAAAAATTTCTGTTTCCCTGTTGAAGCACCAAGAACTACTGCATCTGTGCTGCAGTGCTAGTTTCCTTGCAGCTTTTGAAATCTATGTGGGAAGCCAGAGAAAAAATAGCACCAGAGGACATGTATTTCCCCCCCTATTTCGCTCTTCACTGTGAGCCTCTCCACTTTGTGCGTCATGGGGGAAAAAGGGAAGGAGAAAGAGTACAGATTCTTACACCCTGCATAAGCTCACACTGGAAGTACAGCCATTGGAAGTTGGTACTATACTGTAGCCAGAACTGCAACCAGACTACAAAAAGAAAATAGCAAGGATTTTGTGGTTTTCAAAACCTAAAAAACGTATATTGTTGCAGCCCTAGGGACCGAGTCTGTGTGTCCCAACAGAACATCTTATGCTGTAATCAGATATTTCTTCTGCCTTAGGCTCTCAACTTGCTAGATTTAAATAATATATGGAAATTCACATGAAATCACAGTAGGACCACTCTTCTGATAATCCAAAAAAATTGAATCTATTTTTCATTGTCTCCCTATCAAATGCTTGGGAGTCCACTCTAAATGTAGACACTCAAACTGCAAGAAGAAATCCTGTACTGTTACCTACAAGGCAAGGAGCTCACTTCTTTTGCTTCAGTTCAGGTATTTGAACTCCAAGATACCTGAACATGGCAGGTTTAAAGACAAGCAGCTGCCTACGTGCTCTGCTTAGTCAGAGTTAGACCAAGGATCAAAACAAAATGCTTCCAAATAGTCATCCTAGGTCTGACAGTCTGTGACTCTGCTAGGCACTGCAATGGGAGCCCAGTCTCTAACTTCTGATTGCTTGGTAGTAGGACTTCTGACTGATTATAGGGCTATCACCCTAACAGAACACATGATGAGAAATTTTCTGATAGGTGAGAAGACAGCATTCTCTTAATCTCATTTTTTTTTTAATTGTTGTTTGTTTTCTGTTTTAAACACAAATATATATATAAAATATATAAATGTATTTATAAAGTATGTTCCTGCCAAGTGGTAACAGAAGCTGTGCAGTTAAAATATGATGTAATGGAAAGTAGTTCATACATTTCATATGCAGTTGTGGTAGCTTTGAATGCAAAATTACTTCAGCAAGATGGAGCACAGATAAGATTCTGCTTAAATACTAGTCAGAAATCTCTAGAAGTGCTGACAGAGAAGAAAACGAATAGTGTGGAAACACTGAGGCCAATGATTAGCTAATTTTATCACAGAAATAGTAAGACATTAGGTCAATTAGACAGCAAGGCTCTATGACTTGCAAGCACAGAGAAGGAACATTCTGGTACGTAAAAGGCGTCATGATGTCTTACCAATAATGTTAAAAGTAATTAAAAAAAAAAAAAAAAAAAAAAGGAACTTCACAGTTTCTGGTTTATTTCCTGCTGAATTGAGTGCAACAAAGCTTCTACCTTTCTGTTTATTGTCATGAACAAGTGTATACTGGATACTTAGTAAGATTATGATACAAATTCTGTATGAAATTTGTGATCATGCAAATGTAGTTATTGTCTATTCATGAAGGCCTTTCTGATAATGCTAGCTTCAAGTCAAGGACAATTTTGTAATTTATACACACAAAGTGGCATCTGAGTACCCCAGGTTTCAGGTTGAATTGTTAGTGTACAGCTACCTGTGCTGTTGCTTGTCGATGCAGGGTTTACATAGCAAACATGATGTAAAAAAAAAAAAAAAGAAAGAAAAAAGAAAAGTAACTGTCAAAGCACAGCCTGAAATTTGAGCAGCTTCGATTATAAACATATTTCATAGCGGTTTATGTCAATTCATGAGTCTTTCACAAAATAAACCAATGAAATACAGGAGTCAGGAAAAAAAAAAAAAAAAAAAAAAAAAGTATTACTTTAAACTATAGTCTGAATTAATTTTCCGTATTGCTTTTTATTCAGTCATGACATCTGAGAGCAAAATAGATACCTACCTGAACTAATTGCACAGGTGAATTCCTATTTACCCGTTTTTAAGATGTCTAAATAGACATACACAGAATTATCTGCATTTAAAGGCAGATTATGCTCTCTGTTGCTGCATACATACATGAAATTCAAGATCTTCCTCCAACTTTGCCACAGACTAATTGATCACATTAAGAACCATTTAACTCTAGTTGTGAGGAAACAACAAGTTGTCACATTTTAAGAGTAGATACCTACTTCTAAAATTTTAGTTTAAAAGTTTTCCTTTGGTGCTTTCTTATTCAGACCCCGTGTGGAATTTGGGCCTGTAAGACTGAAGATTTTAAAACAAAGTCATATTCAAAAAAAGATCCTTGCTTTTGTAATGTGTGTCCAGCTGAGACAGGAAATTTGAGTTTATGGTCAAATTTGAAAATGACAAAGCTGCCTAAGCATGACATTAAGATGTCCCAGCAGAATTGCCAGCTGGTACATAACTTATTGGGCACTCTGTCCTAGGCTATGCTACCTCACTTTGAAAAGAACTTGTAGAAAAGGTACATTTTGATATCAGTGATAGCCAATAAGCCAATATTTGGCAGAAACCTTGACAAAAGAGACTGGTCAGTAATATCTAATTTAATTTTGTTTGGATATTAGGAAGAATTTCTTCATGGAAGAGGGTGATCAAACATTGGAATGGACTGCCTAGGGAAGTGGTGGAGTCCCTGTCTCTGGAAGTATTTTTGAGATTTGTGGATGTGGCACTAGAGGATATGGTTTAGTGATGGAACTTGATTTAGTGATGGGACTCAGTAGGTCAGGTTGGTTATTGGACTTGAGGATGCTGAAGGTCTGTTCCAACCTAGATGTTTCTATGAGTAATGTTTTAAATTATTTTATCATGATAACATGTAAACAATTATAACTCTCATTTTTCTTTTTACAAAGATATATTTTAATTTCAGGTTGATCTCTGTGTGAATCAAGATTTGGGCTTGTGAACCCTCATTTGAATAGATGGCAGTTTTAGCGCTCAGAAATCAACAGGAATATATGCACAAAGAGATCAGAGTATCTTTCACAAATCTTTTCTTGAGCCTTGCTACCATTAACATGTACTTTACATTCTTACTTGTTTTCTTTGAGTTTTAATTATGTGAAGGAAAACTTTTGAATATTACTCTTTGCCAATTTTTAAAATACATTTTTAGAAATTTATATTACATTTTGCATTCACATAGACATAGATTATTTAGCATAAAATATGGAGATTTTTTTATAGGTTCATAATTTTCAGAATTTTTGTTATGCACTACCTAAATAGTCTGTTTTCCACTGTTTGTTTTCCTTTCCAGGCACAAAATTATGTTAGTTCTATGCAATATATATTTTAACATAACATCTCATAGTAGAGCCAGAGAGAGACTCTTGGAGGTGCTGGCAAAATAAAATGTGGTCATTTTCCTTTTATTTGTGTATTGGGTGAGGAGAATTGTCACACAACTTCATTCAGTGGCCAGATGTTATAGTTTCTCAGCCTTAAAACCAACTCAATTTAAAAAGTTACTATTTTCACTTGGTTTCTTAAGTGTGTTTGATAAATGTATCTGTTTTTAACAGTAAAGAAAAATGGTTAATATGGTTAGTTGTGGATCTCACAGTGCCCAGCACATGACACTTGTGAAAACATCTAAGCAAGTTGTTGCTGGAAAGGATACTGATTCAAAAATATTTTTTCTTTTAAGAAATTGTCTAGAACTGTAAAAATAGATATGCTGTTTTACAGACAAAGTAGAATGACAGTATTTTAGAAGCAGAAATTTTCTTGAGAAGATCACAGTATTGCTTGAAATCACGTATTATATTTTGAGGGATAAAGTTAGATAGGCCAACCTTAATCAGTGTGACACAAGGATATAAAAGATTATGGAAAGATCTCCTCTTTAGTTTCTTTTGGAAGTGAACTTTGGCAAGCCATGATTTAGCCATGGCAAGTTTTATGAAACAAGTCCCAGATTTTGATGGTTTTGTTCACAGCTTCTAGTGGGACAAATATCATAATGTATTCACAGTGAGGAGTAAGAGAAGCAGTTCTTTCTTTCTTGGTTGTGAGTTCAACATTGAGAAAAATGAAGTGCAAAATATTGAAAGCCAATAATCCAACCAAAAAATACCTCTAAATTTGCATTTGTATTCAATTCAGGATTTCTAGGTCAAAATCAGAGCCCCATGTAGAGAGTAAAGCCTCAATACTGTTGACTGCAGAGGGAGAGAAAGGAGAGTGCTACTCAAGGGAACTTAACATAATATGGAAGGTCATTGATCAAGAAGAAAACAGGTTATTTATCTATGCCTTGACCATTTATTTACTGACCATTGGAAATGGGATGTAATAGCTTTTAATTTTTGGCGTGTTATGCACTCCCACACAGATAAATAATGTGACATTTGGAGCTGATGCTGCATCCTTCATAATATAGCAGACCTTTGAGCTCTGAGGGCAGTGTTCTTCCAAGAATCTCTTTGATTATCTTCCTATCACTGTTTAAGTTGACAGAGCTGCAAATGTTATTGCTAGTCATAAAATTATCCAACCACAATGTCTATCTGCATGACCTGCAGTGGTTGTAAATGCCACAAATTGATTATGCACTGTGTAAAGACTTATCCTTTCATTCATTTTAACTTCACTGCCACTAATTTAATTAGCTGTTGCCACATGCTACGAGTTAAAAAGAAAGGCTAATATGTTCCTGTCATATAGTGCCAAATTCAGAACATCTCCAACAAGTCTCCTTTTGCTCCCACCCTTTTCAGTCAAAATACAATAATGGCTATTTAATCTCTTCCTCTATATATTTAATTTTTTTTTTTTTTTTTTTTTTTTTTTTTTTTTTTTTTTTTTTCCTACTTGTTCCTCAATCTTTCTTCCATAATCTCCTTTCTGCTTACTCTTCTTATTTCCTGGCTACCTTATTCTTCTCTCTATACCCAGTTTTCTCTCTGATGTATAAATGTATCAGCTATTCCCAATAAAAATAAGAGAACTAGGTTCAAGTGCATCCTTACTGATACAGACTTTACCTGATGATTTAATAGTGTTGTGCAGAATTGTTTCCACATAAGAATCAGTAATAATCCTTGAAATATTCTTTCTTGTAATAAGAGCATTTATGCCATCTGTACACTGAAACACAAAAGAGGCAGTAACATCTTATGCATGACTCATGGCCAAACTGAGGAATGTCAATATGGTAGTTACTGTTTTTGCATTTAGTCACCAGAAGAAAAAAGAGAGAGATACTCCATGATCATGCTCAGTGGTTGATCTGTCTCCATTCATCTAGACTACTGAATACAATTATGTCTACATGTATATCTTAAAAATGAGTAAGTAGCCATTTCTCTGAAGCTAACACATCAGGCGACTTATGAATGTGAGATTTCATATCATTGTGTGAATGGAAGATATCACAAAAGATGTGACTGAAAATCCCTGCTTAATAATACAGATGCAGGAAACTACTCTTAAGACCTTGTTTTCCTGTCTTCTGTATCTCTCTTCCTCTTCGTTCACTGTGTTGGACTGCAACAGTTTGTGATATGATCTAAACCTGTACCTTCAGTACCATTGTCCTTGAAGTATTCTTTTCCCTGCTTATGGGAGGTGTTCCATAAAAGCTAAAATAGAGATTTTCTGTGAAGAGATATTATTGCCTCAGTACCTGCAGTACTCCCACAGTGTTTTCTGTTCTCAGGGCCAGTGCAGAAGTAATCTTATCCATTCTTTTTTGACTAGGAGCAAAAGGATAATTGAGGTGGTCTGAGAGAAATTTTTCACCAAGAAACTCTATCTGCCATATGTAATACGACAGGAATGACGAAGGATGTCACCAGGTAATTAGAAATGCTTTTTCATCCTATTTTTAAAAAAGTGTTCCCATTAAAACAGAATGAAGAAGACTGTGTGTCTGTATATGTATATATATATATATATACATATGTATATAATATATATACACAGACATACACTAGCAATTAACAGTGTCTTTCTGGGTGGAATTATATGTACTTCTCGTGTTAAATCAGTATAGAGTGATTAAATTTTTCTACTGAAATGAAGAAGTAGTATGGGATATGAAACCCACTTTGGTCATCATGCTTGGCCTGAACAAGAGTAAATATGATTATTTTCAGATTACTTGCAGAGCTGAATTATGCTAATTCCTTTGGGTTTACTGGTGGTGGCATATTCATTGTTCTATTATGTGATGACACCTGTAATTAGACCACAGCACAATGGATCTGTATTAGCTGCCTATTTGTTCTGAAGGTGCAAATTTTAGATGAGAATTCCAAGTGTGAGTTAGCTGACCTCAAGGAAAGTCTTTTCAAAAGCTTCCAGATAAGGAGCCTTTCAGATCCTTATTGAATCCAGCCACTCTGAGAATAATCAAAAGAATGAACAAAACATCTTCAGGCTTCAGTTGCCTGGGCTGTCCATTTGGATGCCAGGCATACAAAAATGCTGTCGAGGTAAGGTTTGCAATTACAGAGCTAACAAGCCCCAATGCACATCCTGTTCTGGGAATGCTACAAAATTTTAAGTAATAGAAGTTCAAAATAAAAGTTATTATCCCATCATTATCCACATTATAATGTTCCCTTGCCAACAATAAGGCAAGACATTTTAAAAGACTATGGCTAGAGTAATATAAACAGGACACTTTTTATGGGTATATAAAAGTGTAATCCACAGAAAGAAATTAAGTAGCAACAGTAATATATACTTGAATAACACTGCCTTTCATAATAATTAAAGTTGATTTCAAGGGTGATTCATGGAACAGAAGCTGAACACTGAACACAAAACACTGAGAACACTGAACACAAAACATTGAGAAATCTCAGTGAAATTTAAGTTGAATGTATTATAATTTTCTTGTAAACTTAGAAATTCAAAACACAAAAGAACCTTCCCAGTAGTATATAAAAATATGTGAATTAGGGATCAGATGCTTATCTGGTCTTACTGGATGATAATTTCACAGAATCATAGAATTGTAGGGATTGGAAGGGACCTTGAAAGATCATCATGTCCAATCCCCCTGCCAAAGCAGGTTCCTTAGAGCAGGCTGCCCAGGTAGGCATCCAGACGGGCCTTGAATATCTCCAGAGAAGGAGACTCCACAACCTCCTTGGGCAGCCTGTTCCAGTGCTCCGTCACCCTCACTGTGAAGAAGTTATTTCTCATGTTGGTGTGGAACTTCCTGTGCTCCAACTTGTGGCCATTTGACCCTTGACATGTTTATACAGACTGGCATTACTCACTAGACCTGCCTGTACTTCTCAGAACTCATTCAGAGTTAATTGTGCTTTTCAAAAATATATATGTCACATTTATATGTAAAGTAATTTTGCAACCACTTTCTTGAGGTGCTACACTATTCACTTTTTCATTCTCCCTTTCCCACCCCCCTCTTTCCCTTCTTTTTTTTTAACAAAATCTTTTGTTTGGTTATGCCACAGATTTTGACTGTTGCTAAGGTGGAGGATGTTCTATTTGGCACAAACAATGAAGGTAAAATCAACTATTAATAATAACCTCAATTATGTGCAGAGAAATAACAACAGAAAGAGGATCCAGTAAGTGCTGCATAGGAAGAAAGCAACCTTAAAAATGGAATGTGATATATGTCTTGATACATGAAATTGCATCCCAACTACATTGTGGATGTAGCACTGTGATAGATTGTATTCATCATGCACTATTGATTGCTGCTTCTGTCCTCTGATCACTAATTCATCTCAGCCATGATCACTTTTAACATTTTATAACCTAGATCAACTTTCCAGGGCCATGCAGAAGTGTAATATTAGTAATAAAAACAAAACATCAAGCTCAATTTTCTTTCAGTTATGATGTCAAGAACTGTAGGCTCAGCACTGTCTAGAGCCCTCAAGAAAGTGCACAATGAATAACAGGAGTTTGCCTTTGTAAGAGTTGTAGTAAAGGGAAAGAATATTTTCCTGAATTTGAAAGAAATTAAGTTAAAGTAGTCTGGCCTTGGTTTACTGAAATTAAGGCTGTTTGTCCTGTTTTTCAGACAAGGAACAAGGAAACATGGTAGTATGAATCATACAGCTGGAATATTGGAATAGAGGGGCTACAAGCTTTACAGGAAATACAGGTAAGGAAAGAAGGGTGGGGGGATTGCCCTCTATGTTAAGAAATGGATAGACTGTAGAGTTCCCTCTAAGAAACAGACAAGAGCAGGCAGAGGGTCTGTGGGTGAAAATTAAGAACTGGACCAACAAAGAACATCTTGTGGTTGGGGTCTACTAAAGGCAACCCAATTAAGAGGAACCTGTTGATGAGTCCTTTTTGCTCCAGCTACGGGAAGCACTGTGTTCACAGGCTCTCATCCTCTTTCATCTATCTGGATATTTGCTGGAAAAGCCATGGCAGGCAGTCCAGGAATCCGTGAGATTCCTGGAGTTCATTGAGGACATATTCCTCATCCAGGTATTAGACAAACTAACCAGAGGAGAAGTATTACTGGACCTGGTGATCATCATTGCGAAAGAGTTCATTAAAGAAGTTAAGATTAGAGGAAGCCTGGGTTGCAGTGACCATGCCCTGGTTGAGTTTGTGATCTTGGGAGATATGGACCTGGATAAAAGCAAAGTCCCTGGACTTTTTAGGACCCTGAACTTCAGAAAAGCCAACTTCAAAGTATTAGAGGATGAGATCTCATGGGACGTGGTCCTTAGAGACAGAGGAACTGATCAGAACTGGCAGCTCTTTAAGGATATTCTCCTTGGAGCACAAGAGCTATTTATTCCTATGTATAATAAAATCAAGCAAGGAAGGTAGGAAACTGGCATGGTTAAAAATAAGGATTTTCTGGTCAAAATTAGGCAAAAGAAGGAAATGCACACAAGGTGGAAACAGGGCCATATGGCCTGGGAAGAGTACAGAAATGCTGTCTGAATGTGCAGGGATGGCATCAGGAAAGCAAAGGCACTGACAGAACTAAACTTGGTGAGGGATGCAAAGAATAACATGAAGGGGTACTATAGGTACATTGGCTACAAAAAGAAAGACTAAGGAGAGTGTAGAGCCTCTGACAAATAAAGACAGAAAACTGGTAATGACAGGTGGGGAGAAGGCAGAGGTACTTAACTTCTTTGCCATGCTCTTCATGGCCAGTCAGGTTGCCCACATCTCTTGAGTCCCTGAACCTCTAAGTGAGGGCTGGGGGAACAGTGAAGAACAAGTTTAGGACCTCCTGATGCAACGTAAAAACTGCAAGTCTATGGGCCCTGATGACATGCATCCCAGGGTACTGAGGGAATTGGCTGATTAGTTGTTAGGCCTCTCTCCATCGTATTTGAAAAAGCAGGGCAGTCAGGTGAAGTCCTTGGTGACTGGAAAAAGGAAAACATCACTTCCATTTTCAAAAAGGGTAGAAAGAAAGACCCAGGGAACTACAGACCAGTGAGCCTCACCTCTGTGCCTGGGAAGATCATGGAATGAATCCTCCTGGAGGCAATGTTAAGGCACAGGCAAGACAAAGAGGTGATCCGGGACAACCAGCATGGCTTCACCAAGGGCAAGTCATGCCTGACCAATCTGGTCGCCTTCTATGATGGAGTGACCGCATCAGTCAACAAGGGAAGACAGACTGATGTAATGTACTTGGACTTCTGTAAGGCCTTTTACACAGTCCCACAGGTTATCCTAATCTCTAAACTAGAAAGTATGGATTTGAAGGGTAAACCACCCAGTGGATAGGGATTTGGCTCGACATCCATACCCAGAGAGTAATGGTCACTGGTTCTATGTCCAGCTGGAGGCTGGTGACAAGTGGTGTCCCTCAGGGATCACCGCTTTTGTTTTGGGACCAATGTTTTTCAATATCTTCATCAATGACATAGACAATGAGATTGAGTGCACCCTCAGCAAGTCTGTAGGTGACACCAAGCTGAGAAGTGTGGTTGATACAGCAGAAGGAAGAGATGCCATTCAAAGAGACCTGGACAGGATGGAGAAGTGAACCACATGAGGTTCAAAAAGTCCAAGTGCAAGGTGTTGCAGCTGCATCAGGGCAATCCCAGACAGAAGCACAGACCACGAGAAGAACTCATTGGGCGCAGCCCTGCAAAAAAGGACTTGGGAGTTCTTGTGGATGAAAGGCTTGACATGAGCCAGCAGTGCATGCTTGCAGCCCAGAAAGCCAAGTGCATCCTGGGCTGCATCTAAAGTGGCATAACCAGCAAGTCGAGGGAGGTGATTGTCCCCCTCTGCCCTTGTGAGGAGCCCACCTGGAGTACTACATCCAGGTTTGGGACCTCCAGTACAAGAAAAATATGGACCTGTAAGAGCGAGTCCATAGGAGGGCTACAAAGATGATCAGAGGGCTGGAGCACCTCTCCTATGAAGAAAGGCTGAGAGAGACGGGCATGTTCAGCCTGGAGAAGAGAAGGCTCTGGGGAGATCTCGTTGTGACCTTCAATACCTAAAGGGGTCTTCCAAAAGGATGGAGAAGGACTCTTTGCTCAGGTAGATAATGATAAGACAAGTGGGAATGGTCTTAAACTAAAAGAGAATAGGTTTAGATTAGATTTTAGGAGGAAATTCTCCACTGAAAAGTTAGTGACGAACTGGAACAGGTTGCCAAGAGATGTTGTGGATGCCCCATTCCTGGAGGTGTTCAAGGCCAGGCTGGATGGGGCCTTGGCCAACCTGCCACCCTAGTGGGTGGCATCCCTGCCTATGGCAGGGGGGGTTGGAGTTAGATGATCTTTAAGGTCCCTTCCAACCCAAGGAATTATATGATTCTATGATAACTCATGCATTCAAGCTGCAAAAGCTGAACTGCAACTGTCCTTATTGTGGAATCAGGATACTATTTTTCTGTGGAATAGAATTTCATTCCATTTGAAGCCGCCTCCATCCTTCATCCAAGGAAAGAAGTTTTTTTCCCCTCCCCTCCCCTCCCCTCCCCTCCCCTCCATTTTTTTTTTTTTTAATAGAGAACATTATTTTTCTTTAAAACTTTAACTCTAAGATGGTATGCTTAATTTATTACTTGCAGTAAGATTATTTGTGGTCTTCAAGAAATTTCTTATAGCATTAGTATCCAGCATGTTTTGCTTAGATTCCAAAACACAAAAGAGAAATCACTGCAATCCTGTTCTCCCTTCTTGCTATCCCACTCAAATGATGATTTACAGTCAACTCTTAATTTTTCCAGTCAATTAATTTCCATAGGAATTAAGTAACACAATGGAAAAAAGGACATATTGAAGCAAAATTATTTGTTTGAATTAGGAAGATATCTGGACTACTTACTTCAACTTTCCTAAATCTTATGCCAGCTGCCACTCAGAAACAAATGAAGAGAATAGGCCTCGCACTTAGCATAATTTTAAAAGCCAAATAAAACTGTAAGTAAAAGGGAAATGGAACTGCTATAAAACACATATTAAGGAAATGTACTTTGTCAGTCCCAAGGGCCAGTTTTACACATCTTTTGCCCACATGCACACTCCCAGAAACCAACAACAGAAACTACAAAATGACAAAATGAAACAAAACCCAAGCCCCACAGCTTCCTACAGATGGCAAGTTAGCTGTTATTTTGCAATGCACAGTTTCTACAAACTGCAGGCACTACAGAATAAGAAGCCTATAAAATCACAGCAGCATAACATTTATGCAGTTTTACAATTATAAATAACCTTAGCAAGATCGTTTGTTTCATTCAGTGTTGTAGCAATGTAATCAGTCAATAGGAGAAAACTCACACAGATTTATTCAGACAAAGGAGACAGAGGACAATCCAACTCTGATTGTCTAATAAAGATTTTTCAGAAAAATATGATGAGACTTCAAATACATTTTATGTTACCTCATGTAACATGGTTATTATTCAGGGAAAGCTAAGAGAAGTACGAAGATATGTTTCCTGATATAGATATATTTTAAAGATGAATAAACTTTAAAAGATTAAGTAAGAGTAAAGGAATGTTTGTTAACGTAGTTAAATATTCATTTGTAGGAAGTGCACTAGATTCATGCACAAATATTGAAGAGATGAACAAAAGACCTTAAGAAAACTCATTATGTGGCAGTCTTGTGGCAACAGTAAAAAACTGTCTATCCTCTTCTGACTGTTTTTGCACTTTCTCATCTAAGGTCACCTTTGCAGACTGTGTTCAAGATGACCTGTTCAGAAATGACCCTGTCCTACTATGTAGGACCCTGTACTGTCCTCATAATTTGCAAGTCTAGACCATTGTCTTTGATTTTCCCTAATCTAAAGAAAGTCATGTACCAATGTAGTTCTATCTGGTATATTTTTATTACATCCAGTACAAGAATTTTACCATTTGTCCTCAGCAGTGCTGTTTGTAAGACTCTCTGGAATGTTTTTTTTCATTCCCTAAGAATGATAACAGTTTGGTAGAATAAGTAGTTGGCATAGTAGAAACTGAATGTTAGCACCAGTAATTACCATTGAAAGGTGTTACTTTGATGACAGCTTCTCTTTCAAGAAGGACAAATCAACCCTGTAACCAGCTGTTCCTTTCTTAAACATTGCCCTTCCACTTATATTTCAATGCTAAACCATGTCAACTGAAAGCCAATCTAAGTATTGCCAAAGAAGACATTTTTTTTCATAAGCCTTTCTGCTTATGATGCTTTCTGCTTATGCTCAAAATTTTTTCATAAACCTTTTTCACTCTTCCCTTTCCCTTTCCCTTTCCCTTTCCCTTTCCCTTTCCCTTTCCC
>CM021766.1:87184101-87208934 GCA_011076525.1 Nettapus auritus | reverse complement strand
AAAAAAAAAAAAAAAAAAAAAAAAAAAAAAAAAAAAAAAAAAAGATTCTGGACTTAATCCAGTCTAATTTTCCAGTAAGTTTCAATGAGTACATGCCTTTGATCTCCAGTGAAAGGAAATAGGAAAGCAATGCAAGTCATCATCAAGACAAACATTTCCAATGTTCTTCATATGTTCCAAGAGATAAGATGTCACTGTTCTGCTTTCTGTTTTATGAACTATTATTAGATTTTAAATAAGAGGATGTTATCTTTTTGATATATATTTTTTCTTCTTCTTCAAAGAAAAACCTTGGAATAAAGTGAAATCTTTGCAGGTATTCTGGTATTTATAACAACTAATCTTTAATGTCATTGAACAGCTCAAATAAGCTCCCTCATCTGATTTTTATCAGTGATAATGCTTCTAAGTGCAGTAGCTAGTGCTTTAGCCCCCTCCATCTTATTTATTTGTTTGTTTCTAAAAACAAAACTGAAATGTAAAAGCTTTACAGACAAATGATTTAATTAGTTAATTCATTCCTAAAAGCAGAACACCAAGGGAAGGTGATTTGAAGATAGAGGGAGGAGCAGGGTCTTGATTTTCTGGTGCTAAATCTATTTAAACAATAATTTGACATGCTAATCAAGACAAAAAAGATCAGCTTCTATCTCCTCTGTTGTGAAGGTTGTATTCAATACTTATATTTTAACTGACAAGGCAGTTTGGAAATTTTTTGCTTGCCATATTTTCTTTCCACACACATATTCTGGCACCACCAACATAAGAAAGACAGGGTCCTGGTGGAGCATGGTCTATAGGAGGGTCACAAGGGTGATCAGAGGGCTGGAATGTCTCTCCTGTGAAAAGAGGATGAGAGAGTTAGAGTTGTTGTGTCTAGAGAAGAGAAGAGAGACCCTATATCAACATTCCAGTACCTAAAGGGGGTCTTCAAGAAATCTGGAGAGGTGTAGTGACAGGGCAAGGGTTAACAACTTTAGACTAAAAGACAGTAGATTTAGATTAGACATTAGGAAGACATTTTTTACTATGGGTGTGATGAATCACGGGAACATACTGAAGCACACAAACCATTCAATGATTCTGCGATTCTGTATTTTCCTATACAGATCAAGAATGAACATATACATTAGACTGTAATTACCATCTTGTGGTGTGTCACTATATTTTACAGTTAAGATGCTTTACAATGTGCACAAGATTTTTCTGATTTAGATATCTAATTGCCATTGAAATAAAATGGGGAGTTAAACATCTATGTGATTGTAGTTTGGATAATCATAATGTTATGTACTTCTTTGTACACTATATGAATATTTGGTTTCTTAAGTTTCAAAGTAATTTCTCCCATGCCCAAGTTAAGCAGATGCAGATATCTTAGTACCCCTGAGCCCCAAAATAAATCATCAGATTTTCAAAAGCGCTGAGGACTCTTTGGCTTAATTTAGGAAAGATGTAGGTATAATACACTTCGAGAAATACCTATGTCAGTTAATTATGTCTTGTATTCCATTACTATTCCAAGTAAATTAAACTAGCATATAAACTATGATTATTTAGAAACAACAACAACGACAAAAAGCATTATATATATAGAGAGAGAGAATAAAATCAGATCACAGGAGATTTACTTAACAGTGTTATTAGAATGGGAGATTTAAAAAGATGGATGCTCACATAAGCCCTGATACAAGTAGGCATGTACTAGAAATGCAAATGCTGCTCACCACAAATGAAGTGTGCAGTGAGGAAAAAAGTTGTTTCTGATTTAATGGCAGAAATGGAATTACATATTCCAAAACTAACAGAATATTGTACAGCAACTTCACATGGGTAAATGACTTGTAAAAATAAGAACAATATGAAACATTCTCAGAAAGCTGTGCTTCAACTGATCTTCTTTTGTCAACCAAGTTCAAAGACTTAGCTTCGAACACAAGGCAGCTTTTTGTAGGAGTGTCGTAACAATGTAGGAATGTTTGGAGAATTTGTATACTATCTCCATCTTGTAACAATGGGATCCCAGGTACCTAGTGTTCTCCAAGTTAAATGTTTGCTAACTCATTTTTCTAAAGAAAGGGAAATAGCGATAATACTTTGACTAATTAATATTACATTATCTGAAAACATGTTTCAATTATTTGTTATGTGAGGTATCATACTTGCTGTGTTTGGCTATGTTGATACAGTAATTTTGGGTACTTATCCTGTTCTGAACAGGATTATGAATTGCTTTTGTGTCACAAAATCATTCCTTTAATTAGTCACTAACACCTACATAAGTCTGAAAATTTATAACATATATATATATAAAGTCTAAACATAAGTGCTACCCTTAAAACTCTAATCTCATTCAGTAATACACAGAAATCAGTTTTTGCCATTTTGTAATGTTTTCAAACAAATGTATCTAAAATACTGTCAAAGATTCTCTGAGATAACCTGTTTGACTTTGTGTTGTGAGAGAACTAGAATATGCATACAGTAAAAAACAGTAAGATAGTCCCGTCCAGTTAGGATTTAGAATTAAATGAATGCTCTTTAACTTCAGGATTAATGATGATGTTGAACACAGGCACAAATGTGCATTAATAGATGGGGAAAGATGAAATCTGAATGGGGAAATTTTGTGGAAGCAAATCTCAGATAATTAACTTTTCTGAACTCAGAGTAAACTTCAGAGTCATCACATACTGCTTTTGGAAAACAAGAATATGAAGCCTGTTTTATAAAACTTCTAAGAGTAGTTGCACAAAAATGAACTGTCTCTCTGCTCAAGTCAGAAATGTGATATATAAATGGAAGAAATCAAACTGAATCAGGAGAAGTATTAAAGGAAAATATTTGATATATTTCGGAAACCTTCCCAAGAAATGTTACACCTAAATCTAACCCTATCCCTCACCCTAACCATAACCCAAACCGTAACCCTAACCATAACCCTCACCCTAAACCTAACCCTAATCCTAACCCTAACCCAACTCTAACCCTTACAACCACTAACCCTAACCCTACATACACGCGAACCCAAACCGGCACCTGAACCGTAATCAAAATTGCTAACCCTAGCCTTACCCTTAACCCTAACCCTACTGTTGATAACCCTAACCCTAAACATAACGTTAATTCTAACTTTAACCCTGAACAGCAGACCCCTATCATCCTTAATTCTAACCCTAACCCTAATAGATGACCCTAAATCTAATAGATAACTCTAAATATAATAGATAACCCTAACCCTAATAAATAACCCTAACCCTAACGTTAACTCTAAACTTAACCCTAACAACTCCTAAGCCTAAATCAAACCCTAACCATAAACCCTAACACTAACACTAACCCTAACCCTTACCCCTAACCCTAGCCCGAAATCTAACCCCAACCTAAACTCTAACCCTAATCCTAAACCTAAGCCAAATATGAACCCAAACCCTAACCCCAAACTCGAACCATAACCCTAATTGCTAACCCTAACCTTAACCCTTATTCTAACATTGGCAACCCTAACCCAAACCCTAACCCTAAACCTAACCCTACACCTATTCCAACTCTATCCCAACTCTAACGATAACCCTAAACCTAACTCTGACCCTACTAATCCTAACCCTAGTGTGTTATATTAACATTTAAAATAATTGGGAGTGATGCCCATTTTGTCATCATATGCCCAGTAGCTCCTCCCACAGAGTGCAAGGGTTTTGTTTTGGCAGAAAAAGGATTGTTGACAGATGGTATTAACTAGCCAAGTCTCTCTCATTCTGCATGTCCTTACACAAACCCTCCAGGGGATTTGGGAACTCCTTGATGACATCTTGCTGACATGGGATACCTTGAAGCCAGTGAGGAGAGGTGCCCTGCAGGATATTATTTAGCACTCAACATGAATTGCTCAAGGATGTACAAGCCAGGGGTGAAAGGTAGAGTTGAGTATGCTGAGAGATGGGACCAAGGCAAAGCAGAGGACTTGAGGTGAGCAGACTGCTGAGGGACATGCTTGGATGACTCTCGTGTCATATGATCCAGCTGGGAGGAGAGATGCAGGGAGCTGGTTGATGTTTGAGCATCGAATGATAGGTACAATGGATTGGGTTGGAAGGGACCTTCAAGATCATCTAATTCTAAGCCCCCTTCCATGGGCAGCCTCTTGTTCCCTAGTTTGTACATATAGCCAGGGTTGTCCTATCTCAGGTGCAGAATCTGACACTTGCTCTTGTTAAACTTCATATTGTTGGTGATTGCCTAGCCCTCTAATTTGTCAAGATCTCTCTGCAAGGCCTCAGCAGAGTCAACAGCTCAATGGAGTCAACAGCTTAATGGAGTCAACAGCTTAATCTCACATTGATCATTACAATAATTCTTCTCAGGTGTCACTACTGCAAACTTCAATGTCCCAACATGCTCATCCTTTACACAGAAGCAACAGCATATCTTTCATCTTTCTTGCTGCCCTCTTAATATTTCCAGTGCTCTACACCCTTTTCAAATGAGAGCTCAGGCACTGCATGCAGCATATCAAGAGGCAAGCAAACCATGAATTTATACCAGTGGCATATTAATACTTTCTCTCTCTCTCTTTTTTTTTAAAATTATTAATTATTATTATTTTTTTTTCCTAATGATTTCTGGCATTTCATGTATGATTCTGACAACTACCAAGTACTAAGCTAACATTTTCATGGTGCTATCTATCATACCAATCACAACCCTCACTGTTATCAGGGTTCTGAGAGATAACCTCACTCCTGCAAGGTAACCTGAGAAACCATCATTTTATGTGTGGAGTTAGAATGTTTTTTTTTTTTTTTTTTTGCATAGCACTTTACATTTATTTGCTTTGAACTTTATCTCTTATTTTGTTCCAGTCTTATGAGGTCTTTCTGCAATTCCTTACAACCAGGCTGCAGCTGTTGTCACCACATTGTTTTCTTTCACCACAAGCTTCCCTTTCCAGCTTATTTATCAGTATGTTGCATGACATGGGACCCCATTAAGGACCCTTAAGATCTTCATTTTTGAAGCAGGTAACTTTGATAAATATAAACATTTTTCCATGATTAAGAAACATAAATAGTTTTGACATGAATATCTACTGGTAGCATCAAATGATTTTCATGTATTCCACATTCACCATCTCCAAGCTTATATAACAAAGAAATCAGAAAATTGTTTCTTTCTTGAAATTTAAAATCATGCAACAAAACACAATATTTCCAAGCATAGATCTCAGAGGAGATTTGAGATGATAAACAATGAAAGAAGTATCCTAAAGGAAACCTGTTCTTTGGGACAGCAGACATTCAGGGGTTATGCTCTTACCCAGCACTCAAAGAGCTATTTATGCCACTAGCAGCAATTTGTGAAAGGGTGGTGAGCAGAAAAGCTGATAGGATTGTAGAACTGAAGCAGCTGATACATATGTTATCTAGGAGTATCTGGTTCTGGTGTCATCATTTTACTAATGAATCTGAATTAATTGCTCAGCCTATGACAGAGCAAGACTCCAAATGTGGCAATTCAGCCCCAAGTCAGACTAGGTACCACTTAGCTACCTATTACATAAGGATCAGTACCTAAGTACCCAGGTACTAATACATAGGTGACTATCTTCTGCATAAACGTCACTCCAGAAGTACATCCAATTAATGCCTCTGTTGAATGTTAAAAGTAATGCAACATAGACATGTCACATCTGTGGGATATGGACATATCAGAATGAATGGTCACATGATGCATATTCTTAATAGTGTGTGGATGAATGACATTCCCCAGCGTTATCAAGTAGGCAAACGTATTTTGTTGCTTGTGAAGCAAGATAACTCTGACAGTAGTATTGACTGAAGGTAGGGCACAGCATTATTTTCTTCCTCAGCCAAAAAAGCCCTGAGCACTTTTTGATCTCTGACTGTCATATCGAAATACAGTTTTTATGATCTATGGCTCCAAAGGAAGTCAACATGCCTTGTTTGAGCAAAAAGGGACAGGCAATATATTAAAATATTTAGTGGATCTGAATGCTGTGGGGATCCAGGAGTAGCCCAACAGCATGACCCCTCTTGCACCATGTGGCGTGGAGACCAGCCTACAGTGAACACACAGGAAAAGGAGCAGAACAAATACCAGGTAACCCATCTGGTAAATCAACCCTTGCTCTGTTTGAAGCTCTCTTGCCACCATGCTGGCAGTGAGACAAGCCACAACAGTTCCTCCAGACTTCTTTCCTCTACAAAAATTGATATGTTTCCATTTGAAGACTATTAACATCAATACGTAGGTTTCACCATGTAAGAAGTGTGTCACAAATAACTAATGTGCTACCATTGAACAGAAGTAAAGGGCACTACTGAGACAGAAATGTGTGCTAAAATCTAATGGGCAACAATTGAATGTGGTCAATAGGAAGAAAAAAATAATTAAAAAAAAAAATGCTACCCTGTTATGTATAATTTATAGGCAGAAAAGGAACTAAGTTAGCTAATTTAATTTCAGTTATTTGCTCATAATTTGGCAGACTTTCTAAATACTCAAACTACACAGAAGATAACAATTTAGAGCACAGTATAGATGAATTAACACTGATACAATTCACATGGTATGTATCTTTCTGATACTTGCAAGGATGACAATATTTTTATTGGATTTTGACAACTAATTTTACAGCTGTTAATGCATTTAATAGATGTTTCACACCTTCCCGGATGGATCTATCACCTATTTAAATTGCTTGTGTTCATAAATCCAGTTATTTTCTGAACATGTGGTTAGTAGGTTTTGTTTTGTTCTGTAACCATTAAACATATCACAGATTAAAAAAAAAATAGAGAGAGTTACAGTATGTTATTGCTATTAATTGCCAGCTGGGGATGAAATACTTTGAAATCTATTTCTTATTTTTAATGAAGTAGAAAGGAATTATTTTTAGTTACTGACACTAGTCCACATAGATGGTAATAATTAAGGTAGTTCTTAGCACTGAGGAAAAACTAATACAGAGACTCAGGAATAGAGTGGAGTGGCTGGATTAAATAAATAAATAAATAAATAAATAAATAAAAAGTCTTATAGGTCAGCAGTGGTAAGAATCAAGTAGAAAAAAAATGCTCTAAAAATGTTTTATTTATAACAAAAACAGGGGTATTATATTTGGAATTAAAGTTCTGGTTTAAAATATCTCCTGTGTGTATCTGAGTCCAAATGAAGAGACAAATAGAAGAAAACAACTATACCTTTTTGTATTTGAGATATCCTAATGTTTGACTAGATGTTTTCCATATGAGCCAGCAGTGTGCTCAGGTGGCCAAGAAGGCCAACAGCATCCTGGCTTGCACAAGAAACAATGTGGCCAGCAGGTCCAGGGAAGTGATTATTCCCCTGTAATCAGCTCTGGTGAGGCCGCACCTCAAGTATTGTGTTCAGTTTTGGGCCCTTCACTACAAGAAGGACATGGAGGTGCTCGAGAGAGTCCAGAAAAGGGCAACAAAGCTGGTGAGGGGTCTGGAGAACAAGTCATACGAGGAGCAGCTGAGGGAACTGGGATTTTTCAGCCTGGGAAAGAGAAGGCTTAGGGGCAACCTTATCTACAGGTACCTTAAAGGAGGCTGTAGCGAGGTGGCGGTTGGCCTGTTCTCCCACGTGCCTGGTGACAGGATGAGGGGGGATGGGCTAAAGTTGCACCAGGGAAGGTTTAGGTTGGATATTAGGAAGAACTTCTTTACTGAAAGGGTTGTTGGGCACTGGAATAGGCTGCCCAGGGAAGTGGTTGAGTCACCATCTCTGGAGGTCTTTAAAAGACATTTAGATGTAGAGCTTAGTGATATGGTTTAGTGGATGACTTGTTAGTGTTAGGTCAGAGGTTGGACTCGATGATCTTGGAGGTCTCTTACAACCTAGATGCTTCTGTGATTCTGTGATTCTATTCCTTCAACTAGGAGATGACTTTTTCTGTATCGTGTAACTAAAGCAGTGTTCTTAATACCAGAGTGTTATTTGATACTTTATATTCATTGACACATGTAATGTTTTCTTCTATTTCCCTTGATTTTTCTAAGATAATTCTCATGTTTGTCTATATAACATAAACACCATATATGTATGTGTATATGGATCTCTATTCAGAATGTAGGAGGCAGAAATAAGCAGGTAGATTTTAAATTCATTAAAAAGGCCTCACACTCATACTTTTCATACAAGGAACAATGCATAAATGGTTTCATGTTTGATTATTGCTTATTAAGTACAACTATTATTACAAAATAAATTAGCTTGCACTGCAAAAGCTATTATTTTTTTCTTGATAGTAAGAAAATACCAGAGAAAATGTGTCTTTTGTAATTTACCTGTATTTATTTATTTTTTCCTCTTTGTGCTACGTTACACATTGAATAAGCTTAGGAGGCTGGGTGAGAGTGGGAGTTTTAAGATCATGTGATCACACACCTGATGCATCGTGATACCCAGGGAGACAGTATTACAAGTTTGCAGAAAATTCTAAATATATCAGTTCTTTATTTTGGCATGCTTGACTTTGTTATCTAATTATTATATTTTCCAGGTTAGGTTTTCTTCATAGAGCTTCTAATTACTTGAATTAAGAGTTTTCATTGAAGGGAAGGGCTAAAAATAAATATACCTCACTTCATGGATTCCCCTAACTGGGGGACTTAACTAGATGGTCTTTCAAGGTCCCTTCCAATCCTTAACATTCTGTGATTCTGTGGTTAGTCTTTGGAAAAATTTCACCTTGACGTGGACAAGAGTGTGGGCAACCTGATTTGACTTCAAAGTTATATCTTCCCTAAGCAGAGGATTGAGCCGTTACAGACCCTTCAGTACATCCCTTCAGCCTCAATTATTCTGTGCTTAGTGATAGTAATTCCTGCCTGAGCATCATCAAAAGAGTGAACGTCATACTCTTTTAAATTACAGAACTCAGTATGTCAGCTATCGGCTGGAGCAGTTTGTTATCAGTAACATGTATACTGGTGTGTGTGGTGAGTGTAAAGGGTGGGATAGAGAAGAGGCACTACCACTGGACTTTGGACTTAAATACACAACCCGGGACATACCACTTCTTCACACTTTTCTTTCCCTCCTTGTATGTATTCCTAACACTTCCCACGATGCCATGCTTAAGGGTGTGAATTAGAAGTGAAAGACCGGTTAGAGCCTTTCAGACTTCTATTTACTTATGTCCCTTCCTGAGCCACTGATGTATTTCTAGTTCATCACTTACCATTGTTGTTGTTGCCGAGGCATTGGCATGAGCCCAACACTTAGATTAGGATATTCATGTTAAATTATTATCTTGGTCAGCTGAACAAGACACTTCTCAAACACCTAGGCTTTTTCTACATATAATTTCTGATACAGTTGGTGAACGTTAGAGATGTTAGAACTTCTCCAAACATTCCTCAGAATAATATGTAATGAAGGATGTCAAGCAAACTTATCAGAAAGCCACTACCAGATCACTTGATTATAAATACATTAAATAGGAAAGTATATATATTAACAAAAAAAAAAAAAAAAAAAAAAAAAAAAAAAAAAAAAAAAAAAAAAAACTATTTCAGTCACTAGACAATCTCTAAGACGTGTAAATTGTGATTTGCAGCCAGACAATCTTGGCAGGTTCATACATGAATAAACACACATGCATGTATGCACACAAAGAGTAACAGACATTAAATATATATAATGTATTCCCTAAGCCTATGTGAACAATTATTTCTGCAAGATTGCTACCTGATTTTCTTAAAAAAAAAAAAATATATAGTGGCAGAAATAACCAAAAATAAATAATAATAAAAAAAGCAGATTAAAATCCAAATGACAGTTTACATAACACTGAATTTTACATCAGAGTAAAAAAGATGTGCTTTCTTGTAAATCCCAGGAATTACTGAAATTTGCTGAAAGTATCATTGCACAATAAATTACCACCAGAAAAATATAGTATTAAATATAGTATTAATGGTGTTAAAATTTACAACTCCATGCATTTCTCTACACAAGTTTGGTCTGAGAAATTCAGTGAACTCCTTGGACTTAAAAAGTTTATATCAGTAACTTCAATAGTTACTACTACTATACTTCATGAATTAGAAATCTGTTTATCACTACTATTAACAAATGTAATTCAATATAATAAGTACAAGTAACTATTATTTGTAAAGATGGTTTACAAAAAAGAAGTATACTTTTTATAGAACTATGTTTTATACCAACCAGCAGTAATACAATCTCTGCCCATTTTATACAGTTGACTAAGCATATAAATTGTACATGTATGGGAGAAATAACAGCTTCAACATAGTTTTTTCCTGCAGAATATTGTGTAGCATTGCACACATTTGCCTCTTAGCTTGAACATTATATATGTGTGTCTGTGTGCACCTGTGTTCACACACATATATAAATGTGCGCATGTGTACAAACTGATGTATGAATATACATTTCCCTTATATGACAACTTCTTGGTAGAAACTGTAGATATAAAGCTCAAATTGTGTTCTCTCTAGTTGTTGGTCATCACTAACAGCAAAGCCCACACCAGCACAGCTTTCTGCCAGTTATTGCTGCGTGACTCTCCTGTTTTCAGCTGCCTTCATAAAATTAAGCTTGTTTTTATATTCTCTGCTGTGTGGGAGCTGAAAGCATTTTTAAAGTCTGGTAACTAAGTTCTATTGACTCAGGTGTCAGGGAAATTTTTAGTATTTTTAAACTTACTGTTTTGTTGTTGTTGTTGTTGTTTGCTTGTTTTGTTTTTGTTTTGTTTTGTTTTTCCATGACTTGTTGCAGTCAGATGTACAGACAAATTTTCACTCGAACACATTTTTCAAAGTCTGCTGTCACAACATATTTTTCTAACAGCCGCACAATGTATCCCCTCCCCTCTCACACTCCTAGATGGATCCTGCAAAAGTGAAATACTTTATATCTTTTTTTAATTTTTTTAAACAGATGATCACAATTAAGGTCAACCAAAAAGACTGGAAATATATATCTATCTATTAGTCTTTTTATCTGTCATTTACTCATCGTTGTTGATCAACAGTTGCCTTCAGAAAACTCTTATAAAATGTTTTGGAAAATGTTTGTTTCTAGAGCATCATTATTTTCTTACTTGCAATAATTCATTCTTAATTACAAAGTCTTTTCCAACACTCAGATGGAAAACATTATAGAACTGCAAAGCAGTCTAATTAATAATACAAGTGAAAATTCAATGTTCTTTGAAGTATAGGTAACAATTTGTTTATATATCTGTCTGTGCAACCCTTTTTTGTAATATTTCTTAAGGAGATTAGTATAAGTGAAAAGTAATTTATATTTGTGAGATGTTTTTCCTGGATTTTTATGTCCTGTTTTCAGTGAACCTCTCTTAGAAACACTTTGGAAATGTTCAGATTGTGTGCTGTGCAATAAGAAGTGTGAGAAGTGTGGGTCACGAACAATTGACAAGTTGATGAAGAATATCTGAAGTTTATTTTAATCTTTGCATTTATCTGCAGCTTTTTCTTCACTCCTTTCAGAGTCAAAAGCTTACAATAGTAAACACAATTAAAATTATTTACTTCTGGGAAAGTTATTCTATAAAAATGTAAGGGATTAGCCTCAGTTAATCTTCCAAACAGTGGATTAAAAAATAATTACATGCACATTGTATTTCAACACATATCTTTATTATCAACATTCATATGTTTGCCTTCTGATCTCTGTATTTCTTAAACTGATAAATTTAGGAAAAAAAAAAAAAAAGTTTTGATGACATATACAGGTCTAAGTAATTGTCAAAGTCTGGCTTCTTTGATATAGGTATAATAGCTTCAATATAAATATAAATCATTCTGATTCTTGTTTATTCGGGACATACTTTCTATAAAAAATATCCAATGTAAAATTAAATCACAGAATCACAGAATCACAGAATTTCTAGGTTGGAAGAGACCTCAAGATCATCGAGTCCAACCTCTGACCTAACACTAACAGTCCCCCAAATGGTATATTTTTATAAATGGTATATTTTATTATCAACCCTAGATTACTTTGCTTGTAACTACATTTTATTTAGGCCTAATTTATTCTTAATTAGCTACTTTTAAAAGCTATGTAGTGGCGTGAGTGAAAATAAATACTTTTCTCTAGATTAAAAAAAAAAAACAAACAAACAAACAAAAAACCATATGTATATCTCAACAGTATTTGAAGGTAAAAATTCCCAGTAGAATTTATATTCTTCAGAAAAATAAATGTTCAGAAAATGTATTCAGAAACATTTATTCAGAAAATAAATTTAAAAAAAAAAATCAAGAAAAAAAAAAGTTAAAGCATTTGGTAGTTTAAAACCTACACAATTTGAAGATAAATATTTTGAATATATGTAAGAATTTTGAATTTTGAATGTAAGATTTATCTGTTCTCACTATGAATTTAAAAGCTAGCCATTTAAGCCAAAACTAGTCTTTTTAGACTGGTTTTACAGTTAGAGAGAAAGAGACACACAGTTGAGTGATCCATCTTGCTTCATAAAGTATTCCCTTAGTGTTAGAAATCAACCTCTGCATTGTTTTTGGTTGGTTGGTTGCTTTGGTTTGGTTTGTTGTTGCTTTCTTTCTGAAAGATGATTTTTCCATGGCTAGCTATGACTTAGACATTTCACTCTTAGGTATTTAAAGTTTATTAGCCCTACTGCAGTAGAATTTTGTCACACATGCTTATCAATTTAAGATTCTGAAAAGGCATTGTGATTTGGACTCCACAACTATTCCAACAGTTCAAAAGTGCCTTTCTGCTAAAACAAAGATTATACAATATAATGTTTTAGGAAAACATAATCTGTACTGTTTATTTTTTATATTATCTGATGACCATCCATTATCTGAAAAGAAAAAGAACTTCTTCAAGGGAAAGCACAGTTTTAGAACCCGAGACACTTTTTACTGAAATAAAGGCATTGACTCCTTACCTTTTTAAAGCAATATTTTTCTTTTCAGAAGATCACTACAACTAGAGTAAAAAAGTGAGAACAGTAAGTATATTACAATAAAAATGTTTCATACTGTATTAACATTGTGATTTTAGAATCACAATGATTTAATACTAGAGATATTTAATACTAGAATGGTTTGCAGACTGGGACAGTACCGCCAATCTGAGTTATTCACAAACACTGAAATGCACTCAAAATTTCTATGGCTACTGATGAAATAAAATGAATTACAGGATTTTATCAATGCCATTGGAATTATTTTAGGGAAATGAACCTCTCTTTTTCATTTAAGTTTATTTTTCTGAGTGTTACAATCTATGATATTTATATGTGTAAGGTTTCAATGGGAAATTTTGATCTTATTCTGAAAATTCTTCAAAATTTTAATTAAGAAAAATTGAAAAATGCTTTTAACTATCATTTTTAGATATCAAAATTCACCATGGGGAAGAGCTCCCATTGTTACTCAGCTCTATGAATAACAGTAAACTCATCACAGAACTCAATTGTAGGAGTAAATATTGGGAAGAGGCATCCATAACGTTTCAAACTCCCTTCTGTCAGAGTTCAGCAGCTCTTGCAATATGCATATTTTGAAACTATGCCACCTTTTAAACAAATACCACCTGTTTCTCTGTTGGATACAGGGAGACATTCATCAGGCTTGATAGATTGTGAATCCTCTCAACTTGGTAGAAATGATATCTGAGTTGAAAGCAAAGGGAAAAAGGGATAATTTTCATGTAATAGTCCCCTATTTTTTCATAATGTCCATCTCAATTTATAGATACAGTATTCTAAAGATTTATAGAGGATTCAAGTACTCTTGGTGTCATTCACTGTTTTACTGGAATTGCTACCTTCTCCTAATCTGGCTCCAGACTTCTTTGTGACATCAGGTATTACAAGGCACAGATGACTTCTTGTTCATTTTGTCTCTAATAAAACAGCAACATGTAAATTTTCGTCAAGGAAGCTGTTCAGAAGCTGTTCAAAATTCAACATTTCTTTAAAAAAAAAAAAAAAAAAAAAAGGAAAAAGAAATAAATGAAAGAGTGCTAATTCTGAAAGCAGAGATTTCAAGTGACTTTCACTAATTTACCTGTGGGTGATTCAAACTGACTGAAATCCTGTGAGCTGTGTTTCTTGCTTACAGGGAGTCAGGATCAGTTTGAAGCATCCTGAGAACTCAATCAAAGGAGTAAAGGAATTTCCTAAACTGAAAGTGAGAACTCTAAAATGTCTGAAACCCCTGCAGATGGTTCAAGGTCTTCCACTCGTACTACTCTCTATTGGTCTACTGAAAACCCCTGCAACTCTGCAAGCAGTAACCCTCTTGCCTGGGTAACTGTCCCTGGGCAACTCCATTTCCCCCTCCTACAAAGCTACTTATGGCATTGAGAAATGTAGTATCCAACTGGACCTTTGCAAAAATGTATACAGTCATAGTGATTTAGTTTTTCTTTCCCATTTCTGTCTGAAGGTGTCATTAAATAACCCAGCTTGAGGATTTCTATCTTTAAGATATTGGATAATTATGTACTTAACAGAAAGTGTTTCTCTCTGATATTATACTTTGTGATAGCTCTCCTTTGCAGGCACCTGCTCCAAGACTCTCTCAGCATCTCTCCAGTGAGGTCACCAGGGAAATGGGGAACACATACAACATTTAAGAAAAATGTAGCCGCTTAGAAATAAACCTATTGCTACCCACAAAATACAAGTAGATATACTTATGAGCACTCTACTATATCATAAAAGGAGTCATAAATAGATGTTATGTAGGCAAGAAGCTATTTCAAGCAGGGCTTTTCCAAGTTACAAATAGAAGGAGTCAAAACCTTATTCCTTCTGTGATGTTAATGTATGACACAATCTTTCTTTTTTTTTTTTTTTTTTTTTTTTTTTTTTTTTCTGAGTCATAATATATCATGTTATTGTTCTGTACATTTTAATAGGTCAGAAATCATCATTTTGGCTATTGGTTTTTGACTCATAGTAGGGGATTGCAGTTTGTCTATGCCAGAGGCATATGAAAGACATTTTTCCATTTTCAAATTTTTAGGATAAAAATGCACAAAGATTTCATTCTCCAAGCCACAATCTGTACTGAAAGTGGATCTGGGAGGGTAAGGGGAGACGTGACTTCTGGAAGAACATGACAATATTATTCCAATTTAAGGCAATTAATCTTTGTCAACAATTAATATGACAGACAAAATTGGCTTAAATGATTGATCTGCTCTCATGGTGACATAACAGCTGATGAATCTGGCCATATAGGTTAAAAAGTCAAAATGAAAATGATAATGAATAGCATTATGCAAATTCATATCAAGTCAAAGAAGAGAGAAAAATCAATCTTAACAGTAAATTCTCTCATTCCTAAGAATGGCTCTTTTGACAGGAACAAGTGAAATGAGATATATTTGATACAATTAGAAAATAGCCCCCTGTAGTCTGAACACAGTGAACTGCTGCTAAACACAAAGACTGTTGCATTAAATAAACTGATTTTCCTCTCAGTGAAATATTTTATGCAATCTTATCTTCTTTACAGGCAAAAAGCAGCTGTGCCAGAACTACAGTGAGGATTAACTGTTTGGAAAGGAGGAACAAAGTCTTGTAAAACTTTTTTTTTTTTTTTTTTTTTTTTTTAAGGAGATGTAGTGGGTTTATGTGGCAAGGTTTTGGTAGCAGGGGGCCATAGGAGTGGCTTCTGTGAGAAGGATCTAGAAGCTGCTCCATGTTTGGTATGGGCCCCACTGCTGACCAGAGCTAAGCCAATAAATAATGTTGATTTGTGCCTCTGTGAGAGCATATTTAACAGGGGAAAAAAACACTGGGCCACACAGCAGCTGGGACAGACAGAGGAGTGAGGAACAGCCTTGCAGGCACCAAGGTCAGTGAAGAAGGAGGGGGAGAGGTGCTCCAGGCACCGGAGCAGAATTCCCCTGCAGCCTGTGGTGAGGACCATGGTGAAGCAGGCTGTCCCACTGCAGCCCATGGAGGAGGTCACGGTGGAGCAGGTGGACCTGCACCGACAGAGGCTGTGGCCTGTGGAGGACACCTGCCGGAGCAGATTCCGGGCCGGACCTGCAGCCCGTGGAGAGGAGACCATGCAGGAGCAGGTGACCCGGCAGGAGCTGCTGCCTGTGGGGGATCCAGGTTGGAGCAGTTTGCTCCTGAGGGATGGACCCTGTGATACGGACCCATATCTGGAGTAGTTCTTGAAGAGCTGCTGCCTGTGGGCAGCCCACGCTGGATCAGTTCGGCAAGGACTGCATCCCGTGGGAGGGACCCCACAGCACAGGGGACAAGAGTGACCGAGAAGGAGCGGCAGAGAAGAAGCGCTATAGACTTACCATAACCACCATTCCCCCGTTCCCCCTCACCACTCGGAGGGAGAAGGTGGAAGAGAGTGTGTGGGGGGGGAGGTGCTTTTGGTTTCTTTCCTTTGTTTCTCACTTCTCTAGCTTGTTAGTAATAAGCAATAAATTGTACTATCTCTCTATGCTGAGTCTGTTTTGCCTGTCACAATAATTAGTGCACGATCTCCCTGTCCTTATGTCAACCCTTAAGCCTTTTTCATCGTATTTTCTCCCCGCTCCTCTTTGAGGAGGGGGAGTGAGAGAGTGGTTGTGGTAGAGCTCGGCTGCCCACCCTGTTGTGGTTTAACCTGGCCGGCAGCTAAACACCACACAGCCGTTCGCTCACCCTCCCCCCTCCCTCTCTGGGATGGGGGAGAGAAACGGTAAAGTGAAACGAGAGTTGAGATAGAGACAGTTTATTAAGATAGAAAACAACAACAACAACAACAACAACAATAAGAATAATAACAATATGTATGATACAAGTGATGCACAATGCAATTGCTCACCACCCGCTGACCGATGCCCAGTCTATCCCGAGCAGCCGGCCCCCCCATCCCGGCTAGCCACCCCTATCTATTGTTTAGCATGACATCAGATGGTATGGAATACTCCTTTGGCCAGTTTGGGTCAGCTGTCCTGGGTCTGTCCCCTCCCAGCTCTTGCTGCACCCCCAGCCTGCCCGCTGGCGGGACAGAGCGAGGAGCTGAAAAGTCCTTGGCTTGGTACAAGCACTGCTCTGCAACAGCCAAAGCATCGGCATGTTATCAGCATTCTTCTCATCCTAATCCAAAACACAGCACTCTACCAGCTACTAGGAGGAAAACTGTCCTAACTGAAACCAGGACATATATCCACCCCTTATTCCATACCATTTATGTCATGCTGAGGTTACACTCTTTTCAATACATTTTAATTAATCACCATTTTCATCTATGGTATATAGCAATCATGGTAGTGATGACATACGGTATTATACAATAATTAATATAATACAATTCAGCTCATGGACTATTCTCACCCGGTATTAAATCCCCATGAGGTACACATCGGACCTCCCCATTTTTTTGCATTACCCACCAAGTGCATCCAGGTCCCTGAGCAAAAGCAATCCCGTGAATGGGTTTGCCTTTTCCTGAAGCAGGAGTAGCCCAGACTGTCTTTCCCAGCATGTTTCTTATATGCACTACAGGAACTTTATCCCCTTCTACAGTACGTAACGGGTTTGATTGGGCAGGTCCAGCTCGGTTAGCAGATCCCCTAGTATTGACTAACCAGGTGGCCCTTGCCAAATGTGTGTCCCAATTTTTAAATGTCCCAGCACCCATTGCTTTCAGTGTAGTCTTTAACAGTCCATTATATCGCTCAATTTTCCCGGAGGCTGGTGCATGGTAAGGAATGTGATACACCCACTCAATACCGTGTTCTTTGGCCCAAGTGTCTATAAGGTTGTTTCAGAAATGAGTCCCATTGTCTGACTCAATTCTTTCTGGTGTGCCATGTCACCATAGGACTTGTTTTTCTAGGCCTAGGATAGTGTTCCAGGTGGTGGCATGGGGCACAGGATATGTTTCCAGCCATCCGGTGGTTGCTTCCACCATTGTAAGTACGTGGCGCTTGCCGTTGTGGGTTTGAGGGAGTGTGATGTAATCGATCTGCCAGGCCTCTCCATATTTATATTTCAGCCATCATCCTCCATAGCAAAGAGGCTTTGACCGTTTGGCTTGCTTGATTGCGGCACATGTTTCACAATCATGAATAACCTGTGCTATAGCGTCCATGGTCAGGTCCACCCCTCGATCACGAGCCCATCTGTATGTTGCATCTCTGCCTTGATGGCCTGAGGTGTCATGGGCCCATCGGGCTATAAATAATTCACCCTTATGTTGCCAGTCCAGGTCCACATGAGCCACTTCGATCTTAGCAGCCTGATCCACCTGCTGGTTGTTTTGATGTTCTTCAGTAGCCCGATTCTTGGGTACATGAGCATCTACATGGCGTACCTTTACAACTAGGTTCTCTACCCGGGCAGCAATATCTTGCCACAACGCTGCAGCCCAGATGGGTTTGCCTCTACGCTGCCAGTTGTTCTGCTTCCATTGTTGTAACCACCCCCACAGGGCATTTGCTACCATCCATTAATCAGTATAGAGATAGAGAACTGGCCATTTTTCTCGTTCAGCAATATCTAAAGCCAGTTGGATGGCTTTCACTTTTGCAAACTGACTTGATTCACCTTCTCCCTCAGTAGCTTCTGCAACTCGTCGTGTAGGACACCATACAGCAGCCTTCCATCTCCGATGTTTTCCCACAATACAACAGGACCCATCAGTGAACAGAGCATATCTCTTCTCATCTTCTGGTAGCTTGTTGTACAGTGGGGCTTCTTCAGCACGGACCACTTCCTCCTCTGGTGATGTCCCAAAGTATTTGCCTTCTGGCCAGTCCATAATCACTTCCAAGATTCCTGGACAACTGGGGTTTCCTATTTGAGCCCGCTGAGTAATCAGTGCAACCCACTTGCTCCATGTAGCATCAGTTGCATGATGGGTAGAGGGGACCCTTCCTTTGAACATCCAGCCCAGTACTGGCAGTCGGGGTGCCAGGAGGAGGTGTGCTTCAGTACCGATCACTTCTGAAGCAGATCGAACTCCTTCATATGCTGCCAATATTTCCTTTTTGGTTGGAGTGTAGTGGGCCTCAGATCCTCTGTATCCCCGACTCCAAAACCCTAGGGGTCGACCTCAAGTTTCCCCAGGTTCCTTCTGCCAGAGGCTCCAGGTGGGGCCATTCTCCCCGGCTGCGGTGTAGAGCACATTCATTACATCTGGTCCTGTTCGGACTGGCCCAAGGGCTACTGCATGAACTATTTCCTGCTTAATTTGTTCAAAGGCTTGTCGTTGCTCAGGGCCCCATTCAAAATTGTTCTTCTTACGGGTTACTTGGTAGAGCGGGTTTACAATCAGACTGTAATTTGGAATGTGCATTCTCCAAAACCCCACAACACCTAGGAAAGTTTGTATTTCTTTTTTGCTAGTTGGTGGAGACATAGCTGTTATTTTGTTGATCACATCCATTGGGATTTGACGACATCCATCTTGCCATTTTATTCCTAAAAACTGGATCTCTCGTGCAGGTCCTTTAACTTTATTTTGTTTTATGGCAAAACCGGCCTTCAGAAGGATTTGGACTATTTTATTCCCTTTCTCAAAAACTTCCTCTGCTGTGTCACCCCACACAATGATGCCATCGATGTACTGCAGGTGTTCAGGAGCTTCCCCCTGCTCCAGCACTCCAGTCCATGGCAAATGGTAGGGCTGTGTTTCTACCCCTGGGGCAGCCGATTCCAAGTGTATTGGACACCCCTCCAAGTGAAAGCAAACTGTGGCCTGCACTCTGCTGCTAGAGGGATGGAGAAAAATAAGAGAGAAAATTAACCCTGAGAGAAAATTAACCTGGAGAAAATTAACCCTGTCCTAACTGAAACCAGGACACACCCGAGTAATACCACCACATGAGATAAGCATTAATTATGCATACATTACAGAAGATTTTTCCTCTTTGAAGTATTGAGCCAATAACCTGGGTAGTCTTTCATTGCTCTCCAACCTCTACTGGAGTGAAACTGGAGTATGTGTGAGTCCTTCTCCCCACCACAGGAGCTGCCGCGCGAAACAAGTCCAGCCTTGAAGTCCATGGTTAAACTTAGTTTTGTACATAGGAAGAAGGATGAAGTATAAATTCAAGAGGTAGCGATATAAATCAATTTCCAAGCTCAAAGAACTGATGTTGAAGAACTGATTTTTGAGATCAATAAATTACTTCACTGATTATGGAAATTTATTTTGTGAAGAATACTTTTAATATATAGTTTATGTAACACTCTGAACTTACTTATATGTGTAATAAAGGGAATTATCCTCCAACCTCTCATCAGATTTGTGATTTTTCAATTAAGGAAACATATTTTAATCCTCCTTCCCCCACAGTAACTTTATTTTAATTGAACTTCTCTGTACCCTGTGCTTATCAAAGGTTACTATTTTATACATTTGCACGAAACATGGTACTTCTGGGACATATTCAATCATGGTTTATGCACACTGAAGCTTTGGACTACTCATATTCAGAAATTTCATCATATGACATAGGAGAGCCACCATATTTTTCTTCCTATAATATCAGTGTAGGTAAAGCAGTTGTTATACTGGAAGGCTTTGATAGCAATGCTAGAATTTTTCTCAGTATTTTTTACTCCTCTATTTAAAAAGGAACACAGACTTTAGGAGGACTCAAAACTGACTGTGATCTTCCACTTCTTTTCATTTCATTAGTAATTCACTTTCAGTCAAAAATGAACACCTTTTTAAAAGCCAGGCTTTGCAGACTCTGATGCCTACTCCACAGTTAATACATACAAATTTATTTTGCATAGAGACATTTTTTTCAAGCAACATGGAGTACTCAAGACACAGATCACACCATTGAGATACTCAGTGTGCTTACATTTTCTAAGATCAGAGAGTGGGCTGTCAGAGTGGTTAACAAATGTGCTTCTTCGGTTTAGCATTTCCAGATTTTTCCCCTAACATATATCATCTCTCAAGCATAATCAGGAAGTAAATTATCTTGTCAGAAGCTCCATAGTTAGCTCCTCACTGGAAGATCACAGGCTTCCATAATGTTTTGTTGTTGTTGTTGTTGTTGTTTTGTTTGTTTATTTGTTTGTTTTCCCAGTTCCCTACCCTTCTCTTTTACTAACTCACTTTGAGGAGAATTAGAAAATGAATTCATGCAGTTTGCCATGTATGCACATTTCATCAGCAAGTAATCCCTGTGCCAGTGTTCCAGCTCAAGGATTTCTAGTACCAGATTCCTTTTATTTAACTAATTTATTTTATTATTATTATTATTTTATTATTATTATTATTATTATTTGTACACCACTGAATATTGGCTATTTGTTGTAGGATCGTTTCTTTCAATAAAAGGAGAAACAGATGGGGGAGAAATGAAGACATAAAGTGTTGCAATTTCACCTACATTAAAAAACAAAACAAACAAACAAACAAAACTGTCTCTCAGGATTTTCTAGTAACAGGGATGTCACAAAGATTAGATGTTTAGAATATGCTGAAAAAAGAGATAAGTTGCTTAGCAGCTGCTGTTATTAAGAATGGTTCATGTGGGAGAGAGACCTAAAAATGACTTCTTAGGTGAGATTACTGACCAGAATAGCAGAAAAAGCCTGTTAAGGGATTATTGAGTTGGGAATGAAGAGGTAGAATGCATTTCTAATCGCTATTAAGTTGTCGGTGGACAGCAATATAACATAGTTCTGAAAATAGGAAAAACAAACAAACAAACAAAAAAGACTAAAATATATTTTATTTTCTTTAATAAATGTGCCTTTTAATTGTTCAGTTAAGTGAGTTATGGCCAAGGTTGTCAAATAAAACATGCTTCAGTAAAAGAACAGAAAAGGATGAATAAGAAGCAGCTGAAAACCTCAGGGAAATAGCATGGACTATATCACTGTATTAATTCTGCCCCTGAAATTCATGCAAGCTCTTGTGCAGCTCTCCTCTGATTGTATACTTCAAGGTTCCTTATACCTCCCTTATGAGGGAAGGGGTACAGTAGATCTAGCCTAGGCATGACAACTTATATCTTCGTAAGAAAGAGGGCTCAAGCCAAAAGGTGATTGCTAAGTACTTTATTGCCTTTCTTAAAGGAAATATTTCTTAGTATCCTCAGGAGGATGTTTTCTTTGATGGGATCAAGGCTTTTCACATATAAGGGAGGATTGACTGTAGTAGCAAGCCAGTGTCCTCATACTGGAAGACTTTTGGAAGGTCGTCTTCTCCTGGACCAGAAGAGAAATGGTATAATCATGTCCTTGTAATTCAGTTTAAAGTCTATCAGTTAGTTCTACTGGCCTGCTAAACTTTGAACATCCTTCAAATTGGTTATTATATTTTTAATAAGACATGGCAATGGCTGGTTGTATCATATCATACTCTGGTCACAAAGTATAAAAGGTCTTTTATCATGAAGGGATTCCAGAAGGAACGCAGTAAAGATGCTCTTTAAAAAATTCTTCTTTTTCACATACTGAAAGGAATAACAGAATTACTGAATAGCCTGAGAATTGTTTAAATGCTAAAAGCAGAAATAATCTTTTTTTTTTTTTTTTTTTTTTTTACTTCTCTTTATAGCCTTAAGATTTTGGATGTAATCTTTTCTGTCATTATTACATGATAAAAATATCCTAGTCTTCTGTTGGCTTGTTATCTTATATGAAAACTGAATAAAATATAAATTATTAATTTGGACACTAGTCTGGAGAATGTGAAAAACCTGTGTTCATGTAACAGGTTTCATGTGTTACTTTACACTTCTTAATCTTCTCATGGCTTTGGTTCTTCACTTGCAGAAACAAAATTTTATGGGTTTCTGCCTCACACATATTAAGGTGAGTAAAATTATTCAATATTAAAATCACAATGTCTGATATTAAATAACCTAAGTAAACAGCTAACAGTCATTACTCCAGTAGCTGAAGCTTTAAGAAAAACACCATATTTTTTGAGACTCACAATAACACCATGAAAAGTGGTGGCATGACAATACTGGTTGTGTTTTCATGTCTTCGGGACAGACTCCCTGGAGAGAGCCCACACAATCTCTTCAAGTGTCCTGAAAAAAGATCCAAGAAATGGAGAATTCCCAGACATTTGATTATACGTGTTAATGAAAAAATAAATAAATAAATAAATAAATAAAATAAAAAAGAGAGAGAAAGATTGCCTTAGTTTGAGGGGTTTATGGAGAAATCATGCAATACACTGCATGAAAAAGAAAAATATCTGGAAACTACAAGGCTTTTATTTATTTATTTATTTATTTATTTATTTATTCCTGGATGCTGATGGGACTTCCTATGAAGTGAACATTAAGACAACCTTATTGGTTTGTTTGTTTATTTTTGCCCCCATAGCTTTAGTGTTTTTTTTTTTAATTTTTTTTTCTTTTGTTTTGTTAATCTTCTCTATCAACTCAGTCAATATTGTCAGCATAGCATTGTTTTCTTTTTCTTTTCTTCCCTCCATCTCTCCCTCCATTCTTTCCTTTCTTCCTTGACCTTGCAGTCAGTCCCGCAAGTATTGAGGCACTCTGGGGGGCCTGGGGGTTCTGCTGCAAACCAAAATTACTTTCTTCATCTCACCTGTGAGACTTGGCTGTGCAGAGGCCTCCTGCGCCCCTTCCACTCTGAACTTGGTTCAATGCTTGCTGTGACTGCTCCTTCTGAATGGCTCTGCAGGCGCTACAAGAGTTTTGCTTTGATGCACATGCATGGGGCTCACAAAGGACAAGTACCTTCTTGGTCTTTCCCAGTATTTCCCTGGCCAGCTGCAATAGTCACAACAACAAGGCACTATACCCTGTGCTCACCCCATATTCTTTTTTTATTTTGTAACATAGGATAAACTGCAAATAACAACCCCAACACAAATACCCAATGCAGAAGCCAGTAAGAAATGCTGAGTAGCTGTGTGCAAAAATGTGTCTCTATCCTGGATGTTTGTTGTTGTTGTTGTTGTTGTTGTTGTTGTTTTTCTTTTTTAACATGAAAGGGTCTGGCTCCAGCTTGCCAAAAATACCCAAATTACTTTACCTCCAGGAAAACCTGAATAAGAAAAAGATCAAGGTAAATGATAGATGTGCAAAATAATTCTGTGACGTTTATAAAGCTATTAATCACAGAGCAGAGTAGACAATATAGACACAAGATAGAAAAAAAAAGCAACTATGTTCATTCTTCCTACTAATTTAAAAATGTCTAAAGTATCCATGCATTCCTTTTGTTTTGTTTAGGGGCTCTTTAATTCACTACTTTCTGTATGTAGTTAATATGGATGACAACGTTGGAAAGGAAAGCTTCAGTTCTGAAAATTCCATATAGGTAGAGTTAAAGTTGTAAGAAAAAAAATCAACTTGAAATGAATATCAAGAAAAAAAAAAAAAAAAAAAAAAAAAAAAAAAGCTATTGAATTACCGTGAAAAATTTTCAAATAGATGTTATCCTCTGCTTCCATTCAGAATAGCTCAGTGAAGACAAACAGAAAGAAAAGAAAGTGCTTAAAATTCAACCTCTGCAATTTTTTCTTTATACTGTGTTGCATGTTATAGTATATATGCATCCATGACATGTATAATAATAGGTATTTTTTGAGGGGAAAGTAGAGAAATGGAACTCTGAACACTGGTCATATTTTCTTTCCTTACTATTCTCCAGGTATTATTGATCACAATTTCTCAGTAACCTTAAAAAGAAAATAAATAAAAATAATAATAATAATAAGGGAAAGGAAAAAGAAAAGGAAAAGAGGAAAGGGAGAGGGAGAGGGAGAGGGAGAGGGAGAGGGCAGGAAAGGAAAGGAAAGGAAAGGAAAGGAAAGGAAAGGAAAGGAAAG
>CM021766.1:87162425-87184091 GCA_011076525.1 Nettapus auritus | reverse complement strand
AAGGAAAGGAAAGGAAAGGAAAGGAAAGGAAAGGAAAGGAAAGGAAATTTGGAATGGAATATTTTGTCAAACTTTAAGAGCTTTCCTAACAGACATTAATTTTCATTAAATGAAAAAACTATGGATAATTCTTTCAGCTAATGTGTCATACATAGAAAAAGAGAATAAAAACCATCATTGAAACTTTGGTCAGGCTGGGTACTCAGGTGTAAAATCAATGTATTTGGATCTCAGAGCCTCTTTGTATTGAACATAGATGACATTGCTTAGGTAAAACCTAAAAGAAAAGCATGAAAAAATCCTGTGGTGCCTCCAACTTCTAGTTACTCATCAATCTCTGGGGCTCTGTCAGTACAATGTAGACTGTAGGTGTTACCTCTCCCTAGAATGGAAATTGTATATTTTTCCTGTATCCTTGAACAAAATAAGATGATCAGCTTTAAGGCCATGAATGTAGCTAAGAGTCATGGAAGGGTGTAAGGAATATTCTTAATGTTACACAAGTGCTTATACAATTTACTGGATTGAGATAGACCTTGAACTCTTACCATACTACTTGCCCACAAAAGTAATCTAATTATTTCATATTACGAAAACATTTTCCTATGTCTCTCATAAGGAGTGAAAATGCAGAAATAAATCTTTTCAAAAGTAAACCAAGCAGTACATACAGTACATGGAAGAATTCTCTTGGTTATCATCTCCCACTGGTAATTTCTCAGGAGGCCTACTTTCTCTGTCCTGACCTTAAAATCGAGAATGTTTTCAGTAGACACTTCTGATATATATATATATATATATATATATATATATATATATATATTCTTTAGCAAACCTTCACTTCATTAATGAATAAAGATCATGCAACTATTCATTTTAAAATATAATCCTGGTTATAGCACTGTTAATTACTTATTAGATCATGAATACCTCTGTCTAAAAAAAAAAAAATACTGTAAGGACTAAGATGATTTATCCAAATGATAAAGCCCTCTTTTCAGCTTGGAAAGAGGTACTCATTACTCATAAGGTCTTCCAGGTGGAAGAAAAGAATATGGCAATAATATAGAAAGTTGTGGTCATTACCGTATGATAGCTCTATGATGAAACAGTACCAAATGACAGTACCAAAAATCTGACACTAATAAAATATTACTGGTAATTGTCATTGTAATTAGGCCAATGATCTTAATGAGAAGTCATCTTGCACAATTAAATTACAAAACTTTGTTAGGGATATGCTGATAGAGATTTTACTATATATCATTAAGACAAAGGCATGACTTGTATACACTGCAATTTGTTTGAAAATTTTCACTCAGAACATGTCTTTGCATGATGCAGATGATAGAGTCTGACTAATGCAGAACATGGTAACAGTGAAATTGCAAGTCATTGAAAAAGTAAAGTGAAACAAAACAAAACAAAACAAACAAACAACAATAACAAAACAGTAGGAAAAACCAGGCTCCAAACTGTGATGCACACTTATAAAAATCTTCAAATCTTGTGGTTCATCAGCTAGTTAGGAGGACTGAAAAGAAAGCAAAACAAATAAAGCAAAGGGAGGGAAGATCAAGGGTGGGAAGTGTTTTTTTGTTCTTGTTTGTTTGTTTCGTTTTTTTCAGTAACACAATTAATTTGTGAACTGTAACCTGAAAAGTTTGAACTCTTAGGAATTCTTAGGAATGCTGGAAATAACATGGATCAGTAACCTGCACTGCACTAGTGAACTGCACTGACCAGTGAAAATTGAAGCAATTTCTTCAGAACTCCAGTTTCACCTTTGTCAGTTACTGAATATAACAAGATCCTGGATTATCTGTAGATAATCTTATGTAGGTGGGAGAAAAGAACAAAACTCCAAAGGTTTCCCTCACAACTGGAATGTGAGTTGACACCTACCTACCCACCTACTTTTCTGAAAAGGGCATGTTTCTGACCTCATGGTTCCCAAGAGTTTAAGAAACGCCACTGCAATAGCTCCAATTTTATTCATATTTCCCAACAGTCTTTATGATCTGAAGTGGTGGTCTACAAAACAGACTACTGTGAATAGTAACACCCTGTCCAATGCTCCTGTACAAAATATCTTAGCTGTTGAAAAGTCCATATTTACCACTTCACTGTCAACTAGTAAAACTGTATCAAAGTTCAGAAGTCAGAAGACCTGAGGCTGAATATATCTTAAAAATTACCTATTATTTTTCTGGTGGAGGTGGCTTGTCTTGTGATCTTACTATACTGTGTACTTTTAAACACTAACCTCATTCAGAACTGTCGGTATATGGACTTGTTCTTTTCACATGTTAACATTATCATTTCTATACACTATATAAGTAGTGAAAGGAATGACTGGTCATTACCTTTACTGATGTTGCCTACATGAAGTTCTAGTCTGCTGTAAGAGCCACTGTCTAAATAGGATTAGTGCAAAAACATTACATCCTATCAAATACAATGGGAAAAATAGATATGTGTATTATTGTGGCACTTTGTCAGTAACCAACCTACAGTGGAGAGGAGAGGCTTCTCATCTGCCAAAAAAAGTAACATCAGAAGGGTTCTTTTCCAAAGCAAGTTATGTCTTTCCAAAAATAACTGTTCACATCAAATAAAGCAATATAATCAGAGAGAGAGAGAGCTGCTCTTCATTCTTTTTAGGACAGGGATAAACAGTCATTGTCTACAGAAAGAACCTTAGTAACGAAGCTAATTTAACTGTGTACTATAATCTAATTTTGAGTTGCCACACTCACCAGTGGTATCCTCTGTGTGAAAACTGAATGAAGACTGCAAAATTATGAGTTCACAGACTGTCATAAATCTTAATTGTTGTTGCTTATGAATTCCTAATAGAACTCCAGCAACCTCTGCCATGCCTACTGAAACTAGGCAATATATGAAATTGCTCCTTGAGAGTTTAGCAGCTCATGGTTGCAGAGCCAGGCTCACCAGACCAAGTTCACAGAACCAGGACTTTCGATTACTCTGTACACAATGGTGATCTCTATGCCAAAGGTAAATCGTTAACTGTGAGAGCTGCCCTAAGGAAAGAACAACAGGGAGACAGACCAGACTGTTATCCCTAATAGGAATTAAGTTCATGCCTGGTACACCTAGTCAATCAGCACACAGTCGGAATCCACACAAAGATCTTTATTTGAATTCCATACAGAATCAGGTGCTTGGCAGTCTTTGGTAAAGCAAACACATTCTCAGTCAGAACCACTGTTCTTTACACCTAGCTCCTTGCAAAACTATTTCCCTTTGCTGTTTCTTATTGATGGATGTGACCTGCCTAATTCTTCTCTTCTGAGAAGAAGTATTATGGGATCAGAAGATAATAGGCTTGTTGAGAGGTAGCTGTTGTCTCATTCACATATTGGTGGGACTGTTTTCAGATATATTAGTAATCCTTAATGAGTATACAGGTTACTGTGGATGAGTTCCCTTCTGGCCACTTCCTTGTTCTTCCTCTGTTCTTCTTGTGTCCTGTAATTTGAGACTAAAACTTCCTTTGGCCTTCCTATTTCCTGTAACTTGAGACTACAAGACTGCAGAAATAAATTCTTGATCACTGTCAAATCTGGATTTATTTTGCAAATGTTTGTACTACAAACATACAGCTTTGAAAATAAGTACAGTGGTTCAAGTAATGAAATGGTAGCGATAGCTGACCCAATGTACAAGCCTTCCTACGTCCACGATGATGGATTTGCTTTGCTTTTGCAGTGTCTCCTGGAGAACATTCTCTTGGGAATAAGGGCACAGTTCTGTGAAGGGTTTGAGAAGCCCTAGAATAAATATTTCCAAGTCTTGTATCTCTGTCAAGAAGGTCGGGGGAAGGAGGTTAAGGAGGGTGGGGGATAGTAAGAAGTTGGGGGATGGGGGGAGGGGAAGGGGCATATGAAAGTGTATTGTTTTTATAGTATCTATAATGAAGTAAAGTCCTGTTAGCCATGAAATGCAGCTATGTCATTTGCCACACAATCACTTTTGCTGACTGAAAGGAAAGAAAGTATTACTTGTGGAGCTTCTGTGTTCAGCCTGCAATTATTTTTCATTTTGTTACTGTTTTTGTTTGTTTGTTTGTTTGTTTTTAACACAAAGAATTTACTATAGAATGTATGACAATGACATGTAATAAAAAGAAGAAATACAGTTTCTCCCTAGTTATATTGTAAAGTATGATCAGCAGCAAGTAATAGGAGGTATCATTTTTTATCTGGCAATGACATTCTAATTATCAAAGGTCAAATGAGAAAACATTATGCCTTGAATTTAACTTAAAAAACTTGGTTTAGGCATGGACTGAAGGATACAGGCAAGGGTTTTAATGAAAAAATAAAAATAAAAAATTACATGGAAGTTTTCTGCTGTTGCTTGTCCATGTAAATTTGTCATGAAAACATTTTTTTCTGTGGCAGTATTAAGCTGGGAAAGGAACCAGGTTGATCTACAAATAGAATAGTTTATAAAAGGAGAACAGACTGCAACGAGACAAAATGAGTTGACCATTTCAGAAATATCAACCAGCTACATAAGTGTCCTCTAGAAAAAAAAAAAAAAAAAAAAAAAAAAAAAAGACTAGTTAGTGGGCTTTATTTTTTTTCAGTTATTTTTTCTTACATGGAAAAGATCTCCATTCATTTGAAATTTGCCTATGCTTGTTCTAAATAATGAGTAAGAGGCATATCTCCTGTATTTATACTTTCAGTAGAAAATGGTTTCTTTAGTACATCCTCAATTCCATAATCATTAACATAGATGAAGATCTTTATTGCTGTCAGCAGTCCTACTGCAATCCACAGTACTATTAATGTTTGATTTCAATTAAGGCAAGGTTACAGGGAAATAATACCTTTCATTAGACAACTTGATTTTGCTGGAAAATATTATAATGTTTTTTGTTTACTTGAGATGTCTTTCTAGCTTCAGAGGGGAAATCATGTCTCATAGCTGCATTACAGCTACAACAGCAGTACTACTTTAAACATGTATGCATAGGTGACTGAAAGCTTGAGTCGTGTTAGAAAAATGATGCCTGGAATCTTTTGCATCACTACTACAGATGTAACATAAGCACTTGTTTTATTTTGTTTTGTTTTGCTTTGTTTTTTAACACTGATTGTTTTAGCAGTTTTGGAGTTCACTTCTCAGTGCTATTTCTACACTATCCTCTCCTATTCAGAGCTAGGTATTTGCATGAATCACACAGTGAACCTGAGTTAGTAAATGACAGATGAAAAATAAGCCTTCATAGAAAAATATTGTACACTTTTTAAACCAGATGTAGTTCTCAGTCTGGAATATGCACCAGCACAACTGAATCATTAGCAAGATATGAATAAGTAGGAATTAGCAAAGGTTAGGATTGCTTAAGTAGGCACAATCATTCTACCTTGGAATCTACCTGCACTTTGGAGAAGTTCCCATCCCATTTATTAAGAACACAAACCACAACATCACAGTTTTAGAAATGAAAATAAGTCTCTTACAGATGAGACTACAATTAAATTCTTATTCATCTCAGCTGGAATTTCTTCAGGAAATCTAGATACTTCTAGACCTTTATGATATCTCTACTGGGATTTTTACGAGTAAGTTGGCAAATTTGTGTATCAGAAATGGACTGGGTGGGGGGGTAGGTACTAAGAAATTTGTAGCCCCATGTTATAGCATGTATGCAGCCACATGTTAAGTACATATATGTCTGCTTAATGCAGATTCTGCCAAGACTGTTCATCCAAACACTTCACATTGCATGTTGTCTCTTAACACCCTTCAGGGTCATTTGTTCATAGCTGGCTCACAGAAGTTTACAATCTGCTGAATCACAATTATGTCCTCTGTAAACAAGTAAGTGATGTGTGAAGAGTTTCCACACGACTAAGCCATGCCTTACTTTTTCTATGACATCAGAAATTACAAAGTCCAATAGCTGTGGAATCATTTGATGAAGTAAGAAATCATGAATTCAATGACACAATACCCTTACTCATTTTTGAACAGCTTTATTTTCTGAAAGGTGTGGTGAAAAAATATTTGCCATACATACAAACATCTATTTCTTAAATAGTCATAAGTAACAGTAAAAAATACACACACGTACAACTCTCAAAGATGGTAAAACACGTGACAGTAACTTAAGTCATTCCGAAGTGAGAGACAGTTTCCTTTGGTGGTATAAATCAGTGCAGCTCTACTGGTTTCATGCACTACACTGATTTAAACTACACTGAAAATCTACCTTTCTGACAGTTTCTTTGGAGTTATTCCTGGCATTGAAATGCGTCCTTGAAGTTCAAATGAAGACACATCCTGTGCTCTTATGTCAAGAGCTACCTCTATATAGGGTATTATGAATAAAGTGACATCTAATAGGCAATAATATCTTCTGGGAATGATACCGTGTCCCATTTATTCAGCCAGAGGTGAAAGTTGTGTTCTGAGAGTTTATTTTTAACTGGTTGTCCTGTTCAAAACTGAGAGTGAATAACTTCCAATTTATTGCACTATGAAGCATACAGATACCTCACAGATTTTTGGCTGGTATAGAATATAGTCGTGTTATTATTATTATCCAAATGAACAAAGCCCAGAATCTGTATTTTCTAAATTCACAATTATTTCCTGTACTTTCACAAGTTACTGTTAATTCGCCACTGCTAAGTCTGTTACTCATGTGAGCCAGCCTTTTATCTGCTTTATTTCAGTGGTTTTTGAATCTTTTGATTTCTTGATCAAGAACAAAAAATCACACTGTCAGTCTTTTGTAACACAATATGCATAGAATGTTCTTACACTTGATACTGTTACGTTTGATGGGGAAACAATGAGAAGGATGGTCTGTGAAGTAAGCTAGTCAGATGGCACATAGCTGTATAAATGAAATGCAGTGAATTCAAAGCTATAGGTAATAAAGTTTTGTGATGAGCAAAGCTATACAGTGATGAGCAATCAATTCAGCTTATTATTAATTGAAGAATCAAGCCCTTATAAACTGCCAAAAGTTAGCCACTTTCTTCCCAGCAGCTATACCAGACTGTACATCTATTCACACACATTTGAACATATCAGACTTAAAAGGTACAATTTTTCCACACATAATTCAGTTCTAAGAAATCTAAGACAGGAATCTAACCACAGAAATCTAAGCATTCAAGGCATATCAGTTAAATTCTCTTGGAAGGTTTGCAGGTGTACAAAGGCAGGCCAAATTTTTCTTTATGAAGAAAGGCTGAGAGGGAATCTTATCAAGGTGTATAAATAACTGAGGTGTGGGAGACAAAGGGATTTGGCCAACCTCTTTTCAGTGGTTTGTGGGGACAGGACAAGGGGTAATGGACACAAGATGGAACACAGGAAGTTCCGTAACAACATGAGAAGGAACTTCTTCACAGTGAGGGTGACGGAGCACTGGAACAGGCTGCCCAAGGAGGTTGTAGAGTCTCCTTCTCTGGAGATATTCAAGGCCCGTCTGGATGCCTACCTGGGCAGCCTGCTCTAAGGAACCTGCTTTGGCAGGGGAATTGGACACGATGATCTTTTGAGGTCCCTTCCAACCCCTACAATTCTGTGATTCTGTGAAATATTAGGCTTGACCCAGGGACCATAAACTAAGATCCAAAATATATTAGAATAATGCCACAGTGATATGACAACTCTACATTTCTGGTCAGATACTTTCTGTCTTCTCTTACAATAAGGAGATCCATCTCTTTCACAGAAGGGAGCCTGTGCTGCACATCAGGGAGGCATCCTGAGCAAAAAGTACACATAGGCAACCAAACCCAAATCTCATGAGGTGTGATGGAAATATATATGAAGTCTTTTTTTTTTTTTTTTTTTTTTTTTCTTTTTTTTTCCCAAGGACTTGATTTTTTTTTAAATGAAAAAGGAAATAAAAAGTTTAGTTGAATGCAAGCAATCACAGGAATATAAAGAAGCCACCCTTGCACACAGCTTCATCTTAGTTTTAAGCCTGTCTTTCTGTCTCATTTTTCTTGAACTGGGTCCATGGTTTTCAGAAATAAACAAACAAACAAAAAAACATTTAAAACAAAAACAAGAAGGATAAAACAGTATGTGTCCTTCCTACAGTATGTGTAGTAAAGCTCCTAGGATTTGTCCCCCTTGGGAAGAGCTCTTTAGTTTAGTGAATCTCTTTAGTTTGCTATCCACAGAGTATGTGTACTTAGTTAGTTAATCTACTTTTCTGCACCTAAAGGAATATTATCCTCCTAATCCACCAACAGTACCAGCCTTAAGCCACCCTAAGATCAAGAAATTAAGAGATATAATTTCCCCTCTGCCCTTCTGTTAATTGGGACTGATTTTGCCACCTTTGTTCATAAGTACAGTGTGAACCTCATTTGGTGAACTGAGCCATTGACTGAGACTAACCAGTGGCCATTAAAATGAGTGACATTGAAAAAATATATATATATATTAAAAAAAAATCTGTATGTCCTAGATTGTCTTCTGGTCAAAGATAGAAAAAGTGACTGGCTCTTAGAATAAATGACATTGTTCTGTGCTTACAGATTACTTTCATTATGGCTGCATCTTCATCTGTATGAACTTAACCAGACAAATGTAGACAAGATATGGTCTAGTGTCAAAACAAACAAACAAAAAATAAATAAATTAGTTTCTCTAAGTACTATCACATTAACTAGGAATCACATTTTTATTTGTGTAGTTACCACACAAAATTGTAACAAACTCGCATACCATGCATCATCCTGTCTGAGATGGGGGAAACAGCAAAGGAAGATACATGATCTGTCCTATCTAGAGCTAGTTGAGGATTTTAAAAAATGAGTTTATTTTTGTCAGGAAATGCTACATTGATGAAATCCATTTTATTGTTTAGAGCTATTTCACCAATTTATACAAAGTATAGACAAAGCAGAGTTTTTTAGAAGCCTCACTGTGTTTTTTAAGTTGTCTAAAATGTTGTTCAGGAGCTTGTTTGCAGATGGTAGTTTCCAGATCAGCTTGCCATGTAGCCTATTTCTGAAGCTTCCCAGGCTTCTTACAACAATGTTAGTCTCTCTGAGAACAAATATTTAATTTACATCCTCATTGAGAGCCATGATTGCATGATTCAAGAATCTCAGTAATATCAGAATTTTACTGAAGTACAGGAACCAGGAGATGTTAATGCATGTCCTTCTTAATCACTCTTCTCATTGAAATATCATTTTGAGTTTGTCCAAACCAGTCAAATAGCAATTGTTAGTCTTTGTCTCCAGCCTCTCCAAAACAGAGCTAAGAGCGTGTTTTTATTCAACATATATGGCTTTTAAAATTATACTTACAGTAAGAAATTTGTACTTAAAAGCTGATTAAAAAGCTGATATTCTAGATGTGATACTCAGAGAAATTTAAAATTACTGGCAAGTTTCTGATTAGTAAATTAGTACTTGTAAAGGTCTCAAAACAATCTCAGTGATTCAATACAATGCTTAAATAGTGTATTTTCAGAGGATAAACAGTGGATATTCAAAAAGAATATTACTCACATCTCTTTGCTATGTCTCTTGGAAGTCTGCTGTCCTATAACATCTATTTATTAAAGAGAAATGGATGTTTGCATGTGTAGTCTAAAAATCAAGGACTTGTGCTTTGATAATTGTTAAGCACCTCTAAGTAGGTCAAAGACTATGTTCTTGAAAAGGTTTAAATGACTACTAAGCACTTAGAAATAAAAATGCAATTAGGCCAAGATGTGTTTTTGAACAACTGAAGAAAATACTGCTACTTAGAAAAAGGTTTAAGGCAAAAGCAAACAGGAGTGAAGCTGGTTGTCTTTGTTAGCTTTGCTTCTTCTATGGTCTTTGCTTTGCCTCAGAGTGAGGATAAATGTCTATATGCATTTTGCATGCCTCCCCCTAGCGTGTGTTTTCCCATGTTGGCAAATATGCAGTCATTCATTCTCAGATGCTGATACAGTCATATTCATTGCACGTGTCAGCATGCATACACCAACAGTGTTCTAGAAGGCAAGAGTCTCATTTTGGAAAACTCTTTTCCTTTCTTCCCTTCATGAAATCCTTTCCTATTTCAGAACTAATAGTTACCATGAGTGACAAGCCCATTCTCAGCTCCAAGAGAGCAAGAAGAATTATTTTAAAATGTATATGTACTCTGCAAGTCTAATATTTTGTGTGCTTGCTAGATCTTTTTTTTTTTTTTTCTTGAAAAGTATGCAAGTATGTTCTAATTTAATGAAATTATTTTTCTCTGCAACTTTTAATTCAAACGATTATCACAGAAAAATATAACTGAAGGAGTGTGTCTTTCCTTCCTCTTTGGAATTTTTCTTCCCTCATCTTTTATATATCTGAACATAGCTATTAATTACCCAATAGTGTTTGTTTCAACATGTATTAAAATAAACAAACAAACAAACAAACAAAGATGGGAAGTTTCCACCAAAATCACCTTCTGCTTTTGGAAGAAGATAGAAAGACACTCAAAGCTTGGTTCACTACTTGGCTCTGCTTTTCCGAAAAGAAAGAAAGCCACTCAAAGCTTAAACCACTTGGTTCACTACTTGGCCAGTGGAAATTCAATTGAAATATCTTTCAAGAATCTTGGAGCTGAATTTCAAAGTAACCTGAACACCTGAGTTATACTTTTTTTTTTTTTTTTTCTTAAGGAAAAGGCATATATACTTATATATACATGAATATATATACATATTCATTTTCATTACTTTCTTCATCTGTGTTGCAGAAGTCACATTTCCCTGCCTAGGAAAAATTGTTTACTTTACATTAGACATCCAGGTCTGAGTTTTTGTTTAGTCTCACTGTATAGCCAATAGATGTAAAAGGCTAAAATAGGGGACAAGTCATCTCAACGCCGGGTAGTTTTCTCTAATAAAGAATCATGTGGAGATGTCTTTTTTCTTTCAAATATCAAAGGGAACTAGGATACAATAGCTTTTACTTGAACCTCTAACTTTAAGGAACCTAGGTTAGAGAAAGTGAATCCCACCCAGCATCTAGAAGAGTTTGTCTCTTTCCATTGAGTTCATTGTCAAGGACAAACATGACAGAGTCATTTCACAACTATTGATTTATTTATGGTATAGCTTCTTCCCGTCAGATTCCTCTCCTACTGTTGTAATTAAAAACTCAATAGCTGGTTTTCTTTGACTCTGGCTGTACAGACCCTTGTGGATTTAATAGTTTAACAAAGTCCACTGATGTCCAAATATTTTTGTCATTTGTAATAGTGCTATCTTATCGATTTTTCTTCTCATTGCTTTGAAGAATACAAAACAAGATAAGTAAGTTAAATACCAAACCCCACAAAACTCCAAAGGAAAAAAAGCACAAATAAGAATAATTATATGAATGTTTCAGGGTGATTTGGAAAAAAAGGCATGGATGACTATCTATATGAGGAACTACATAGACTTCTTTCATATAAATTATATAGAATTTATATAAATTATATAGACTTCTTTTGACTCCAGGCTATTTTCTGTTTATTTTTTAAACAAGCATTTGTAATTGCTCCAAAACAGTACTTTAAATGCTATATGTGGCTGGCATATTTCCAAAGCAAAGACCCCTCAGACTTAAAAGGTTCTAGGACCACCCTATAGAGCAGTGTCATCAAGGAGAGGAAAACCATCAATGGTGGCTCATAGTCACTTGATCATGTAATTTTTTTCATCTAAAAGCAAACAAACAAACAAACATACAAAAACACATTAGTGATTACAGGATACCTTTCCACCACACAGAGAAAATAAGCAGAGGATTTAAAGAAAACTACCCCATAAGAGCAATGTTAAAATTACCATGTCACATTCTCATCTTTTTATTATTTCATTAGCTGAATTTATTAGGACTTTTAAAGTGTTGTAGTGGGTTTACGTGGCAAGGTTTTGGTAGCAGGGGGGCCATAGGGGTGGCTTCTGTGAGAAGGATCTAGAAGCTGCCCCATGTTTGGTAAGGGCCCCACTGCTGACCAGAGCTGAGCCAATAAGCGATGTTGTTTTGCGCCTCTGTGAGAGCATATTTAAGACAGGGAAAAAACCGCTGCGCCACTCAGCAGCTGGGAGGGTGAGAGGAGTGAGAAACAGCCTTGCAGGTGCCAAGGTCAGTGAAGAAGGAGGGGGAGAGGTGCTCCAGGCGCTGGAGCAGAAGTCCCCTGCGGCCTGTGGTGAGGACCATGGTGAAGCAGGATGTCCCCCTGCAGCCCATGGAGTACCACGGTGGAGCAGGGTTCTACGCTGCAGCCCGTGGAGGAGACCATGGTGGAGCCTGTGCCCCGAAGGAGACTGCGGCCTGTGGAAGACCCCTGCTGGAGCAGATTCCGGGCCGGACCTGCAGCCCGTGGAGAGGAGACCACGCAGGAGCAGGTGACCCGGCAGGAGCTGCTGCCCATGGGGGACCCAGGTTGGAGCAGTTTGCTCCAAAGGGATGGACCCCGTGGTACGGACCCATATATGGAGCAGTTCTTGAAGAGCTGCTGCCTGTGGACAGCCCACGCTGGATCAGTTCGGCAAGGACTGCATCCCGTGGGTGGGACCCCACAGCACAGGGGACAAGAGTGACCGAGAAGGAGCAGCAGAGAAGAAGAGCTGTAGACTGACCATAACCCCCATTCCCCCGTTCCCCTGTGCCGCTCGGGGGGAGGAGGTGGAAGAGGGTGGATGGGGGGGGGGGGAAGGTGCTTTTGGTTTCTTTCCTTTGTTTCTCACTTCTCTAGCTTGTTAGTAATAAGCAATAAATCTTACTTTCTCTCTATGCTGAGTCTGTTTTGCCCGTCACGATAATTATTGCGCAATCTCCTAGTCCTTATCTCAACCCTTGAGCCCCTTTCATCGTATTTTCTCCTCGCTCCTCTTTGAGGAGGGGGAGTGAGAGAGCGGTTGTGGTGGAACTCAGCTGCCCACCCGAGTAAAACCATCACAAGTGTCTACATTGAAACACAGTTAGGATTTAGTGTAGATTCTGAAAGAGACATTTTGAAGTTTTCTTTGTGAACAACATACAAATAATTAAAAGAATAAATCCCTCTCAACTGTGCATCTCTCCTTATATTGTCCTATTGTTTTAACAATAAATTCCTGAGATTCTTATATGTTCCATATTTGTATTGTCATCTGTCTGTTCTGCCTATGCCCTTCCTTTGTAGTATTCAAATACCCCCTTATTCCCAAATTACTTTTTGTCTGTATTTTTCTTCCAATTACATCTAACCTTTTTGTCAGTATCTCCCTGTAGTCCTCTTTACCTTCCCTTAAGTCTCATTGCTTTTAAATCTATCTTCCTCCAACACACTATTCTTTTTAGATTAAGGTGCTTAGTTGCTAGCTTTTAAAATTGTCACCCTCCAACAAGTCAGTCCTTAGTCCTGATAACAAGGTTCTATCTTCTGTCAACAGGATTTATAACAAAAGCAAGTATCTCCCATGCTGGAGGAATAACTGATCAAATTGCTCTGATTGCCAAAGCTCTTTGAGCCTTAAAATCTTCTTTCATGTTGCTTGCTATAAATGGACCTTCTCTACTTCTGCTGACTCAGTTATCAAACCCAATACTTCAGAGTACCAGCCTAGGCCTGGAGAATCCTTCAATCTGCTTGTCACATTCCTTCTTTGAAACAAGGTTAGGCTGTCTCTCATTTGGGTGGTAGACCAACCTGTTAAAGTCCTAGCTATTGTGGTGGTTTTACCATACTGGGCAGCTGAACACCACAACCGCTCTCTCACTCCCCCTCCTCAGATGAGGAGGGGAAGAAGTAAAGGAAAGAACAACTCACGGGTTGAGATAAGGATAATTTAATTAAAGGAAAAATATATATATATATTAAGGAAATATTATTAATTAACAATTCAACTAAAGGGAAAAAGGGAAAGGGGAAAGGGAGGGGGAAAGGGAACAGCAAAACAAAACAATTAAAGGGTATGTGGAAGTGCAGAGGAAAGAAATTATTCTCTACTTCCCACAAATGAGCGATGCCTGACCACGTCCTTGAAGCAGGGCCTCAATGCACGTAGCCGGTGTTCGCGAGGAGGACAGACGTTTTCACAACGAAAGCCCACCCCTCCCCTCTTTCTCCTTTTTCCACCTTTTATTGCCGAGTGTGACATCATATGGTATGCAATATCTCTTTGGTTGGTTTAGGTCAGCTGCCCTGGTGATGTTTCTTTCTCACTTTTTTGCCCACCCCCCAGGAGGGTTAGAGAAAGTCCTGATACTGTGCCAGCACTTGTCAGCAGCAGACACAACACTGGTGTGATAACACTGCTGCTCTAGCTACAAGTGCAGAGCGTGGCACTGTATGCTATTTGTTTGACATTTGCCCTGAAGCTGGCTGGTTTGAACCATTGAGGTGTGCGTTTCTCCCCTCACTTGCAATCTCACACATATAAAGCTAATCCAAAGTATCTGTAATGCTAAAAGAACATTTTGTTGTTGTACCAGTCACTTTAGGGGTGGATAATTGAATCAAGGTGGATTAATTCTTTCTGTTACATCTCTATCAGGAATATATATGAATATATATCTTCACTTAGGACATTCAGAAGTTTTGACACAGATATGTAATTGATTAGTTTAATGGGTCCTTTGTCAAGCATCTGCACTAAGCCTTTTTACTTAGCATTGAAAACTCCAATAAAATGTCTGCAGCATTTTTCTATATTTTAAAAGTATGTATTGCAATGCTCTGGTAGTAACAGTAAAAATATCTCTGCATGGAAGTACACTAATTATTATGGTCAATAATAGGAAAGGTCTTACCACCCTTACCACCAGTTTTAAATGAGCAACTGATTGGCAGTGGAATATGTTGGATTGTTCTGAAACCACGATTAGAGAAAGCTCGCTGTCATAGCTATTAATGTTATTTTTAAACCTGCCAAATATAGATCAGAAGTCAAATGATAATATCTTTGAAGGCTTGTGATCATTCATGAAATTTAGAAATGTATTTGAGAATTCTTAGTTAGGACATCTTAAATATCATTGCCATGGGACTTTAAAATCACAGTACTGATGAAAAGTTGCTTTAGGAAACACTTGAGTGACATTCAGTATGTAATGTTTCCCTGAACTTCTCTGCAAAGATTAGAAAATAAATGTTTTTAGATTCTTAATCAATGTTATCACACCCAAACCAATACAACACAAAACAGAGAATATTATCCTATTGGCCTGCAGGTGAAGTATATTTCCATAAAATAAATTTTTGCTCATCTCCTGGAGTGTATGTATTAAAAAGGTTACAGAGTTCTCCCTGCTTGCTAAGGATTTCTTTATGAGATGTCCATGAACACATTTACCCTAGAAAGAAAATTTGATATTTTAGAAATATAGGTAATCTAGAAGAGGCATAATTTCAAAGTGAAACTAAGTAAGTCATGTATACATCCAGACATCAAAGCACTAAATTAATTCATGGAGCTTCTATGCACTGTTTTGAAAACTTACCTACAAGCATCAAAGGCTGATGAATAAAGGGTTATAAATACATATAAATGTACGTATATATGTATTAATATACACACATGCACATGCATATAAAAGCTACTTGTAGAGGAATAAGATCAATACTGCACATAACACTGCAGTACTCACATTAAACAAGTAATCTAAAATGCCAGAAAGGGGTTGGCTGCAGTATTTCCAGCTCCATGCAGGAAAACGTTGCCTTTTCAATTGGTTGAAGAGGGGGATATGTCAAAATTTTTGATAAATTTTTGTTTTTTTTTTGAAACAGGCCTAGGTGCAGTTTTCTGTGGAGATGTCTTCTGCCTTATCAATGAAATGTATAGTCAGACATTTGTTGTTCACGACAATCTCTGCACAGCTACCTGCTGCTGCTGTGAAAGAGCATAGAACACTACAGTTTTGAGCATATACAGTTCTTTTGAATAAAATGTAAAGAGAAAATGCATGTGATGAGGACAAAAACGTTCTTTTCAGATCAAAGTTATGGCTGGTGTAAGGCAGATTCCCTATATAACAAGAGACACAAGCTGCAAGCATAAGAATCTCTTTGGAACAGGCAGTCTGTAGTGTTTAGAGTCACTGAAAAATTAGGTGTCTGATTTTCATTAGTTGTCTCAAATTTGTGGTCTTCATGTACTCATGTGTCCCGTACTCCTCTTCTTGAGACGTGTGTCCTTACCACATCCTCAGTAAACAGCAAAATGTGTTAATACCTTATACATGATTCATTTCTGATTGAAAGGAAACCTGAATGGAGAGGTAGAGAAACAGTTATGTTGTACTGTGTCAGGGGAGAAGAAAGGTGAGAAATTATTATCACTATATCACAGGTTTCCCAGAGAAACTGTGGATGCCCCATCCCTGGAGGTGTTCAAGACCAGGGTGGATGGGGAACCTGGCAAACCTGATCTAGTGGGTGGCATCCCCACCTATGGCAGGGGCATTGGAACTAGATGATTTTTAAGGTCCCTTACTATCCAAGCCATTCTATGATTCTATGATTCTTTGATTCTATGATTCTGTGATTCTGAGATTCTATGATTCAAATCATCTAGTTACCCAAGAAGGCTCAACAATTGCAAGATTACTCAAAAAAATCCCATATGCACTAATACTTCAGCTACATGTAACAAATCTGCTCCAGCAGGTATTCACAATCCCTTTTGTTTTCTTTCTGTGAATATTGGAAGAATAATGTTTGATGAAGAAGATAGTGTTCCAAACCTTTGTACAAATATGTATTTATGCCAGAAGTATTTGGATGGAAATCTTGACAGCTGAGATTTTTCAAATAACAACAATAGAGTTAACCCCTATACTTCCAAATCCTGAAGAAAAATGAATGTGAAAGAAACTGTTCCACCATAATGTTTAGCTGTACTTTCCACCTTAGTTTAAAACACCATGCTCATGATTCTAAAAACAGTGACTTTAGTAAGACTACTTACAGTTGTAGAATTATCTGCAAAGCTGTAAGTTTTTGGAAGGGACAACCTGAGAGGCAGGATTGTGATCTGGGTTCATTTAACTTATTACAGAATCACAGAATCACAGAATTTCTAGGTTGGAAGAGACCTCAAGATCATCGAGTCCAACCTCTGACCTAACACTAACAGTCCCCACTAAACCATATCCCTAAGCTCTACAGCTAAACGTCTTTTAAAGACCTCCAGGGATGGTGACTCCACCACTTCCCTGGGCAGCGCATTCCAATGTCTAACAACCCTTTCGGTAAAGAAGTTCTTCCTAAGATCCAACCTAAAATTCCCCTGGCGCAACTTAAGCCCATTCCCCCTCGTCCTGTGACCAGGCACGTGGGAGAACAGACCAGCCCCCACCTCGCTACAGCCTCCTTTCAGGTACCTGTAGAGAGCGATAAGGTCGCCCCTGAGCCTCCTTTTCTCCAGGCTGAACAGTCCCAGCTCCCTCAGCCGCTCCTCATAGGACTTGTTCTCCAGGCCCCTCACCAGCTTCGTCGCTCTTCTCTGGACTTGCTCAAGCACCTCCATGTCCTTCTTGTAGCGAGGGGCCCAAAACTGAACACAGTATTCGAGGTGCGGCCTCACCAGAGCCGAGTACAGGGGGACGATCACCTCCCTAGCCCTGATGGTCACACTGTTATTGTACAGCACTGAGTCATATTTAGTTGATTCAGTTCAGTTATCCAGAAATAAGTATATAGCGATGTTGAGATGACCTCTTGTATCCCAGCTGGGCTCCAGCTACTATAATGCTGATCCATTTCCAGCCCAGCAGATATGTCAGATAACCTAGGACACTGCAAATCCTAATAAGCACCCATGCTTAGGTCACTGAATTGTACCTTTAGTTCAGATCTCAGTTTCTTAGCAGTAACAAGGAGACAATCCTTAACATCTTCCTAGGATTATCATAATAATGAAATCCATCACAGATTATTTAGTGCTTTAATATTGTGTTGTTGATACTCACATAAGAAACTGCAAGTCATGTTCTGATGGCAGGGATCCTTTGTTCATTGATAAAATGTTGTAAAAGAAAATTAGCTGTCAAATATAAAACCACCAGTGTTTAAAATTCTGTTGCATTGAATGTTGTTAATACACATGAAAATATTTTCACTAAAAATATGTGTACAAGAACTTAAAACATGTTTGGAAATACCGTATTTCCAATGATTTTATGAATGAACCGTTTTCTTAGACATTTTAACTTTTATATCCACATGAAAAGATTCATAACTGAAATTAACATCCTTTAATATTTCCCATTGTTGACAATCTGATATTCTTGATTAACTGTTTTTATTGAAAAAAATCCAGTCAAAAGCAGAGATGGTAGAACAGGATTTTAAAAATCTAAAAGTAAATATATTTTTAAATAGGAAAAGTATTTTAAATGAAATATATTTATGCATTGTTTTGATTACAGTGATATATGTAATAAAATAATACTATGTTCCAAAATTCACAATTTATATAGATTTCAGAAATACCTTTTGCTAACTCTTAATCTGAAGGATTATGGTTCAGCAGTTACACAGATACTTATCTGCCCTCTAGAGATAAATGAAGGGATTGGAAATGAAATCAATAGCAGCTGTGACTAATGTACTAAATTCAGTTTACAGTACAGCCACATATAAAGTACAGCCACAGCATACAGAAAATCCCATATGCCTGAGCATTCTTCATACAGTCAAACATAACCAAAGTTACATGCCAATATAATAAGCCCATATGTAATAATGCAAGTTAGAGAAGTTTTAGGAATAAATGACTGGTAAAAACTCTTCATTTATATCACCCAGTCTCAGACAACTCGTGTCCACACCTCCTTAAAAATGTTGGTCTTAGAAAATAAGTATTCCAGTACTTCACAAGGGAAACGACTTATGATAAAGTTTGTGCCATGGGAGGACAATGTTTCATAACGTTCCCCTTCTGTTATCTACACATAAGTACAACTCTAACTGCTGCAAATTGCAGATCTTCTATACCAATATCTTAAAGGCCAAACACATGACATTTAGCAGTTCCACTGAAAAATAGCAAGAGAAGCAATTTCACTTTTTAGAAATTCCAGAAGATCACAAGTAAAACATAATCTATGTATATTTGCATTTTTCTTTTATAGAGTTACCAGCAATTTTGGGACAGTCAGAAAAACTAAGAAATGACAAGATTTTCTGAAATTTGAGCAAATATATTTAAAAAAAATACAAATGAGAGAGACAAAGTTCTGACAGATAGGCATAACTTTTTCTGATATTGATAGCCTTTTTCCACTAGATTTTTTTGTTTGCTTGTTTTCAAAGTGGTTGAGGCTGGAAGGGAGCTCTGGAGGTCATCTGGTCCAGCTGTGCTGCTCAAGCAGGGACACCTAGAGCAGGCTGCCGTTGACCATGTCAAGTCAGCTTTTGAACATCTCCAAGGAAGAAGACTCCACAACATCTTTGGGCAACCTGTGCCAGTACACCATCACCCACAGAGTAAAGAACTGCTTCCGGATGTTCAGATCCAGCCTCCTGTGCTTCAGTTTGTGTCCTTTGCCCCTTGTCCTGTCACTGGGCACCACTGAAAAGAGCACATCTTCTTCACACCCTCCCTCCAGGTTTTTATAGACATTAATCCTCCTTGAGCCTCCTCTTCTCTAGCCTAAACAGCCTATTCCTATACAGGAACCAACCAAAATTTATTTATTTTTCTTCTGTCATAGTAATCGTTTCTAAGATGTTTGTGTAATCTGTTAGTGAAGGTTTAATTAGAAATGAAGACATTATATAATATAACCTTCATTGCTCATTTCAAGACTGTGCTTGCAACTAGACCTGTTAGAATTTTTCCACTGAGAAGGATTCATTTTCTAAAAACAGTAAACAAAATATGTCTCTCACCTTGAAGCAGAAAAAAGAAATGAATTGCAAGTCATGCTTATAACCAATCATTAGTAAAATCCTGAGAGGTGGGTTATATATTATAACACAGATCCAGGCAATGTTGGGAAAAAAAAAATAAAATAAATAAAAAAAATAAATAAAAATAAAAATAAAAAAAAGGTTGGAATAAAGGAGCAGAGATACTGAGTTAAATTTTAAAATGACACCCTGAGGCAGAGAACAAGAGCAACCAAATAATATAAAAAGAGAGGGAGTAGAATGAATTGTTCCTGAAAAACTCTTTAAGAAGGAACCAGAAATAGAGAGCTTTTAAAATGGAATCAAAACGGAGGAAAACAGAGAAAAAATAAAAATGTACAGCAGGAAAAAGCAACGCTCTCTTAATGGATGCTCCCTCTTGGGATAGTCTATGATAAGCAACAGTGGACCATATATAACAATGAAATACAATTTACTGCCTATATAGCAAAATTGTTTAATAGCTAAGGCACATAACTGGGAATCAGGAAATACTTTTTCCATTTCTGTTTTTGAGACCTAGATGCATGCCTTTAACTAAAATAATTTTATAAATGCATCAGTAATATTTCAATTTATACTAGTTCTTTTGAGTAATTTGCAATATGTAGTACTCATTTTATAAATGATTATCAAGCTCAATTGTGAAATGAAACCTGTAAAGAAGTGGTCCAGAAGCCAGAGCCAGGTTCGTCACAGAAGTGGATGGCAGGGGGACAAGAGATGCTGGAGACAAAGTGAGAAAATGGAGGCTTTATATGAAGAAGGTCTGTCAGGCACAGGAATAGGTTGCCAAGAGAGGTTGTCAGAGTCCATCCTTTGAGGTTTTCAGGACTCAGCAAGATAAAGCCATGAGAAACCTACTTTGATCTCTGCTTACACCTCCACTTTCAGTACATAATTGGACTAGAGACCTTCCAAGTTCCTTCCAACCTGAATTATGCTCTAATCCTATGATTCTACCTAAAATAGAGGTGCAATTTTACCTCTGAGCATTTTGAGCTGACTAAAAGCCATATAACTGCATTAGTGCAGTACTGAGCCAAATGTAATGCACTGATTCTCTCAAAAAAGGGTTGTGAAGCTGGACTTGTTGCCACCTTAATGTAATAAGCCTGGGTTTGGTCAGGTTGCTATAAGAAAGTCCAGCTTATGATTCTTAGAATATCACTTGTAGACAAACACCTTATGTCTCCTCTGTAACCATAATACAGGTAAAAATTTATTTCATTAGCGTATTGTGAGGATACAGTCTTTATCATATATGATGTTCACTTTATGTAGTTATGAAAAGACTATGATCAAAAATTAATAAACAAATCCTAGTTTAATTTTACTAAGTAATTATATGCCTTATCTGAGAAAAAGCAAGAAACTTCATCCAGTAGGGCAAGATAACTCTAGGTCATGGGCAGTTCAATGAGCCTGTCTTTTGAATTCAGAAAGAAGTTGCTATTCTGAAAGAAAAACATTCCCATTCTAAATAGCGTAAAACATCAGAAAAGAAGCTGGTAATTTAAATGAGTCCAAAGACACCCACAGCAGAGAAGAGCTGTAAGCTGAATTGCACTTCTCTCTTTTACTCATGCAGTCACCTTCTGTGGTGTTATGCACATCATACAGGTGAAAGTTCAATGTGTGCCATTGATCCCTTGCTTCCTTTCTGAATTGAGTTCCCTCCAAAACCCAGTTTTCCTCAGAGGCTGCTCTCAGAAATATTTACTACCAGCCACCAAGAGGAGTCCACTGGAATGTCTAAGCCCACTGGCATCCTATGGA
>CM021766.1:87115952-87162325 GCA_011076525.1 Nettapus auritus | reverse complement strand
CCCCCCCCCCCCCCCCCCCCCCCCCCCCCCCCCCCCCACGCCAACCCACAACCAATTAAAAAAAAAAAAAAAAAGTATCTGTAAGATCGTATGTTCTATCTAAAATGTATATGTGAAAGAAGCACTACAGATCACTGTTTTAGGCTCTGCACAAAACATGTCGATCTATAGATTCCTCTTTCATAATAGCCACTTTGTTTATTACTTGAGTTTTCTTTCTGCTACAGTGGTTCTTATAATAAGCTCCCCTAGTGATTTTTGAAACATGGAAAAAAATCTAACCTTATTTTGTCCAGCTGTTCAGACAAATTAACAATGCCAACTCTGATTTCAGTTAATATAAAAGCTAAGGCAGAACTGCATGTTCAGAAATCATTTGTATGTAAGAAGCTGTGCTCCTGATCCCATGCCAGCTTAAGGGGAAAGACAGAAGTAAACAAAAATGGCATCCTGTGGCCTTGAATCAACTCTCTTTACCAAGGTCTACTCACACTTTATTTATTTATTTCTGCCCCTGTTCATTACGGAGGCTTTGTGTTAAGCTCTACAGCTGCAGGGGATATGCAGACACCAACTTGATCAGGAAATTCAGTAGCTGAGAGACTTTAAATTTGGCATATAAACAGAGTTAAGGCACTAAGGGACCCGATTTGCCCTGCTCAGTATTTTGTGCAATCTTCAGCGACCAATGCTTTGCAATTTACTGCAGAAAACAGAGAAACTGAAGAAAAAATATTTAGGCACCTAGACTGCCACCCACAGGAAAACCTAATCACTCTTCACAGTAAAATGGGAAAAATAGTGGTAGAAATAAAACTGTCTTTGCTAGAAACATGTAAAAACAGCATTGCTTCAGTCTCAGTTGGAGCTGCTCCAAGGTAAATGAAGAATTCAGGGGAAAGGCAAAGGGGGAAAGGTTAACTCAGAAGGACACTGCAGGAAGAACATACATCCTCTCAAAGAGATCCATTTTCAATGAAGGGTTAATAATTTAGCCTGCAAATGCTGGGCTCTCAAGGCCAAGACCTATAGTGCAAGACAGCAATGTGTCTAGTGCCAGTCTCTGCAGAGCTGGGGGCAGGGAACTTACCCACCACAGAATCTTTTTCTTTCAGGACTCTTGGACTTCCTAGTGTGGAAGGAAATGTGGGTTTGGCAGCAGAGCTCACAAGCTCTGTTATTTTTCCCCTATTCTTCCCTTTTTTCCACTCACTGTTTTCCAACACAAAGGACCAAAATATAGTTCGTCAGAGTTCTGTGTAAGGCCTGCTTAGGTTCGGCTGCTGTGTTGGGTCTGTTTGGGATGGAGTCACCTTTCCCTGTAGCAGCCCACACAGTGCTGTGCTCTGCACTCATAGCTGGAACAGCACTGGTATCACTCCATTGTTGTGTCTATTGCTGCATAGTGCTGGCACAGCGTCAGGACTCCCTCCAAGCCCCCAGGAGCCAGCAGGTTGGGGTTGGGCAATTGATGGGGAGGGGACATCACTAGGGCAGCTGACCTAAACTCACCAAAGGGATATTCCATAACACCTGATGTCACGCTCAGCAATAAAGGGGGGCTCTAGTGGGGAGGGCAGTCCTCCTGAACAACCGGTACGCGTTTCGAGGCCCTGCTTCCCAGGACATGGCCGAACATCGCTCGTTGATGGGAAGTAGAGAATATTTTTTTTCCTTTCTCTTTGTGCTTCTGTGCCACCTTGTTGCTTCTTTTGTTACTTTTTCTCCCCATTCCCTTTCCCATTAATTAAATCATTCTCATCTCTAACCTTGAGCTCTTTGTGTTGACTTTTCTCCCCCTTCCTCTTAGAGGAAGGGGGGGAGTGAGAGCAGTTGTGGTGGAGCTTGGCTGCCCACTCAAGTAAAACCACCACAGCTGCAGAGACCCTATTTGCTCAGGCTGTGTACTGGGCAAAGGGAGTGTTTCACAGACAAGACTTCTCATGGTTTAGAACAGAAAGAAATGTCTAATTGGAAGAGTGGCTCTACAAATCATGGCTGCTTATCTTTTATTCAAACTATGAATAGCTCAGGCCAATTTGTCCTGTATTCAAAAATATGCTAAAACAAAAATAAATAAATAGAATCTCTCTGCAGGACTAGGGCAAAAAAATATCTGACAAAGCTACTGGGATACAGTATCAGGAGTTAGGCATTAAAACCATGTCCTGGTTTCAGTTAGGACAGTTTTCCTCCTAGTAGCTGGTAGAGTGCTGTGTTTTGGATTAGGATGAGAAGAATGCTGATAACATGCCGATGTTTTGGTTATTGCAGAGCAGTACTTGTACCAAGCCAAGGACTTTTCAGCTCCTCGCTCTGTCCTGCCAGCAGGCAGGCTGGGGGTGCAGCAAGAGCTGGGAGGGGACAGACCCAGGACAGCTGACCCAAACTGGCCAAAGGAGTATTCCATACCATCTGACGTCATGCTAAACAATATATAGGGGTGGCTAGCCGGGGTGGGGGGGCCGGCTGCTCGGGATAGACTGAGCATCGGTCAGCGGGTGGTGAGCAATTGCATTGTGCATCACTTGTTTCATACACATTTTATTATTATTATTATTATTATTATTATTATTATTATTGTTTCCTATCTTAATAAACTGTCTCTATCTCAACTCTCGTTTCATTTTTCTGTTTCTCTCCCCCATCCCAGAGAGGGAGGGGGGAGGGTGAGCGAACGGCTGTGTGGTGTTTAGCTGCCGGCCAGGTTAAACCACAACAAACCAACAGTTCACACAAGGTCCAGAATTCTCAAAAGAGAAGTACAATAGTGGTATTTCAACATCCATCACTGCAAAAAACTGCTTTTGAGTATAGTCTTTCTGTGTTCTCCAGAGATATTTGGGTGCTAAAACTTTAAGCTCTTTAAAGGAAGGAACTCTTGTCTTATGTTTTGTTTTCTTGTGTATAAAAAAAACATAAGGAATGACTTACTGAGTGGGACCAATGACCTATCCTGTAGTCCTCTAATAGTGTCAATAGATAATGTTATTCATGGAGAACAAACACATGGAGTGGCTTGTCACCACATTCCCTCATTTGGCCCAAGAACTGAAGTATGGCTTGGATCTTCAGCCCTCTTCTATTTCAAGCAAGCCTTGCTGGAAGATAAATCCTCTCTCTCACTCACCCCTAGCCAGCTTTGCTCTGAGTTGATTCCTGTAATTCACAGGGACTTCTGCTGGAAACTGCTTCATGGCACAGGAGTGTTCACAGGGTGTCTCCTGGGTCCCTCTCTATATGCATACATCAAGTGCACAGCATTACAGCTCCTAAGCATTGCTAAGCATCCTACATCCTGAAAAATGATGGCCTACTTTTGCAATCTTTTAGTAAAAAAAAAAAAAAAATAAAAAAAAAAATAAAATAAAAATTTTGATGAGGAAATTTGTCAAAAATATTTTGAAAAATCCTCCAAAATTAAGGTGTACTTCATCCCTTTTATTCATGTGCCAGGTGACAGCTTTGTAAACATCCAGCTGGATTTCCTTTTACTGAGCCTGCTGACTCTTTGCTGAAAAATTGTAATTTATCCATATGTTTAATTATTTTAATATGGCCTCTACCATCTTGCCATAGAAGAATAGAGGTCAGGCTCAATGATATGTAGTTTGCATGATCCCCTTTAGAGCCTTCTCTTTAGATGTGTTAGTCATTTGGCATAGTCGGTGTTTGTAAGTTTAAGTTTCAGACATCAGTGAGCAGAGCTGCAATTTCACTTTTGGGTTCCTTCAAAACTCATAGGTCAATCCCATCTGGTCTTGGTGCCCAAGATTTATTTGGTATAATACTTCCTATGTATTTACTTCAGGTTCTTCTAGGTCATCTGATGTATTTGCTACAAAGAATTCACAAAGTGGGGGAATTTCCTCAGCACATTATGCATGCAGTAAAAATGAAGGCAGTATTTCACTGAACTTCTCTATGGCTTATCATTCATGAGCTCTCCTTTTACACCTCATGTCATCAAACAGTTCTACCAATTCCCTAGCTGGCTGATTTTTATGTATTTTAATAACTTTTCATTATCAGTTTGAGCATCCTTTGCAAGATTATGCTCTTCAAATTCCTTTTTAGCTTCTTTAATTTCCTGCTTGTATTTGACCTGCAATGTATTATGGATTTTCCTGTTCTTCTCATCTGAGAAAGCTTTCCACTTTTTAAATACCAGCATCTTATGTATGATAGCCTTTTTAACTTTTTTATTGAGCAATGCAGGGCTTTTATCTGGTTAGTTGTTGGTGTTTTTTTTTTTTTTTTTTTTTTTTGTGTGTGTGTGTGTGTGTGTGTATGTGTGTGTGTATGTTTTCTCTTTTTAATCCAGTTTTCTAACAGTACTTTTTAATTCCAGTTTCTTCTGTTTTGCATTTCTTCCTCCAGTTTCTCTGCTTTGCTTTTTTTTGACTAACTTTCTTATATTTGTATATTTCTCTTTCTTACAATTGAGTATCTTCATGCTTAATTTTTATTTAACCTATTCTTCTTGACTACAACATGAAGGGAAGGGGAAGAGGAAGGGCCTGAATGTGTTTATCTTAAAAAATAATGTGCTGTTTACCAATCAACCTCAATTGATACAAACATGTATATAAGGTTTTCACTCAATAAGAATTATGGAGTACAAAGCAAGAGTGTTCCTTTACTGTTTGAATCATAGAATCATGAAGGTTGGAAAAGACCTTCAAAATCACCTGGTGCAGCCATCTCCCTAACACCAATATCACACACTAAACCATGCCCCTAAGCACCATATCCAACCTTTCTTTAAACAGTACAGGTTGTTCTCAGAAAGATGCAATCTAGAGCTTTGGAAGCAAAGCTGGTGGAAGGTAACACTTTCCCACTACTATAACGGAGATACTCTTAAATCCTTTTAGAATTGCCTCTCTACTCTTCTCTCTTAATCATAACTTAATATCCACAGGAAAGTCAAGTCAGAAGTTTGAAAATCAAATTGAATACAAAAAGTTTATGTTATTCTCTGCCATTTATTATGGCCTGAAATTATCTGATTTTTATGCTTACATATTTAGAGTCAATTAATGTACTTGGAGCCATGAAATACTAACAATTTTCTGAAAAACTAAAAAGTTATTTTAGCTAATTAAGTAAGAATATCTTTCCCTTCTTTATGAAGCTTTCGGAAAAATCATCAGCCATTCACAATCTAAACAAAAACAAACAACCAAACCAAACAAACAAAACCCAGAGTGCACAAAATATTATTACAGATTTCTCACTTCAGTCCCTGAATGGCAATAAGAAAAAGATGCATCAACAAGTTTGTAGCTAATCATTATTTTTGTACTTACATAGTTCAGGCATCCAGTCAAGGGAGATAAATGTATCATCTGACTTAGATGAACTGTGCCATACCACATGTAATGTGTGGTCAACATTAACAATTCACAAGCATCCCAGGTGCTTAAAAATCTCCACACTAACGACTGAATTAATATGAATATGAATAAGTAGGAAATGCATAAAGACAGAGTTGAATTCATAATGGTGTTTATTCACATAAATAATTCATATATTTCTAGTGTTAATACATGCTCAACTCCATGGTAGCATATCTGGTAGTCTCTGTCAGAGTATATCATATTGTTCCTATTGTTTCCTTTTTATAATGGAAAAATAAGTGTAAAAGGGAATAGTCTGACACACAAAAGGGTTTATATGTTTCTCTAACACAGTTTCTCTAAACACGGTTTCCCATAGGATCCTACTGGACAAAATGTCCAGCATACAACTTAAAAACATCATGTGATGGGTGAGCAATTGGCTGACGGGCAGGGCTCAAAGGGTTGTGGTAAATGGGGCCACATCAGGCTGGCAGTTGGTCAATAGTGGGGTCCCTCAAAGCTCTATTTTAGGGCCAGTCCTCTTCAATATTTTTATAAATGATTTGGATGTAGGACTAGAAGGTGTTTTGAGCAAATTTGCTGACGACACCAAACTTGGAGGGGTTGTGGACTTGGATGAGGGTGGAAAGGCCTTGCAGAGAGATCTGGACAGGTTGGAGAGCTGGGTGATCACCAGCCACATGAAGTTTAACAAAAGCAAGTGCTGGGTCCTACACCTGGGACGGGGCAACCGTGGCTATAGATACAGACTGGGTGATGAGACAATGGAGAACAGCCCTGCAGAGAGGGATCTGGGTGTTGTGGTTGACAGCAGGTTGAATATGAGCCAGCAGTGTGCCCTGGCAGCCAGGAGGGCCAACCGTATCCTGGGGTGCATCAAGAATGGCATCGCTAGTCAAGTGAGGGAAGTGATTGTCCCGCTCTACTCTGCGCTGATGCAGCCTCACCTCGAGTACTGTGTGCAGTTCTGGGCACCACAGTACAAAAAGGACATTCAGCTGTTGGAGGGAGAGTGTCCAGAGGAGGGTGACGAAGTTGTTGAAGGGCCTGGAGGGGAAAACTTACAGGGAGTGGCTGAATTCGCTGGGCCTGTTCAGCCTGGAGAAGAGGAGGCTGAGGGGTGACCTCATCACAGTCTACAACTTCCTCGCAAGGGGGAGTGGAGAGGCAGGTGACCTATTCTCCGTAATCAACAGTGATAGGACCTGTGGGAACAGTGTTAAGCTGAGGCAGGGGAAGTTTAGGCTGGACTTCAGGAAGAGGTTCTTCACCAAGAGGATGGTTGCACACTGGAACAGGCTCCCCAGTGAAGTAGTCACTGCACCAAGCATGTCTGAATTTAAGAAGTGATTGGACTGTGCACTTAGTCACATGGTCTAAACTTTTGGTTTGACCTGTGTGGTGCGAGGAGTTGGACTTGATGATCCTTATGGGTCCCTTCCAACTTGGGATATTCTATGACTCTAACACATTAGTTTCTGGCATCTGTGTAGGTCTGTATAGGAATATAGGATGTTGTTCTGCCTTATATATCAGAATCATTCCATCTTTGCTAGGATTTGATCTTTGAAGTGTAAGTATTGTTTACCAGATAGAGATAAAGAGATTAAAAACAAAACAAAACAAACAACAAACAAACAAACAAACAAACAAACAAAAAACTCTTTATTAAAGATAGATGCTATCAAAGGGAAAATATGACCAGATATTCCATTAAATGAAAAACCTGCCACTAGGATAAAAAAAAAAAAAAGAAAGTCTGAGAGAGAATGATTTTTGGTATATGACACATAAGTCATGTTAACATCTGGCTTGAAAATTCATATTGCTTTGGTCCAGCTGAAGATTATGGAGAATTAAGATAAATATACAATGTTTACAGGTTAAAGTTAGATATCAGGGAATTAATAACATTAGCACAGTTTTGTAGTTTCTGTGTCACTTTCTTTTGTTTCAAATTCCTCAGTGGAAAATATTGGAAAAAAAAATTCTTATATTTTCCAATGACAAATATCTGAAACAAAGAAAAAATAAAAATAAAAAAATCAAACCACCTTATAATAATACATGATTGCCAATATATTTGGAGTATGTTGTGTATGCTTAAAAATAATAATAAAAAAATGTTTTAATAAGGGAGGGAAATTCCACATGATTTTGGTCTCAACAGTCTGTTATTGCAAGGTTTAGGGGAAGAGCTATAATATCAGTCAAAATGAAAAGAAAGGGCTGAAGAAGTGTAAATTCCTTACAGAAACAAGGGAGCATGGACTGGGTGAGGCAGTGCATATTGGTCTGCAGTGAAGCAACAAGCAAGATTTAAGTTTTCCCCCTCTCACTGCCCAACTCTAGCATGCTCGGAGGTTAACTCCCATTAGTGACAGCCTGACAGACCATACTGGTCCAGACATGCTTTGGTCTTTGCAAACACCAAAGAAGGCTTTTGTGTGACTCCGAGAAATTACCTGTGCAATCCAGCCACTCAGAGTGGTTTACTAGCTATTACAATGATAGAAAATACAGTACAAGTTAGGGGAAATTTCAGCTAATTCCTACTACTTGACTTTACTGAAGAGTAGAAACATACAGATGGTGAGTTATGGTGAGTTACCTTGCCTCACATGAAGAGAAATTACTTCTCTAAATATGCTAACTCAACAAATTGGAATAGTATGAGATATTGGGAATCTAATGACGTGAGCTTGCTGTGCTATCATATGGTAGGATATAAGCCAGTTCTGGAACAGGCACGAAATGGCTGCTCTAATGTGGCATGGTACATGAGTCAATCTCTCTTCCTGAGAGGCAATGGGTATTAGTTTAGCAGCACTTAACTAATGTTGCTCAAGAGATTCCAGAGTGCTCAGTTTAAACTTTGTTAGATTGAACACACATCCATCTACATTCTCCAAATAATTTATGTAACGACATTAGTGCTGTAGAAGGTGGTGGCAGAGCAAAAAACTGAATCCTGATTACCATACACAGTAGGCATGCTAGTCCTGGATTATCAGTCCACTTGCTATTGATATTCATTAATGCTACCTCTCCTCACACTGCGACGTGCTTTGCAATACTGATAGCTCCCCGGGTAAAATGGAAATCATACAGGTGCTCATCAGTGTGGAACAGGTGGTAGAAGCATGGTTTTAAAATATGATCAAATGCTGTAATTTGGAAATGGGAGTCTTACTGTTTCTGAATTCAGCTCGGGATAAAGCTAAACTGATAGCTAAGGATATGTCCAGCTTCACTGGATTTTTTCTTGTTGTGCTTTGTAATCTCATTTATGTGTTTACTGTGCTACCAGTGCTCTTCATTAATTCCTTGATAAGGCTGCATCTGTCAACAGTTTCCATTGTGGAATAAAACATACCTTGTCTCTCATCTCCTCTTCTCCAGTCTGTGAGTATCAGTACCAAATTTGTAAAAAGAACATTAACAGTTTGGATACTTCATGACAGTGTGTGTGTTGAAAATGTCACATATCCTGGTGCCTAAAGCTTTTAATGCTTTATTATCCTATGTTTCCAAAGCTTCTCCGTATGTTTCACATGTACCAAGGAATAATTTATTTGGATTTGTTTCAATTATATTCCCTCAGAAACAAATACACTGGACTGTTTTCTCTGGAGTTTTTATTTATTTTGAAGATTAGCAACTTATATCCATTAGAAACATATTTTAATAGGATGGAGTTTGGCTTTCAGGAGAAATAGTACAATGGCAATCTGAGAATCAGATCCTTACTGCAGACTTGGTATGTGTGCTAATCAGAGAAGTATCTCACAACGTTTTTGCATGACCTTCAGATATCCTGCCAGATGGAAGATACTAGTTAGGAACTTCTGTAGTGTACTCCAAACTCATTCCCTCTTTGATACAGTTTCAGAACAATCTTGGTAGCAGCAAAGCTGTTATCTTTTATCAAGGAGAGTACTCAGTCCAGTGATTTAGAACTTCAAAGGTCTGACTTGCTCTCAGATACTACTGATCTGGTCCAAATGCTGGACAGTGACAGATTGCACATCATATTATCAAACTCCTGAGGTAACTCATAGGATAATTTAAAGTACAGTTAAGAAGAAAAACATAGTTTCAACCATCAACAGGACATATTCATAATCTTACTATTGTTTAAAAATGAATCAAAATGAGATCAAAGAAAAAAAAAAAAAAAAAAAAAAAGGTCTGTTAATATTCATTTGGACAAACTTTCACTTAATTATTGCTTTTGTGTTATCCCCCATCTTTTTATAAACCAGAAACATTGTTTTCTCCAAATCCACAACATTTTTACACATACAACAGAAAATCAGGCAAGAATGGAATATTTGCAATGTGATTCTTTGTGAATTCTGTTATATTTGGCAGCATTTTTTACAGATAGAAAGTGATTTTCTTCTGGGAGTTTGTTATGTGCAGTTTAATTCAATTGGCTTTAATGAGTAATAGTACAAGATTCTAAGTAAACAGAAAACAGATGATGACAGCTAGGACTACAACAAGTGATGCCCCATACAGAGTTTAGGGAAAAAATGTGTCATTCAAGGTATTAATTCCTCATCATTTTACTTGCAGTCTACATCTCTGCAATGCTTTAGGTTAAATAAAGGGTATTGGGCTCAAAAACTAATGATTCATTTTGTGCTGTAACTATGGATCTGGATATCTGCCACCAGGCCAAAATTTTACTACATTTAAATTGAGAGAGCTATATTTGAGATACATTTGAGATAGAATACTTCTAATTAACAGAGTGTGCTTAAGATAAAAGACATTATCTACATTTACAACTTCCTGGTATTCCTGCTGAAAGTGAGACATGATAAATCCATTCTTTATTTCTCTTTCTCTCTCTCTCTCTCTCTATTTTTATTTTTTCATTTTTTTTCCCCACACGTGTGTGCTACCCTGGTTAGAAACCAAGGAGTCAGAAGTGACTGAAGTAGATAGGTTAGTCTAGTGAGTATGACATTAATAAAATTCAGCATGTTGTATTAATTTAATGTAATATATTCCCCTTCCATTCTGTTGTGAGTCTGAATACACTGAAGATGCTCAGGCTGTATAGTAACGGACTGAAAAAGTAGGTGGATAATAAGACAGACCTAATAAATAATAGACTTCTTAGTCAGTATTCAAGATACCTTACCATTCTCCTTTCCTAAATTTAAATAAGATTTGTCAATAATATGCTCAAAAAAGCTGAAATTCAGTAAGTGGTGGAAAAAACACTTTCAATTGATTAGAAAACAGACTTTTCTCCCTTGAAATAGGTGTGAAAGGAAAATGTCACCACATTATGTATTTTGTTTTGTATCTTTGTGGATTTTGAAAAAAAATCCAGAGGACTGGGAAAGAAAAAAAAAAATCATACAAAACCAAAAAAAAAAAGAGTTCAATTTTATATTTTATATAAATCATATGAAGATTAAATATTCTATTTTCTGACAGTTTCTTTAAATGTGCTTGATAGAACAATAAGTGATTGCAATAGTGCAGCTTTCATATATTTTGCAATGCTGGAGAATTTCTCAACCTGATTTACGTTACTGGAAACACACAATATCTGGCTTTTCTCCTGACTTTGTCCACAGTTTTTATCAGTTCAATAGCTGATATATTTATTGTCTGTTGGCCCAGATCTCCAAAGTTTCTACCACCAGTGGTTGTCCTGCCTTGTAGACTTACAATGTTAGTAAATGGCTGTTTGCATTCACTGCTTTCATGACAGATGGGTTTTGACAGTACCATCATCTGCCTTCAGAATTAGATAGATATTGCCTGGTACCTTCTTGTCAGAGACTCTTTCCTACTAATGGATACTATTTTTTCTCTCTTCCCTCATGTTGCATGATTTCTTCTTAGTTCCAAATCCACTGATTTATAATACTTCATATCCTTCAGTTTTCAGCCTCTACTCTTTCATATCCACCTTGCTATGGGCCAATCATAAATACTGAGCACTTGATAGATTTAAGAGACTCAAATATTAAAAAGCCATGCCTTATGTCATGGGATTAGGTTAAAATTCATGTACATCAAACACATTTTCTCCTCTTCTTTGTCATCTGTTTCAGAGTTTTAAATATTTTTTGTAAATTTTCAGTTTTAGTAAGAATTTGTTGCTGCTAAAATGTGAAAAGCTGACATTATCATGCTGGTGAATATATGTTTAAAGGACATCTAAAATCAAAAAAATAGACAATCAATTTGTAATGCCTGCTGTCACACTAATTGCTGGGGGGGGAGGGTTGTATGAGGTTGTTCATTTGTTTGTTGGATTGTATGTCTCTTGTGTGGGCAAAGGACAACTGAGTATGCATGCAGTTATATAAATGAAGCTCTTTATGATAGCACATTTTTAATGCAGAAAAGCAATTTGTTTTTAACTGAAAGTAAAGACTAAGACTGTTAGTAAGACTTGCACAAATATACACAAAATGCCAAATTTAAGCCAATGTTTATATATTTACATGTTAGTATCTAAGCATAGCTTTCACAGACAATTAAGTCTTCCATGTTTACAATCTGTTCTAAAAATGTTCAAATCATCAAAAGTTTCTTCTTCATCTACCCAATTAAGGAAGTAACATCCTCCCGTTTTTCTCTATAATAGTGCTGACCTTGACCACAACTTCGCTCCAAGAATTTTCTTTTAAGCAGAATGCCTTGGTCTTACAAATCTGCATACTGTCATTGTTCTTCTTCCCCTGAGGGTCAGTAGTACTGTCTCTATCCCTATCCCATCCTCCCTGATTAAATTTAATTTGAAATCTGGATTTCCATCCCACTTAGGTAACAAAACCAGAAATGAGTTTTTAGCCTTTATATTTCATGTGCACCTTCCACTGAGGTGTCCATGAATTTCACACTTAGTTTTTGGCTGATAAGAATATCTGCAAGCCTCTCACAGGAACCCAAATCAAGACTGTGAGCCTCTTCCAAAGGCAAAGATGGGTATAGTTTCATTGTTCATTGCAAGGTTCAGCACCTGGCTTTTCTTTCCTCTTTCACAAGCCTCCTCCAAATTTTCCTATGTGTACTTAAAGTATCCAATGTGTATTTGATCCCTTCAAGGAAGGGATTTTTAATGTATGGAGGTAAAGTCTTGCTGTATAAGAACTATATTCAGACATAACTTTGTTGATGTTGTAAGAAATGTTTATGATGTTTGATAAACTCATAACCTGTACTCCTGTGTCTTACTGTCTCTTTTTTCAAACCTCTCTTGAAGAAAATTTCTTGCTATTACACTTTAATTGTTAGTTTTTATCTAAATGTATCTTTAATTTCTGTGACAATTTTCTCTGCTGGTATCAAGGCAATGTCCCTGATCTGACTAAAACCCTAGCAGAGTGGGAAAAAAAAAAAAAAAAAAAAAAACTTAATTCTTTATTTCTATAGATGAGTGTTCTGGGCATTTTTTTCATGGGAGAAAGTCAAGTGAGGATTGTGTAGCAGGTAAAATACATTACAATGGAGATATTTCAAACCACTGCAGTTCACCAGACAATACTAAAATCTATTTAGAGACATGAATTTCATGCTCAGAATAGCTCAGTCGTGTTATGTTTTATTTTTCTGAATAATGTTAGATTTCTATATATGCAGTTCTGATACAGACCTTCATCTGGGGCAAACCAGCATATCAAGTGAGCTCATTCAAATCTCAGTTTTGTTTTGCATTTTTACCAAAGAGAAACCCATGAGTATTTTAAGACCTTGTTTATAAAATATGCTATAAAAAGGTAATGGTTACAGCTGTGAAGCTGGTGCTTTTAAATAGATACACCCTGTTAATTTTTAAAACATGCTGCTTTCATTTGTAATTTCCAAGGCACTACACATTTTTCTTCCTCTGTGCTGTACATTTAGGTCTAAGGGCAGACATCACTGAAATCTTTAGGCAGTAGAACACAGACTAAGCAGTCACTGTTAATACATCCAAATCAGCTGCAAGCAGAGAGCAGCTTGAGCAGGAAAACAATAGTCCCTACAGCCTTCTATACTTCCTCTGTGCTGGTCAGCCCTCTGCCCTCTCCTTTGACTAATTGAAAAACTGCTGTATGGCATCTCTCCCCTTTATCCATACACACACATATTCGGTCTTCTTAATTTGGGAGTAAAAAAAAAAAATCTTAATTATTTCAAGCTTTCTATATACCTGTGGGTAAAATAAGAGGATGCCTCAGTCTGAATGACTATTGCAAACATAATGCTGATACTTTTCATGCTGTCTTTGCATTTTCTTCCCAGTGATCTTTCTGTGCTGTTTGCAAAACTGGATGTCATCCTACTATTAACCATTTGTGCACTTCCCTCATGACTTTTCATCTGTCCAAACTTCTTACAGGAAGATCTTGAACATCAAAAGTCATATTATAGGAAAGATATGTGGCATCCATTTTTTTCCCTTTTGTTAGCTAAGTGAGACAAAGAGATTGGTTTGGTCCAATTTTCTGTAAAAACCACTTTGTCTGCTTCTTATCGTCCTGTTATTTTCTAGATGCTCATAGATGTATTGATTAATAATTTCTTCTCCCATGATGCATTTTAAAGTTAGACTGATTACTATTTGTATTTCTCAGGTTTTTTGTTTGTTTGTTTGTTTGTTTTTAATATATTTTAGATGGAATCACTAATTTTATTTTCTCCAGCACTGTGAAGACCAACCCAGTCTTTCATCAAATAGTAAAGACAATTACTAATCTTTCAGAGGTTACTTTGGCTTGTTCTTTAAACTGACAAGTTTAATTAGATCCTGCCCACTTGAACTTCCTCCAGCTTACCTAAATGTTCTTAACACATATTTCAAGGTGTATTTTCTGAGGTCCTAATCATTTACTACAGAAAATAAATAAATAAATAATAATAATAGTAATAATAATAATACAGTTTCTTAATCTTTTAATTTGTATGCACCCTCTTTCCCTAATAAAATAATTTTATATTTTGTTTATCTTCTTAAAACAAAAGCAACTGCATTAAGTGTTCCTGCCTTTTGTAACTGTGGTGGTTTTACTTGGGTGGGCAGCCGAGATGCACAGCAACCGCTCTCTCACTCCCCCTCCTCAAAGAGGAACAGGGAGAAAATACGATGAAAAGGGCTCAAGGGTTGAGATAAGGACAGGGAGACCGTGCAGTAATTATTGTGGCGGGCAAAACAGACTCAGCATAGAAAGACAGTAAGATTTATTGCTTATTACTAACAAGCTAGAGAAGCGAGAAACAAAAGAAAGAAACCGAAAGAACCTTTCTCCCCATTCACCTTCTTCCACCTCCTCCCTCTGAGAGGCGCAGGGGAACAGGGGAATGGGAGTTATGGTCAGTCTATAGCACTTCACTGCCGCTCCTTCTCGGTCACTCTCGTAGTCTGTGCTGTGGGGTCCCTCCCATGGGATGCAGTCCTTGCTGAACTGATCCAGCATGGGCTGCCCACAGGCAGCAGCTCTTCAAGAACTACTCCAGATATGGGTCCGTATCACGGGGTCCATCCCTCAGGAGCAAACCGCTCCAACCTGGGTCCCCCACAGGCAGCAGCTCCTGCCGGGTCACCTGCTCCTGTGTGGTCTCCTCTCCATGGCCTGCAGGTCTGGCCTAGAATCTGCTCTGGCAGGGGTCCTCCACAGGCCACAGCCTCTGTCGGTGCAGGTCCACCTGCTCCACCGTGGTCTCCTCCATGGGCTGCAGTGTGGAACCCTGCCCCACCATGGTACTCCATGGGCTGCAGGGGGACATCCTGCTTCACCATGGTCCTCACCACAGGCCACAGGGGCCCTCTGCTCCAGCGCCTGGAGCACCTCTCCCCCTCCTTCTTCACTGACCTTGGTGCCTGCAAGGCTGTTCCTCATCCTCTCTCTCTCCCAGCTGCTGTGTGGCCCAGTGATTTTTTTTCCCCTGTGTTAAATATGCTCTCACAAAGGCGCAAATCAATATTGCTTATTGGCTCAGCTCTGGTCAGCAGTGGGGCCCTTACCTAAAATGGGGCAGCTTCTAGATCCTTCTCACAGAAGCCTCCCCTATGGCGCCCTGCTACCAAAACCTTGCCACGTAAACCCAGTACAGTAACACATTTGCCCCTCAACTTTTTTTTTTATTATTCCTTTTATGCCTAAATGACAATTTTATTTCTTGATATTTAACTCAGACATGTCTTCTTGCATCTGCTATTTTTGCAATTTCTTTTTTTTATTACTTCAGGTAGTTCCTATTTCTTGAGCTGCATTTTCCAGTCTCAAGGCATCCCAATATAAATTGTCATTTAGGTTAAAATTTTGTAGTCTATGAATTTCTGAAAATTATATAGGACTGTGGTACCTTGTGGGGCTTTTACATTGTCCTGAACTCTGTCAGCCTTTCATTTATCAGTGATGTCTAAAATCCAAAATGATCTTACATTTTCTAGTAGGAATCGAAATAGACACTGGTAATATTCACCACCAGGTTTGGCAACAGAAATGAAGCTGATGTCTTTGTTGAGAAAGGTGGTTGATATTTTTGGTGGAATTGCTCCAAAAGATAAGTTCCGATAAAGGAATTAAGGTTTTCATCTTTAGACATACGGGCATCTGAATTTACAAGATGTCTCTGCATAAGCAAACAACATTATCAAGTTCTCCACCAAAAGAGAGAGAAACAAAGTCAATAGAGATGATAGTTCTGAGGAGGTAAAGGAAGACATATTCAATGCAACCCACCCCCCAAAAGGAGAAGGCAAAGAAATATTCTGAAAAGACCCAAGTCTGTAGACTTCTAAAAGCTCTTGTACAATGATTACTTACTGCTTGTTTAACAGACGTTACAGTACACTGGGATTGAAAGAGGTGATGGTAAACCTGTACTTGTAGATGACTGCTACAGATGAGAAGGGAGGAATATTTAGCTATCTTGGAAGGAAACTGAAGCGACTCTTCCCTTATGCTGGAGGTGGAAGGATAGTCTCTGTTCTCAGTCTCTCACAGAAGGAAGTTTATGAAGAAGGTCAAGGGTCTTTTGCTAAAAGCAGTCCCAACTTAATAAGGAGGATCAAAAGTCAAGACAAAATTATAGTTACATTTCCTAGCTGCAGAAAATTGACCTGGGGAATTACCTTATTCAGAAGCACATGGAATGAATGGAGACAGTATGGTTTTGAAATACAGGCTTTGGACATCTTATATTTTCTAAGCTTTGGTACAAATCATTTAATCAGTTCACACAAGTTCATGTTTTCCCTACCCACTACATTGTGGAGCAGTAAGAGAGATCAGCTATTAGAAGAGTATTCGCCAAACTGCCTTTGTGATACCTTTTCTTCAGTATTTATAATAATATATATATGTATAGAAGAATCTACATGTCCTTACTTATTCAAGCTTTGCCAGTCTGTCTTTACATGATTCACATCTCCAATTCTGTAAGGTTGCATTGAACTATGATAATAAGGCACAGAAATTATTGGAAGGTGTTGGTATCTCAGATATGTTTATTTTCTGGTGTTAATGAAAGAGCAACATAGGAATTTATTATTCTCATAGTTATTTCCCATTTAAATAGTCAAAATGTGTAGATATAGCCAGTTACTTCTCAAAATTCTGTAAACTTTTACTTAACTATCAAGTATAAATGGCATGATTAATAAATCACTTTATTTCCCAAATTCTAGTATTCTATTTTCATCCTATGTCCTTCTGCAAGCAATATCAAGCCATAAACTATGAAGCAGAGAAGCTGAACAACCATAAGTATTGCAAGTAGTGTCAAAAAAACTGATGAATTAAACTGGAAAAAATCTGAACTAGAAAAATATTCTCTCCTATGCGTAGACTAATCATGTTCTAATAACATCCTCCGTAACAGACTGCAGTTTCTTCTCTTTGTATTGCTCTTTCCTCTTTGCCAATCCATCCATTCAAGAAACTGACCCTGAACTCTGCAATAGGAACTTAGATAAAGGTAGGGCTTGATAATAATTCTAGTATCAGAGCTCTCTCTAGTGGTGACTGTGTTACCTCATTACCTATTATTCAACCTAGTTAAATAAAAAAAGGATTGAGTACTACTCAAATGGGACACCAGCAAAATTCCTCCTTTTTGTGACACCCATTTGAGAAATTTTATGTTGACAGAGGTGTGTCATGGTGAGAATACAAAGGCCTGGAGATCAGAGTGATGTATTCTAGGACCTTGGACTGTGGGCAGCTGAAATAAGGATGTAATCATCCAGCCACCAGCAACTTAAACTAATTGAAGGCCAGGACAAACAAGACCTGATGAGGGGTTCACAATGCCAGCTCTCTACTCTGCTGAAGGTTGTTTCAGTTCCCAACAGTAGCACTGACAGACAGATCTGATAGGTCCTTAGTTGGCCATTTATTTTAAACTATTATGTTGGTGGTTTTACTCCAAGACATCACCATTTACATTAAAAGGGATGAGGCGTCAGTCAGCTTTTCTTCTGTTGGCTGTCAGAGGAGGGGAGGAGTGGATAGCAAGGTTGTAATATGAACTGCAATGTAAATTTGATGAAGATTGTTTGGTCTGTCAGTACCCTAACATGAGTAGCTGAAGCTGTATCATTTTTCTTTTTCAGCCTGTTTCCAAAAGACCAGAATCTGCTTTGAAGGAAAAGAGAAGTTGAAAAGTATGTCAGATTGTGTAGAGACTCACTAAAGTCTGTTCTGCCTATGGAGAAGGAAGAGAAAGGCTGTATGGTAACTACCTGACAGAGTAATTTTGACCACTTCTTTCTTTGGAGGGAAGATTCTTCCAAAAGAGAGAAGTGAAAGGATGACAAGATTTCTATCACTTTATCTGGTGTAAGTTAACATAACTGAACACATCATTGTCTCAGAAAACATCCACAGAAGATACACAAATAAGAGCTTTATGACTTATCCGGTGACTGAAAATGAAAAGTCACAGCAAAACACAGAAGAAAAATCTGTAGCTCACTTTAGTAATGTATTTAAGCATTATCATAGTGGTCACACACACACACACACACACAAAAAGTTCTTCACAAACATTACTGGAGGTATGGCCCATGCGCCATTAAGCTTGGAACATAGGAACTGCCTTGTGTAAGAAATTTGAGAAGTTATCACAATCTGTTTAAGTTCCCACTAACTGGAAGAGGAGAAACATAACCCCCATTTAAAAAAAAAAAAAAAAAAAAGGAATAAAGAAAAACACAGGGGACTACAGGCCAGTCAGTCTCACCTTTGTGCCTGGCAAGATAATGGAGCAGATGCTCCTGGAAGATATACTAAAGCACATGGAAAATGAGGTGATTGGTGACAGCCAACAAGGCTCCAAGGAGTCCTTACAGCAGCCTTCCTGTACCTCCAGGAGAGCTGGGGAGAGACTCTTTGTCAGGGAATGTAGTGATACGACAAGGAGAAATGGTTTTAAATTAGAAAGGGGTAGATTTGGATTAGATATTAGGAAGAAAGATTTAGTGATGAGTGCGGTAAGGCGTTGGAACACGTTGCCCAGAGAAGCTAAGGGTGTCCCCTCCCTGGAGGTGTTCAAGGCCAAGTTGGATGGGGCTTTGAGCAACCTGGTCTAGTGGGAAGTGTCCCTGACTGTGGCACGGGGGCTTGGAACTAGATGAACTTTAAAGACCCTTCCAACCATTCTATGGTTCTATGATTCTAACATGTATTTAGAAAGGTAAAAGCAACACATAGCTAATACAGCCATCGGTTCAATTCACCTTTCACAGTTATAAGCATCGTAGAAACAGCTGTTAAGGAGCAAAGACATACAGTGGCCTGCACATGAGCCCAGGTTACTAGTTTCTTTGTATGAAAGCATATCTAGCAACAAAAATGACTCATTCGTTTTTGAGAGTGAGATAAATATAAAAAAGCTGAGTAAAAAAAAAATAAAGGAAAGGCCATCTAATTCCTATAGTTTAAAAATAAATTAAAAAGTAGCTCTCCAACGTCAAAACAACACAAACATTGGACCTAAACTTGAAACTTCCTTTTTTTTTTTTTTTTTTTTTTTAGTTTATTAGAGGATTTGCTTGTTAGAAGATCTGATAATTCTGCAAAGAAAATACAAAAGTCAACTGCAAGGATAATACTTTGAAGGTAGCAGATGTAGTTAAAAGATCCAGTCTCAACTGCAACTGCATTACCTACTTGAAGTTTTTTTCATTCTTTCCTGCATCTGTACTGCATATCCACCTTTAGGGCATGTCATATGCCCTAAAGGTGGATATGCAATATGATACGCCCTAAAGGTGGATATGCGGTACAGATGTAGCAAAGTCATACAGTATGCCCTAAAGATCATAAGAGTTAGAGGTAATCTTCTCTTCCCTTCTACTAGCATGCCAGGCAAAGATTTTTCTTGGTCTGTCAGGAATTTCTGCAGCAAGGCTGGTGGGAAGGGAGAAATATTTTGGCCTTCAGGTCACTGCTATGAATATTTTGGGGTCAATTCTTCTGTATAAACACCCATGAATATTCTTTGGTATAGAATATGCATAAGGAGAAGAGTGAATAGCCTCTCTCAAAAAATCTAGAGCATCACAAAAACAATTGTCATTGTCAAATTCCACTCTGTGTGTGCAGCAACAGTAAGTATTTTATTGTGAACTGTATTCTCCTGGTTTATATTTATGGCCACTGAACAGACTTTTAATGCTGGCTTCTAAAAACATACAGCTGATGGCTGAAAAATTATAAAGATCTTCTGTCCTTTTTTTTTTTTTTTTTTCTTTTTTCCAGATCAATTTGAGGTGGTCAATCAGCAATAAATTGAATATCTAAATCAACTTATCAACTTTATTTCTTCCTTTTTAAAGATCCCTTGCACTTTTCTTAGCAGTGACACCAACTATTTTAATCCAGTCATTCTAAATCATCTGATTCATATCAGTAATGGAAAATCCCTAGAAATTTAACAGTAGTTGGATCTTAATTACCAAAAAAAAGTCATTGTGTGAATTAGATAGGAATATAGTATGCTTTTATAGAGACCCTTTCAGACATAAGGTGCAGTGGCAGTGAGACATTTATGATGAACTGAACAATGTCTGATAATAAAGATGCATCACTTCACTAATTTGAAGGGTCCTAAGAGTGATACAGTTTTGTCAAGGTGGCTTTATACCAGGATTCTGCAGTCTAGAAGTCAGGTTTCTGTCAGGCAATATTTCTTTTTGCAAGTCTCGTTACTTGCAATTTTCATGCTTGGCAAGGTAAGAAGTGACAGGCTGAGTCAAAGCTGCAGTATCTACAGCCAACTGTACATCCAGATTGACATGACAGTCTTAAAGAAACACAGAGTTATTATAACTAATAAATATGTTTTCTTCAATTTGTCAGGGAAATCAAATACATACATTGGGGGATTTCCCTTGACATTGGCCAACAGTTATACAGAACAGGCTGTTAAGTCATACTTACTCTCTGTATGCAATGATGATGAAAAAATCCTAAGCAGACAGCTTTTCTTATTTTTATTTTATGTAATAAACTTATACTGCCAATTTTTCATAACAGTCACTATAGCTGATAAAAAAACCATGAGTCAGTTTACTTGTATTTCAGTTACTTTTTGTTATGATAGAATAGTAAAACCAATTATTTATACAACATACTTATTTTACATATTTTTCCTTAAACTAAAGGTTTTACTGCTCTGATGGATGTCAAATACATTTTCTGTAGGCAAAGTATACATTAATATATACAATGTTGAACTGATTTATTAGATTAGTGCTAAAATTAGCAATGACTTCCTTTTACCTTGTATAGGGCTTATTTGCTTTTTTTTTTTTTCTTGTATAGGGTGTTTTTTTTTTGTTGTTTGTTTGTCTGTTTTGTTTTTTTGCCTGTGATACACAATTAGTCCATTCTTGAATTCCAGAAACAAAACCAAAAATCTTCAGCTGATGCTGGATATTTTTGTTGGTATTTTGAGACTCTCATATGGTTGTTCATCCTTCTGGCCCAAGTTTTTACACAGGCCATTTCTCACTTAGAAGTTCTGCCACATTGATCGTCTCTCTTATAAACCATGTTTTGCTGTGACACTTCTCTTTTTTATTCCAACAGATAGAAAACTCAGATAATTATTCTCCATATTAAATGTCTTTGGATACAAAAAGCAAAATACACTGTGTTTCCAACAGCAACTTTAGCAACATATAATTGATCAACATTTCTACTGGTGCGTACTAAATTCTATTTAGGGATGCAGGCTGCCTGCAAAGATGTAGCTATAATGGCACAGAAGGCAAAGACAGAAGTTGAAGAGGAAATATCTACTGTGCTTGATGTTGTATGGAAGCAAAAAAAGTTGAACCCCTCAGAACTTGCTTTGCATACAATATGAGGAATATAATAAACGGTTTTAACTCCCTTAAAGTCAGATCTCATGGATGCAAAATGCTCTAGAAAATGTGTCTATATGTTACATACGGTTGTTTATTTTGTTACTCACTACATCAGAATGTCTATTACTGTCTTTGTTAGCATTAATGTCTGTACAAATCCCTAAGCATTACTTCTGTTTCATCTTGTTTGCTCTTTTCCTTCTGCTATTATGTTTTTTGTTTGTTTTTGTTGTTGTTGTTGTTATTTTTCTTTTTTTCTTCATGAATGCACTGCTTAATTATTCCATCCTCAAATGGCTTCTTCACTGCATGTTTAAAAAAATAAATAAAAATTTCTAAAAGTCCCTAATTCTTACTTTTCTTAATTATTTTCATTATTTTTTTTTTTTGCATTGTCATTTTTCCTTTCATCTTTTCCATACAAATATATTGTGCTTTACTCAATAGGAGCTACTTATATGTCAAGTTTGCCTTGTCACTCACCAATCTGCAGGCTGTTACCATGGTGGGTCACACTTTTACAACAGCAGGTAAGGAGGCTAGATATCTTTGTGACCCCAAAATACAGAGACAACATAACATATAACTTAAACTTTTTTATAGTACTTATATATATATGCACATTGATTATTATACATAAATGCTAATTAAGGACACAGTTCTGCTCCATACTGAGTCCCAAGGCACTTGAGTAATCCTGCCAGCTCCCATGGGACCCATTGTCTGGCAACATTGTGCTTAGAAACACTTAAAATTTTGCTAATGAAACTAGTTTTCAACTTGCATAGAAACATGTTTTCCACTCCATTTTATTTAGTATTATTGTATGTATTTCAACAGGACTTGAAAGTCCAATAAATGCAGGAGCGTTATTATTCAGTGTCAAGTCCAAATCACTGTGATAGTAATCTGTGTCCTACAAAGTGAAAAGGTTTGGCACAAAGAATGGAAAGGAATGAAGTAGCTCAGATAGGTGGTAGAACATACTCAAGATCACAGGGCTGAGCAGGAGAGGGGTGTCTCTGCCAATATAGTTGTGCACCTTTATGACAGACCTTTCTCTTCCTCTGAACGGGATCTTAGATGTAGATGTCTTACACAGTTCGTAATACAAGAAACGAGAGAGAAAACAAAGATAGTGATTTCCTGAATTCACAAAAAGCAAAAGCATAATTAATAGTCATTTAACTAAAGCAAGGTTTCCAAACTTTGCACAATATTTTTCATTATAAGACATTATAATTACAGTAGATCTTAGCAAAATAACACTGCATCACTCTGCAGCACTAACTCAATTAACAGTAAAGGAAGAGCTGCATGGATGTTATGACAAATGGTCATCCAGTACAACCTAGCATTTCACTCTTTTAAAATTGTGTTTCATGTGTATCTGGACTTAAAATAAGCCACACCTGATTTACATCGGTGGAAGGGAAGGATGAATGTTGTCTTTGAATTACATTATCAACTATGAACAAAGTGTTGTTGCATAATTGCTGGTTTCTGTATTGCTCATTTTGAAATGCTTCATGTTATTAGTTTAATATTACCTAAAATATTGCACATGAAAATAAATTGAGATGGTTATAATAATATGTTATTATAAGCAGTCAATATTATAACCAACCAAGCATATTAAAATGAATGTACTCCTATGAAAAAAAAAAAAAATCAAACAAAATAAAAACCTGTGTAAAATTTGACAAAATATTTTAACAAACTATAAATTATTATAAAATTATTTAGTTTTCCATATCAATGTATTGATCATGATAAATACATTTGGTCTTTAAGAAAACCTTATATGGAATCCTGTTTTTATTTGCTGCAATTTTTCTCTGCAAATATAACAGCAACCTCCAATGGCTTAGTATCATGGTGCACAAGGGATACAAATCTACTCTGATTTTCAGGAGTTGATTGATACTGTATAAGGTCTAAAGGAGGAATAACATTACTTACAGTCATGCTATGCAGAAGAGGAAAAAAAAAAAAAGGCAAATGGGTAGCATAGTGGCATCAATTTTCATAGCACTTTTATGATAATAGAGTGTTTTCCCCCCATAACTAGAAAATACTCTAAAAATACATTATTATTAGGAAAGTAAACACATTTTTCAGTCTAACCTGTACTAAGAAAACACTTCACACAACAGAATCCATGGTCATTTATCTAGGAAATAAAGCTAAAGGCAAGAAATTATAAGTGTATATATATTTTTTTAATTTCTCACAACATTCATTAGATATTATTTCCTCAGAATAACTTTTCATTTTGAAAGCACTGATCATGTAATAAGTAGCCTCTACAGACCTTTAAAATTAGCATTCACATTTTAACAACCCAGTCTTGCTGAGATACAAACCTGTTTTCTCCAAAATCATTCCTTCAGTGAAGAATTGTCAGCACTTTCAGCTGGACCCTCTCATTCTTTCTGTGCAGTTTTTCCATCCTCCACTTTGCTCCCTTTTGTGGGACAGTTCCTGTTTATCTCCATTTCCAGCCTTACCTGTTGCTCATTTTTCAATTACTGCTCTGCCTCAGAGAGCTCACTGCATTCCTCTGCTGCTTTGCTTTTTTCTCTTCCTCAGCTTTCCCAAACACCTACTCTGTGCTGCATTTTGCCCTACCAATATTTTTTGAAGCTAGAGGAAACAATTACACCCACGTTCTTTTGACAGTTTAGGTATCCTGTAGTAACTTATCTCTTAGGCCATCCTTGATGAGTGCTGGCTTCCTTTCTTTTAATCAGTTATCTCCATAATTATTTCTCTCATTAATCAGTTATCTGATTACTATTCCCTCTCTGCCAATCACAATTGTTCCCATCATCTGCAATTAGCTCCACCTTGCTCATACTTGGAGCTTCCATTTCCAAGCTTTCTGACACCCATACTGCTGCTAAAGATGGTGTCAATATGATAATGTCGCACAAAGAGCCAGTATGGATTCAGACAGACAGAGGAGTCTGCTGGACCACTAAAAACTTCATTGCCTGTGCTATTCTGCTGGGTGCAAAGGGACATAGGAAGAAGGACACAAACAAGAAAGGCAAATTCCGTTTTTGAAGTCTACATCCCCTGTTAATGTCTGATATGGTATGCCTGACATGGCAAAACCTTGAACCCATTTCTGTTGATCCTTTGATGTCCTTTGCATCCCTGACGTTTCTGCACATCAGCTCTATCTGTTTTACCAGTTTATACCCATTGTGTATAGCCAGATAGTAAGAAACTAATATTTTGGGTAATTATCCTTTCCAGCAACTTGCCAAAACCAATGCCATTGTCCCACATCATCTGTAAATGATTTCTGTTTGCACATCTCTTTTCCTGGGTCCAAATGGACCCACCTTGCACATGCTGCATCCATGCTGATGGGGGTGTCTTCTGGGATCTTTCATCAAGACAGAGAAGCTTTGTGGTCTGTCCTTGAAATTTCTTTCCCTGTTTTGCTATCATCCTTAAATACCAATGGGACTTAAGTTTCTCACCCTTGATGCCCAGGTGGGGAGGTGAGCCAGCTTGTGAAACCAGAGATGGTTCTCTAAAAAGTTTTACATAAAGAATATTTGGCCTTAGATTTTCAGTATCACATAATACCAGAGTGAATTTAAACTCTCATCCAAATAAGCGTGTCCTCTCCCTGGTGGCATTCACACATGCCTCTGAAAGATTTCCAGATAAATTCTATTCACTTGCATATATTTGTCAGCAGACACTGCCTAGAATATTTTGTGTTTATTATATACAGCAAAATAATTGGAGGCACTATAATCACCTCCTCAAGCTGGATACTGGTTTTGTTGCATTTACAGTTCTGATTTGACAGAAGGTATCCAAATATAACAAGATATCAAAAACACAATATTTTCCTCCTCTACACCAGTGCCCTGCAAAACAGGTTTCTTAAAATTCTGCAGACTCACCCCTTCTTTCACTGAGGAGAAAAGGTACAAGTGTACTTGAAATCAGTCAGCTAGAAGCCAAGTTGCCATATCCCATCCAACAGAGAGAAAGAGACTCTTCAAGAAGAGACTGGAGATTTCCAGCAACAGAGTGGAGAACTAAATTAAAGAGTACTTCAAACAGGAGAAAAAAAGGTGAGTTCAGTTTTGACTGAAAATGTGACTGTACCCATTACCTGCACAGTCCACTAGACTGATTCTGATTGAAAATTTAATATGCATTTTATAACTACTCTGTGGAAGAAGAAACACTTTTTATACTTTATTAGCATTACTATGAATACCAATAAAACACCAGTTAGGCTCAGTTTTTTAAGAATTGGTAATTCTAGATACTTGACATGATCCTCTATGGCTCTTCTCACATTCCTTTGCAGCTTCCTGTTTGATACTCAACTGGATATGTGACTTTCAGAAAGCAGGTGTTCACTGTTCTAAGATGGGAACCTCTGCAATGGCTCATATTGATCAAAAATCACTGCTTGCTTCTGGGAATAGCCTCCATCTGCAGTTTCATTTCCCTTAAGAATGTTTGTGCTATAAATCTGAATACCTTTGTAGAAAATAAGTTGCATTGTTTCAAGGGAGCTCACAATGTGGTAGTGGGTGTTACATGATTAGCAGCTGTAGAGATTAGATGCTGCTCTTTGGGTTTCAGAGGCAATTTTTCCATTACACACATGGAGCTTTCCCTTTTTTTTTTTTATTTTATTTTTTTCATTTAAGATCAAAACAATTATCTCCCAAAGCAATGACAATCTTTAGCTATTTCTTAAAAACAGAGAGATGGATTTTTCGGTTTTGGGATACTTGCCCACTCTATGTAGATACCAATAGCGAAAAACAAAACAAAACAAAACAAAACAAAAAAACAGCAAAGCAAAGCAGCAACTACTTTTTTCATCCCCTTCCATCATGGCAAATGAATAATTTTTAAACATTAAATTGGAATATATGGAGCTCCAAGGACCAAGCTGAACACAGGAAAGAAGGGAATTCAAAATATTGTGAATTTGGGCTGTTCTTTTTTCCTCTTCCTCTCCAAGTGCATTTATTTATGTTTCTGAATCCATAGTTAGGGTTTCCAATAAAATAACCTGAGTTTAGAGATAACAACAATTCACTTACAGTGACAAACACAGCTTTATGCTGAAAACCTTACAAAATCAGGCCAGATTTGTTTAGACACCAATGTTTGCAGGTTTGGATTTTTAGTACCACACAAAGGTAAAACAGATCTTGTGTGGATTAACAGCTAATGTTTGCAAAGTATGAAAATGGCAGGACAATAACATTATCAGATATTAGCAACACCTCTTTCTAATATCACAGGATATTAGCAACACCTATTTCTTTTTATTATTGATAGGAACTGTGCATCAAGTACCCTTCATACTGCATTGAACATCACAGAATCAAAGAATTTCTAGGTTGGAAGAGACCTCAAGATCATCGAGTCCAACCTCTGACCCAACACAAACAGTCCCCACTAAACCATATCCCTAAGCTCTACATCTAAACAACTTTTAAAGACCTCCAGGGATGGTGACTCCACCACTTCCCTGGGCAGCCCGTTCCAATGTCTAACAACCCTTTCAGTAAAGAAGTTCTTCCTAAGATCCAACCTAAAACTCCCCTGTGCAACTTAAGCCCATTCCCCCTCGTCCTGTCACCAGGCATGTGGGAGAACAGACCAACCCCCACCTCGCTACAGCCTCCTTTGAGGTACCTGTAGAGAGCGATAAGGTCACCCCTGAGCCTCCTCTTCTCCAGGCTGAACAATCCCAGCTCCCTCAGCCGCTCCTCGTAGGACTTGTTCTCCAGGCCCCTCACCAGCTTCGTCGCTCTTCTCTGGACTCGCTCAAGCACCTCGATGTCCTTCTTGTAGCGAGGGGCCCAAAACTGAACACAGTATTCGAGGTGCGGCCTCACCAGAGCCGAGTACAGGGGGATGATCACCTCCCTAGCCCTGCTGGTCACGCTGTTTCTTATGCAAGCCAGGATGCTGTTGGCCTTCTTGGCCACCTGAGCACACTGCTGGCTCATATTCAGCTGACTATCAACCATCACTCCCAGGTCCTTCTCTGACAGGCAGCTCTCCAACCACTCATCTCCCAGCCTGTAGCTCTGCTTGGGGTTATTGTGCCCCAGGTGCAGGACCCGGCACTTAGCCTTGTTGAACTTCATGCAGTTGACCTCAGCCCATCGGTGCAGCCTATCCAGATCCTCCTGCAGAGCCTTCCTACCCTCGAGCAGATCGACACACGCACCTAACTTGGTGTCGTCTGCAAACTTACTGAGGGTGCACTCAATGCCCTCGTCCAGATCATTGATGAAGATATTAAAGAGGACCGGCCCCAGAACCGAGCACTGGGGAACGCCACTAGTGACCGGCCTCCAACTGGATTTGACTCCATTTACCACGACTCTTTGGGCCCGGCCATCCAGCCAGTTTCTAACCCAACGAAGCGTGTGCCAGTCCAAGCCAAGAGCATCCAGTTTCCTGAGGAGAATGCTGTGGGGAACGGTGTCAAATGCCTTACTGAAGTCAAGGTAGACCACGTCCACAGCCTTTCCCTCATCCACTAAGCGTGTCACCTTGTCATAGAAGGAGATCAGGTTCGTCAAGCAGGACCTATCCTTCATAAACCCATGCTGACTAGGCCTGATCACCTGCTTGCCCTGCAACTGCAGCATGATGACGCCCAGGATAATCTGCTCCATGAGCTTCCCTGGCACTGATGTCAAACTAAAAGGCCTATAGTTCCCCGGGTCTATCAACCGGCCCTTCTTGTAGATGGGTGTCAGGTTTGCTATCCGCCAGTCAAGTGGGACCTCCCCCGATAGCCAGGACTGCCGATAAATGATGGAAAGCGGCTTGGCCAGCTCTTCCGCCAGTTCTCTCAGTACCCTCGGGTGGATCCCATCCGGCCCCATTGACTTGCGTACGTCCAAATCCAAATAATCTTTTCCAAAGATTATAAACTCTCTTTTTTTCTCCTAAGCTCAAGCCACAACTCTCTGTTCAGCCAGGCTGGTCTTCTTCCGCGCCAGCTCGTCTTTGGGCACAGGGGGACAGACCGCTCCTGAACCATTAAGATTTCTTTTTTGAAGAGCGCCCAGCCTTCCTGGGCTCCTCTGTCCTTCAGAACCACCTCCCAAGGGACTCTGCCAACCAGTGTCCTGAACAGCTTGAAGTCAGCCCTCCGGAAGTCCAAGACAGAGGTTTTACTGGTCCCCTTCCTGACTTCGCCAAGTATTGAGAACTTCAGGAAGTTATCATCCATGCTCTCCAGAAACCTCCTGGACTGCTTTCTCTGGGCTGTGTTGTGTTTCCAGGATATGTCTGGGAAGTTAAAGTCCCCCACAAGAACCTTTGTGCTGACCATTTCACAACTTCTGACAGCTGTCTGTAGAACTCCTCATCCACCCCCTCATCCTGCTTTCGTGGTCTATAACAGACCCCCATCAGGATGCTTGCCTTGTTGGCCTCTCCACTGATCCTAACCCATAGCGACTCCACCTTGTCATTGCCAGCCTCAAGTTCAACGACATCAAAACACTCTCTAATAGAGAGAACCACTCCACCACCCCTTCCATGCTGCCTGTCCCTTCTGAAGAGCCTATAGCCAGACATGGCAGCACTCCAGTCATGAGAGTGGTCCCACCACGTTTCCGTGATGGCAACCAAGTCATAGCCTGCGTGCTGCACAATGGCTTCCAGGTCCTCCTGCTTGTTGCCCATGCTGTGTGCATTAGTGTAGATGGACTTCATCTGAGCCTTTGCCTTCTCCCCCAGCCTAGCCACTGTTCCCCCTGGCACACCTCCAACAAGCTTTGTTTCTTCCCCGTCCCCCTTCTTACCTAGTTTAAAGCCGTCTCAATGAGCCCTGCCAGCTCCTGGGCTAGGATCCGTTTTCCCCTTGGGGACAGTTGGGACCTGTCTGTGGCCATCAGGCCGGGTGCCGAGTAAAGCACCCTGTGGTCGAAGAACCCAAAACTTCTGTGTTGGCACCAGCCTCTAAGCCATGTGTTTATCATGTGGGCTTTGTGTGTCCTCTCTGAGCCCCTCCCTGCCACTGTAGGAATGGACGAAAACACCACCTGTACTCCCACTCCATCCACTAACCGTCCCAGCCCCCTGAAGTCCCGTTTGATAGCCTTCAGGTTTCTCTCGTCAATGTTATCACTGCCAGCCTGGACTATCAGTAGTGGGTAGTAATCGGAGGGGCGAACCAGGCTGGGAAGCTTTCTGGCAACATCCCTGACCCTGGCCCCAGGGAGGCAGCAGACTTCCCTACGGGTAGGGTCAGGCCGACAGATAGGGCCCTCCGTTCCCCTGAGAAGGGAGACGCCCACAACGATCACCCTTCTTTCCTTCTTGGTGGAAGCAGTCTTGAGGCGTGGAGCAGACTTCCTCGCCCTAGGCTTCCTGGTTAAACTTCCTTCCACATCCTCATCCACCGCCCTCTTGAGCTCCAGGGCCTCAAACCTGTTGCATAAGGGCACCTGGGAAGGTGGGACAGGTGGGGGTTGCATTTCCTGCATCGTCGAGCAGGGACCTGTCTCCATTCCTCCTCAACTCCTAGGTCCCCTCCCTCTGCCCAACAGTGACTGGGCAGGGGGTCCACCCCTACGTGGGGAGTCTCATCCCGGTGCCTCTCCTTCGGGCCTTACAGGGAGTTGCTCCACCAGTCTGTCTCCCTCTCACACTCCCTGATGGCCCTCAACCTCTCCACCTCCTCCTTGAGCTCTGCCACCAGGCGGACCAGGTCATCCACCTGCTCGCACCTCACACACACGGTATCTCTGCCTCCTTCAGATGGCAGCAGCAGGCTCTGGCACTCCCTGCACTGAACTGCCACATTTTGGAGCGGGCAGTCTCTCTGGGTGCCTACAGACTTTCTAGGCAAGCTCTCTGCCTAGCGAGGACCATAGTGGCCTAGCTAGTGGTAGACAGCCATTAGATGAGTTGTTCTTATGGGCGGGCAGGAATGCCCTGCCCTCCCTGCTCGCCCTGCCTGGGTGAACTGCCACGCAAACTGCCGCGCCCCGCCTTTCTGACGCGCCCTGCCCTGTTTGCCCATCCTGGTCGCTGCGCTTCTGGATGATAACTTCCTCCTAGCCACACAACCCAAGCTGCAAAAGGCAAAGGCATGTACTGGAAAAATGATGAACTTCCCACTAGGGAAGATCATATTTGAGACCAGATAAGAAACTAAAGGTGCGCAAGTCCATGGGGCACGATGAGATACATCTGCAGGTCCTGAGAGAGCTAGTGAAGGTAGTTGCTAAAAAACTGTCCATCATATATGAGAAGTCGTTGCACTCTGGTGAAGTTACTACTGGCTGGAAGAGGGTAAACATTCAACTCATTTTATTCTGAGATGTCTGAATATTTTCTGCTCATTAAAAATGAAAATAATGATCTGCCAAAGGAGAGGCTGACTAATTAATAACCTATAATATTTTATGTTGTGTGGTATTTTTGTGGTATATACAATTGAAACATTTCATTAAATACAGTTAGTTCATGGATTACGTGTACTCTCTGTTCACAAGCAGTAGGCTTCTCAAAGACAGAGAGGCTTACAGATAGGATACATGTTATCAGGTGGCACATTTTTGCCCAATTTTTCTTTTTTATGATGTTATTAATAGTTAGGCTTTTGACTTTTGGTAATGCATTAAACACCTTCATGGTATGGGTGATTATGAATACTGAAGGACATTACAAAACCTTCTGCTTAAATTTGTTCATTTTAAATCAGCATCCCTCCCATTTCTTTTCTGGCCTAATGATTGTCTCTTAATCTCCAGGCTAGACTCAGTCCTGCCTTACTGCATGCGTGTAAACACCCTAAGCACAGATCTCCTTTTCCCATCTTCCTTTTACTTGAGCACAGCTTCCCCCTTAGCTGGCTGCACTATAGGGCACTGAAGGCACCAGGGAGAAACCCTCTTAATATTGACCCATGGAAGGGCACCTGTTGCTACAGGACACATCACAGCACAAATGCAGCAAAAACTGAGAATACTCACAGACCATCCCTACCCACAACTTTGCTCTGAAGGTTCTCCCTTTCTTTTCATTAACACATTTTATTTTAGATATTTTCAACTACACCTCTCATGATTAAGCATGCTGTGCATGTGTGAACAGTGAGTGATAATAAATGTAAGTCCCTGAAGTGTCTATCTAAGCCTTGCAGTGAAAAGTGCCACACATAGTATTGCATGAGTGAAAAAAAAACTAAACTATGCATAACAAGAGAACTGAATGTTAATTTATATGTAAAACAAATAATTAATTTTTTCTTTTTAAAAAAGTAAAATGGCTTGGAAGGAAAAATGGATATACATTTTTTTTTTTTTTTTCCCTTCATATATGGCTGTAGTGATATTGGTACTATATTTGAATAATAAAAGTAACCGGAGCATAAAATTAATAATTTTTCACTTACCACCATGCTCATTTTAAATTATTTTTCCTTGCAGTCAGGTAAAGCTTTGTGTCAATTCTCATTTTCCATAAGCTCTAGACAGTTATTCCAATCCAACATAACAGAAAGTGAACAAGACTGTATTAACTGCCCAGAAAGTCACCAATAGTTTTTAAAGCGTAAGTTCAGGATTCCGGTAGAAGTTGCACATAACTGTAAATTCTCACAATATGACTCTAACACAGAAAATAAATTATTAAAAAATTGTATAAAGTGTAGAAATTAGGTCCATTTTCAGATATGTGTTTTTTTTTTTTGCCTAAACTATCAGAAATTTATTATAAATTATCCAGTGACAAACCGTTCAACTCATTTATTAATTCAACTAATTTTTCCAATAATCTTTCATATACAGCTTAGAATACTGACAGGTATGACTTCAAAACACATGGAAATATTTTTTCTTCTTCTGGATCCATTGTATTAGTTTTTCCTATACAGGTTAAATATTCTCTGACAGTATGATATCCTCACAACAACGTCACAAAAACATCATCCTAATTTCCAAATGCTTCTATTCAACAGACACAAAGAAAGAGCAGTCACTGTGTTGTATGAAAACCAGGTCAATACAAAATACAATGCATCTTTATATAATATGCATCTTTATATAATATGCATATCTTTATTTATGATAAATGTTCATTTTTTAAAAAAATTTTCTTCTTTATTGATTCAAAATAGTCATCCCTGATAGATCAAGCTGATCTAGAAAGACCAGGTGAAAAGTAAAGCACGCAATAGCTAATAACATAATTAATTGATCCTAAATAATGTCTTTGACCAATCCTTTCTGTTAGTTTCTCATTCTTTAGATTAGGGTTCCTTAGCTTAAAGTACAGTCTGTAGGTCATTATAAGTATATTATTTTTTTATTATTATTATTTTTTTAAAAAAGGTTATAAAAGATATGGAAAGAAAAGGTGATGGTTAATCGATAAGAGCTTTTATTTTAAAAAGAACATGAGTACAGCATAAAATGTTATAATTATCAGGAGATAACAAATCAATTAATTAGATTCCATGGTCTTATCTCATTCTTGTTACAAAGACAAAATATTATTTATGCCAGTTTTTGTGGGTGCAGTTTTCTAATCAACATGAAACTAAGGATTCTTAAATACAGATCCAAATTTATCACCAATTAAGTTGTTCTACCAGTGGAATCATGGGACTGCTAATGTTTGTTCAGCCAAATCATTCTAATTAAAATACAGACATTTAAAGAAGTCACTTAACCATCACAGACTGTCAGTTAATTTCAAAACCGCTTTGCTCCACTGGTAGTCATAGCTAAGGTTTATAACTCCCACAACCCAGAAGACTACCTCAAATTAAAGTGCAAATGTGATATGTATGCGATAATGCTGATGTTAACCTAATTTCTCTGAGATAGCACAAGCAGTTTAACGTCTTAAGCCATTTCCCTCAAACAATCAAAAAGTAGTAGAATTTCTACCTTTCAAGCCAATTCGAAGCTGAGTTTTTCATTTTTCCTGAGGTAATATCAATTTTCTTGACCATAAAATATATAATTTTTAGAATGAACTCTCAGAAACAGTACTAAGTTCTGATAAACTCTGATAACCATGTGAAAGTAGCTACATGTGCTTTGGTACAGGTTTGTGAAAAATTATCAAAGCTCTGTCATAAAGAGACTGTTCCTCCAAAACTTCCTGTCAGACTGATAACTAGCCCTTGATATCTTTTATCTTTTGAAAGATTCATCTTAAAGATCTTTCACATTGGTTTTTAATTTCAACAAAACGCAAGGTCCTGTACCTGGGCCGGGGCAATCACAAGCAGAAACACAGGCTGGGTGGAGAATAAATTGAGACCAGCCCTGAGAAGAAGGACTTGCGGGTGCTGATCAATAAGAAGCTCAACAATGAGCTAGCAATGTGTGCCCACAGAAGCTGTGGATGCCCCCTCCCTTGAAGTATTTAAGGCCAGGTTGGTTGGGGCTTTGAGAAAACTGGTCTAGTGGGAGGTGTCCCTGCCCATGACAGTGGGGTTAGAACTAAATGATCTTTAAGGTGTCTTCCAGCTCAAACTATTCTATGATTTTAAAGGAATAATCTGATTTCATAAAAACTAATGTCAGGTAAAGATATGATATGTGTTGTGTATTGATCTAAGCTAGTTTAAAGCAGAGAGATTGTCCAAACAGCAGACAATGGCCTAAGTATATGGGCAAGAAAACTTCCACTGAATTGAAGTAACTTCCACACTAAGTTTACAGATACAGCTTTGAAACTGTTAAATTAGTACTTTTATAACTATTTTATCAAGCATTTCAACCAGAAGACTCTGCAGAATTGTATCTTGATTATCACGCCTAATTGTAGATACATGGGATACTCAATATTAGAAGAGTTGTAGAGGTGCACCCAAATTAGCTATAGTGTGCATATAAGCATAATGAGTTAGCTTTTGTCACTTCTCTGAATGACAGAAACCACAGTTGCAAATAAAAGGCTTAGGACTGAAGTACCATCTTTAGTAAAGTGTTTTTTTATTGTTTAGTTTCATGTTTGTTTCAGAGCTAATAGCTTTTTAAGTCATTAATTTTGATATTTTGTACATGTACCTTTATTTCTGACCAAGACAGTAAATATTTTTTTTTCAGTCAAACCTGTTTTTTTTTTTTTTCCTCTTTAAGTATACTGCTTTTTTTTTTCCATCACTACTGTCATATGAAGAGATGACACAATGTACCAGAAAAGTAAGTTTCAAAATTGTAGTAAATCTTCAATGATTTAACAACTAAAACGCTCTGAAGATCTGTATTTGGGACTTTTTTGGACAGAATTTTAATCTAAATTTATAACCAAATTTTGGAACTCCAAAATGATTGGATGAAAAATGGAAACACTTCTGAATTTGGGAAACTTCTGCATCTCTCATCATTATAAACAGAAATGAATGAGGAGAAATGTTTCTTCAAATATGTGCATATATTTGCATAAATTTACAATAGTAAATTTACCCAAATATTTATCACTGAGACGTATGTGAAAGATTGTGCCCTACAGATGCCTTATATTTGGAAGAGATTTCTCTTAATCTTCGAAAAATAATAATAATAATAATAATAATTGAAAATCTAATTCTCCTTCTGGCTGAAAGTGGATGGATATGAAAATAAATCCACTACAGCAATAAGGAGTAATAGAATACTAAAAATAGTAACAATGACAACAGATTTAGTAAGAAAACTAACCTAAGGGTATCCAGTTAGTGGTCCTTGAAGATTATTCCAGCGGAATTTTTCCACATGCATAGAAAAGATACCATATGGAGCTAAATTAATGCAAAAAAAACAAATGGAAAAGAAAGGAAAGGAAAAGAATAGAACATCATTTGGTACTGCCTGCAAAAACATCCTACAAGGCAGAAAGGGAATTGAGAGAATAGCTGGTTATTGCCTAGTGTTTTCCTGTACAGTTGTGCTGGTCTAACCTTAGTATGGATGCTGTGGAAACAACATTCTCTCCTAAATCTTACTTCTCATTCCCATTGGAAAGTTTGTAAAGGTTATTCTTGCCTCTTCACTAGGGAACAGTACCAACAACTGAGAACCTTTATATGTTCACAAACTGTCTAAAATATATACCAAACACTAATCTGTATGAAATTATTTGCAGTGCTAGCAAGACAAAAAAAAAAAAAAAAAAAAAGTAATATGAAGACTTAGAAAAGTATTTTATGAAGTTCCAAGTGTAATATTATTGTGAGGCCTCCTCCCATTCAAACTCATCTTCTTGAGTATACTCTGGATAAAGAACATAGGTTGCGTTATGATAAGCTGGTCCACTTCCTAGCTCTGATGAACAGCCAGGTTCATCTGTCATATTTTTCATATCTTTTTTTAATTATTTTAATTTCAATCACTATAAAAAGAAGAAAAAAAAAAATCCACAGCATGTGGTTTGGAGAATAGTCAGACTTGTTATTGTCACGGATAAGCACCAGCCTTGGCCGTTGAGCAGATTGCTCCTGCTTACCTCTTACACAAACTTTGTGGTTGGAGGTCTACAGGCTTAGTTTGAGAGGCTGCTGAGGGAGGGAGTCTTGCAATTGTGAGATGTCCCTGTTTTGGCAACAGAACAGAATCTTGAAGGCCATGGTGCCCAGAATTAAACCTTTGCTTGATTATTTGTAAAATGAATATTAAAGTTAACATCCCTGGATATAATAATGAGCTTTATAAAGTATACGTTAAACATATATGACTATAGTACTTGACTCCACCTAAATCATGCTAAATGTCACCTCAGAGGGGATCTGATAAGGTTAGGATGTAAAAGAAGAGTTGGTGTTAGGAGCTAGAGTTAGTAGTACGAAAAAATGTTAGATGAGGCAGTCAGTAATGGGCTGTGCTTCTTTCTCCTCCACCAAGACAGGGACGCCTTCTTGGTAAACTCTGTACCTTTACCTTTTGGTGAGGAATACCCAGGATAGCATTCTGCTAGCATTATTATCATGTATTAGTGCTATTGCAGTAAGACTATTTATCAACAGCAATTCCAAATCTGTTATATCTGTTGCACTTTTAGATGTGTTCAACTCTGTGAAACTCTCCCAGTGAAAGTCCTTAGCAGGACTCTGAAATAGGCAAACATTTGATTCTGATAAGTCCCCTTTAATGAGACCCTTGGTAATATAAAGCATAACACCCAAGTGAATCTAGATTCTACAAAATTAAGGGACAAAAGAAAATACAGTAGAGGAACTTTATAGAAAATGTTCAGCTTCTATTACAGAAAAGTATAATGTAAACAATTATTCTTGAAGCAGGATTTATGTCGGGAATGTAAAGAGAACATTAATAAAAGAAAATCTGTCAAATATTTAACAATAAAATCAGAGAGGCTTTGGAGTGGTTCCTGTGTGAACCTGCTTATATATATAAAATAAAAATATATTTTTAAAAAAGCCTACATTATGGAAACGAATTAATCAGCCCAGCAAGTGGTGTGAATCTTATAAATGCCACTAAAAATATAGTCAATGATCAGAGCAGTTAAAATTATACTGAAATTATTGTACCTGTTATAGTTGGTATATTGTTCCTACTAATTCCTACAGATGACTGCATACTACATTTTACTAGTTCAATATTAAAAATCCATTTTTTAATAAATAAGAAAGGATCTGGAAGAAGAGAGGCAAGAGTACGTTCCTTTTTTTTTTTTTTTTTTTATTACTTCCACTTCAATATATATATATATATATATATATGTTTCACTGGAGAGCTTTTTTACTTTTCCTGAGATTAATCTCTTGCAGGTGTTCTCAGTGTAGATAATTCTTGCTAAGTGCCTCTGTTAAACAAACAAAGCTATCTTTGTTATAAGTAATATACCCTAGATTTCATTCACAAAGATATTTCCCTTGTAAGAATTTCTTTACTATGTTCATATCTCTTTTGACTTTTCCCTCTCTTCAGTATAGCGATGGCACTTAAAATATACATATATAAATATATAAGCACTCTCTTTCTAAAAATCTCAATTTCTCTGTTCTAAAAATTTAGTTGTATTTTTAGTACATAGTTGTATTTGTGTACACTTAACATCTATTTATTTACATTTTTATTACCATCATTTGGGAATTGATCCACTGTATTTCCATATAGTTTCTAGATCTATAGCTTCTAGTATCTAGATAATTTTTTATTTATTTATTTATTTATTTATTTTGACAAATGTAATAGGGTCTTTGCTGTAATAAAGTCAGCATTTCTTCAGATTAGAAGTTATAAAAAGCCAAGAGGTTATACTTCCTATATCTCCATAAATACAGCTTTCTTAAGCTATTACTATTTTCACTATTTAAATAACTTTTTGCCTGCTTTAGGGAGAATAAGTATCTTGCTCTGACTGTACATTGCCTTGTTTCCTGAGGCCATTTCCAGTGGTCCCCCTTCCTCATCTGCTGTCTGGTTGATTGAATCTCCAACAAAGCAACTCTGAATTTTCTGCTTTCCGTTGTGAGCTCCTAAATTGTGCTAGAGTCCCACTTCATTCACTTGCCTTTCCACAGTCAGTGCACAAGAAACTGAAAAAAGTGGTTTTATGTGGATCACCTTAATGTACTGGTGACAGGCCCAATTTCAAGATGATGGCATATAAAGCAGCAGCTGCAAGTCTGAATGCTAGTTAACTAGATGGTATTATTGCAATTAAGGGAATTAAGCACAGACAGACTGTTTTGATAGCTAAAAGTAGATACAGAGTCCCATTAAGATGGAGTAGAATCTCCAAAGATCACCTGCAAATTCTAACAACTTCTAGAGTACTGTATATTTATTGAAAAGATGTCTGTTGGTTTGGAAGAACTGAGGGCATTTCTTAACAGATTGCCAGGACCTCTGTATTGCAATAGCAACACAGGGTGATGTCAGTAATAAGACTGGCTTTGAATTTAAGCATTCTGTTCACCTTTAGATATAAATTTTGGTACAGAATACATTTTGGGTGACAAGGAAGCCTTTCAAATCCATGACATTTTGAGAATGAGTCTATAATATCCTTCAAAAGCTCTTTTTTTTCTCTGAAAATTGATTTCCTAAGCTCTGCAATGAGCTGATAGGAATGATGAATGCAAACTAGATTAAATGATTCTGCCTGTGAAGAGTATTTTCTAACTGGCCCTTTTAAACAGGGAATTTACATTGTAAACAGAAGCTGCAGCAGCTTGGTTAACATCCTTGGAGACTGTAAGTCAGAAGTCACTGTTCCGTTTACATAATATTTCCACCCAGCAGGATATGTGTTGATTTATAGAAAGCACTTAAAATAAATTGTTTGGATCCACTTCAACCATATAATTTTTCTGATATAGAGCTTGCTTTAAAATCTTTCTCTTGTCCCATTCTGAATGAACTTATATTCATACAAATGTTTAAAGGTTCTACATTTAAGATGAAACAATAGCCACTTGATGAGATTTGGACAGAATCTAATGAGTTAAGTCTAAGCAATTGCAAAGAAGATCCAAAGCCCTTAAATAAGATTTTCAATATTTAGTGCACTCATAACTCCTGCCTGTTATTTTAATGGAGGTGGCGATATTAATTGATCCAGGCTCATTAGAGAATGAACTTATAGCACATCTAACACTTATCACTGTAGAGAAAGAACAATCATGGTTTTGGTATACCTACATACTTTTTCATTCCAGTAAGATTAATTACTCTAATATTAATATAATTAAAATATGCAGTATATATTTTACTATGGATAATAAAATAATAAAATATACATCTTCCTGATGACACGTAAATCACACCACACTGATAAAACAAATCTAAAACCTAAAATATGTTTATCTGTAACTGATTCAAATCAGCCTTAATATTTACGTGTTATCAAATGGACTTGGGAAACCAGTGTGTGCAAATGAGATATATACTTGCATCTATCTTTGTGTATATAGACAGATAGATAGACAGATATGACGGACAGATAGACAGATATGCTCTATAAACAAGTATAACAGCATCTAGTACAGTAAAGAAAGGATAAGTAAGATCCTCCCTTAAAAGGCTGGGGCTGATTTATGGTGTCTAATCAAAACAACAACAACAAAAAAGTAGGAATGCTCCTCTGGATTTCTACTAGAGTAGAGACAATTACTAAGCAGATGTTAAAATTGCATTTGTAAATGTTGCCACTTAAATTCCATGCTTAATGTACTTCCCATTTATTTTGAAAGCAAAAGCCCCATATCAAAAAGTAAAATAAAATAAAATATTTCTAAGAGCTGTTGTACCCAACATTTGGTCAAAAGGTGTCTGTGACTCTGTGCAAGTTCTATGTTGAATTACAAGTGCTGAATATTTTAACAAAGCAACTGAGACCCTATGTAATTAACTCAGTGGTATATTGACTTTTGTAGAGCTGTGCAAGTGCCTGGCCTTTGTGTTTATCCATGGTGGTATCAGAGAGTATAACATTTCTCTTTACTAGAAGAGGAAAGAACAGCTTGCAAGATACCATGCTGGATTTTTTCTTCCTTTGTTTCATTTTTACAGATATACTGCAGTTCCTGGTATCTGAGGGCAAAGGTTTCTCTTTATAGATAGTAATAGCAGTATTGGAAACAACTACCTTACTGAGAATTGCAATAAATTTTTCCGACATCCCAAGCTCTGATCAAAAGTCACAACAAGCTTTTTGTACATTTTGCTTTCAGGCTCTGGGGTTTTATTGCTTTGTCCTAGTCTGAATACTTGAGAGAATGCAAAACATAAGGGAACTGCAGCAGGTCTTGTTCATGCTGCAAAGTTATTCAATTAACAGGTAAAAAAATAAGATTCAGTGCCAAAATAGTTCTCATACACATGTGGTACTTCCCCATCACTCCACAATCTCCTCATAAATTCATTTAGATTTATAAATCCTTCAGTCATGCATTTTGAAAGTAGAATAGAGATGTACATAAAAAGATTGTTGTTTTTTTTTTTTTTTTTTTTTTTTTTAAAGATAGAGATTCCAGCTCAATTCTCAATGCTTAAAATAATTAATCCAATTCCACTGGTAATATCTTTAGGACTAGAATGAATTTTAATTCACTGTTCTTGGTATCCACAGTGAAATTCTTCTGTGAGATTTACAATGATAAATGCACAGCTGTTCAGAAGGATGGTATAAAATCTAAGGTTGATTTAAAGGTTTCTTGGGCTCTCCATTCTATTGCTTTCCCTTCCTTGTTTTCCTTTGAAACTTGAAAGCTTTTGGGGCCACATGGAATTGAAGAAATTGTTTTAAGCTAGGTGAACAAAAAAGTGTATAGAAGCACACATGTATATATATTTATGCTTATGACAATAGAGTTTTAACCAGTACAGAAGTATTTGAATAAATATTTCTAATCTAAATGCACATAAAGAGAAAAAATACTTTAAGATCCAACTTCAGCTAAAGGATCACCATAGCACACTAAGAAAATCTGATTCATTCAAACATATGAAAATGAATTTAAACATAATAAATGTGTTTGCATATTAGCTTTCTGCCAAGAGAAAGAAAAGAAACAGACCCTAGCTTTCACCCTCAAAGGGGCATATATAAATATTTAAATGTTTAACGTTAAAGGAGCTTACAGAATACAGTACGACAATTACTAAAATACATAATATTAATGTAAAATTAAACAAATCTCAAAATAGTGGCTTGTACTTTTTTTTCCCCTTCCTTACCTTCATATTGCATGCACATGTGCATCCAGTTATAAAGTAACACAATTGTGCTATGGTGGGGTAAGTACATAAAAACTTTCATTTTTATTTGTAGAACAGATAATCAAGATGGAAGAGTTAATACTAATATACAGAATTAGGTCAATCATTAAGTCAAACATGGAAATTAATAAAAAGAAATATCTATATAACATGTTCTGTTTATACTTGCTAGGAAAAGTATATCAGATCATTACTGAAGAAAAAAAGTAATGCAGAAGCACAAGACATACATTACAAAGTTGCTGCATGAGTATTTGTTACAGGATAACTACAGTAGTGGCTGTGGAATTCTCATTTATATTTCATAGCAGAGGAAAATTCCAAAGGATCAGACTATATTCATTGTAGAATAGTATCACAGTATACTACAATTGTAAACCTTCACTATTTATTTTCCTAATTTTATGCAAACCTGTTATATCTTTTATATTTCCAGAATGTTTCATGTGCTAAATACAAGCACTTTCAAAACAATTCCATCATTTTTTTTTTTCATAAAAAAATATTATCACATGAAAATCTGATACAAAGAAGATGAGTCAGTATATTGACAGGGTAACACTTCTTATATTTCTCCAAACAAAACTTGAATAAATCAACTCTTCTGAGTTTTTAAGTGGGAAAGAAAGTAAAGCTAGCCTGGCTGATAATTTTTCAGGCAACATTGGAACTAAGAGAAAAAGAGAATTTCTAAGAAATACTTTGACACAAAACTAGTTTCTAGGACACAACATAAAAAGACTAATGGCTTGGGTATCTTTTGCATTAATTTCATTTGAAACCTTGTTACTGATAATCCGTATATTAAGTGAGGCATTCTCTTTGCTCAAAGTCAAAAGATCATGGCAAGATGTAAAATAAATAGACAAACATTTTTATTACTCATTTTTCATTGTCATTAAAACACTAGTATCTGCTCTGTTAGTAAGGTTTGTACAAGATTAAAAAATGTGTTCTTATAAATCTTTGAAGTAATGCATTTCCATTTATTTTCTTTCTAATTGCAACAGCTGGAATCTAACCTTAGATATCATAGACAAGCCATGATTACTTTCTGTTCTCAGATGCTTTTATACATAGGTTTTACTCCATGGAAATGTTGCATAGGTGTGATTTTAAAAATGAAGACAGATGAAGGATCTTCTGACACACGATTCAGTTCCCCTTATGCTTTCTATTGGCCTTATAATAGCTAAATGAGTTCAAACCAAAATGTAATCTTTAATCTTTGAACTATAACATAAAGTAAACAGAGCTACTAATGACTACATCTAAATTGAGGCAATGTGAACAAGGCACTGGGTTATGCAAATGGAACAGCACTCTAACATGAACTTTTTACATATTGCCCCTGAGGGCCTCTTTTGCCATTCCCATAAAGACAATAAAGGAATACAACTACTTCAGTTCAGTCATTTGAAAGTGAGACACCTAAGTTTAAACTAATCACTCAACACTTTCTGCCAGACAGCTGAGAGAAACAGGCACATACAGATCTGGGTCATTTGATTTACTTTAGATGCTATTTTTGTAGATGACTCACCTACTTACAACAGGTATTTCAGTGAGGCAACTTAGGATCATTAGCTCAGACTTTGAAGTCTAATGTATAGGTATTTAAGGTTAATACCTCTTTATGGTTGTACCAATCTCTCTTTTGTCTTCCCAAACCTAGGGCTCAGCTGTTTGCTCTCCAAAGATCCAGCTGTGATGTGGTCAAAGTATGTGCCCTATGAGCTATCAGGCTGCCAAACTCATAGGCTGTGGAAAAGAGCTTTGAGAGGCTGCAGAGTAGAACCATACATGTGATGACTGTAGAGTTACAGGCGGAGATAGAACCATGAAGTTGGAGATGGCTAGTAACTCAAAGATTCAAGGTAAAAAAGCACCCACATGAAAAAATTACAAAATCTGATCTAGATTTTAGATCTACAGATCTATTAGAGCTAATAGAGATACAGATCTATTTCTGGAAGCAGTGGAGGCTAACACTCATACTTGCCTGGTTAGCGTCTTTTGATGTCCTAATAAGACACCAAAAGGTCTTAACGGGGGGGGTGAGCATTGCAATTACTACCATAGTTATTAACTAAATCCTATAAGTTTTATGTGATTCCTAGCCAAAAATAACTACTCTGTTCTATTAATCCTACTTTAGAGACTCTTCTATAGATGCCTGAACAAAATGATTTAGAGAGAGATGGCAACTTAGTGAATATGCAGAAATTACATAAATGTATAAGACAGATCCTCTCATTAAGTATGGCTGGAGTTATTTGGCAGTTGCAATCCAAAACTTGTCAGACAGAACTTCATAGAGTAAGAGGAATGGAAAAAAAATTGCAAAGAACAATGAAACACCAGAGTAGTTCTCTCAATGAGATGTGTTCTTTTCAGCCTGACCTCCAGTTACAAAACTGATATTTGAAATTACTTCTCTGTAAACCATTTGGGATGGTGCTTGTGAGAGGCTCATGGCTGTGTCAGAGATGCAAAGCACATTGCTGTTAGAAAGCAAAACAGTCTGTAAGAAGCTCTTGCAGACTGAAATAATATAAGCAGTACATATTGAATAACTGTGGTACAAGCATTTAGTTCACTAGACTGTAAGGACCCCAGATCAACAAGTTTGTACCCAACAACTTGACTGAATATGGAAACTTTCCATTAAGTTTTTAAATGTGATGTTGAATGTTCAAAATACTAGGTGTGTCCAAACCTTTCTAAAAATTCCAAAGTTGATTTCCTTTGGAAAACATCAACTCACCATTTTTCAGTTTGGAAGATTTGTAATGCTTACAAGCATGAGTATTTATTTACTTTAATACATTTTAACATTTGTTTCCTATGCTGCCTTCTGGAAATTCTTGTGTTATGTTTCAATGGTAAGAGATACTTGTGTTGGCTTGTCTAACAAATGCATTTCACTTTAGTTTATTTTCAGCACTTTCTGGCCATCCATTTTTCTAGTGCTAGGTAGTCTTTCAGAGCCAATATTCTCTGTCAGCATTCTGCCATTTTCAATAATCTGGCTATACTTTAAATCTGTTGCTGTTACATACTGATTACTCCATCTTAATTATTAATAAGATCGAGATGAGTGGGTGGTTTTATTAGAAAGCCATAAAGGTCACAATATTCTGTACACATGTACATAAGCGTATTGCTATTGTATTAAAATAGAAAATCTCCAATGTGTTGTTTTTTGTTTGTTTGTATTTTGTTGTTGTTGTTGTTTTGTTTTTAGTTGCCTTGCTAAGTGTCAGTGAGTAGCAACACAAGCAGCAACTCTTTTTCAGTGCAGCATACCCAATTCTTTTTGGAAAAAACTAGTGTACATGAATGGCATGAATATCAAACCTTGGAACTGCTTACTAACCTGTTTGACTCCTACCACTTCTTTTTTGCGTTGGCTTAAGCTCTTAGCAACTAAATGTTTATCCTATATTTTGTCGGTGACAACTCATGTATTTTGTTAGATTTTCATCAGGATAAGAGGTTGTGCAATAAAAAATAGTAAGTAATGCATGCTGCTAAAATACTTGTAAGAACATTTATCCAATATTGATGACTGATGTATTTATAATTATTGTGATCATTTTGATACTTTACTATTGTAAAATGTGTTTACCAGTATTTTTTAATAATTTGAAGAATATTTGTAATTAACAAGGTCAGATGTGATATGGATCCTCTAACCTGATACTTGACTCATTTTAGGGAGAAAAAACGAGACCACTGGTATTATCAAGATTGGTATTCTTTCTATAGTATGAGTGATTTAATTTATGATTTCACTGCTTTATGAACTGCTCTTCAGAAACAGTACAAATGGATAACTTAGTAGCTGATTCAATTATTTCAGCAGGAAAAAAGAGAGAACATGGGGATTATAGTAGAATGTTTTTAAAATTAAAATAAAACTTGATGACACGTCTGTTCCAGGGACAAAGAGAGACTGATAAACTCTATGCCCTTTTACTGTATTAGATATTTTATATTATCCAAGCAAGACTCTGTCTAATCTGATTTTCATTATTAAACAGTTGTCTTGACTTTATACCCAGGAGGGAATGTTAAAGTCAACAGATTTTTTAGGTATTCAGGGAATCTGTGTGGACTGGATGGAGCACAGAGGGAAATTTTCATTCCTTTTTGCCTTAAATATACTATTTTTCCCCCTTTAGCATTTGGTCAGCATTCATTCATTACTGCAGCTTTATTTTTATGTAAGATTTATGTCCAGCAACTGTCCATCAATATAGATAATTTTTATTTTATTATTATTGTTTTGCTTCTGAAAAAGCTGCAAATTGTTTGCCATTGTTTCAAATTACTACTTCATTATTAATAATGTTCTGGTCTATTCTGGACACCACTGACAGTACTAAAACAAAAACTGGAGTTCAGAGGTTATCTTTTTAGTGCAGATTGATTTTATGACATAAGAAATAGATTTAAAACAAACAAACAAAAAAAACACTATACTTATTAATAGTGACGTGCTTTTATTGGACTACAGAGTAAATTTTTACCACTTCTAAAATAGATTGAAACAAAACTGATTTTCCATCCTGAAGAGGGAAATAATACAAGGTCAATTATTTTCTAAGATGTGTAACAGAAGGAAAATAATGGCCTTAGGTCAGACTTCTCATGAATTATTTAGGTGTGGTCTAACTGGACATAATCACCTAAAGCTGGCCTAAGCTCAGCACAGTTCATTTTACTTCTTTTGTACTGTCTCATGTATGTGGCATAAATCAGATGCTCCACACTAAGACTTTGGAGAAATTCTTGTGCTTTGGAGAGTCTGTCACATCTCAACAAGCCAGAAGATGTGTAAAGGGATGGAAAAAAAAAAAAAAAAAAAAAAAAAAAAAAAAAAAAAAACTGAAAAAACCCCCATACATCAGACAGTACAAAAGAAGTAAAAATAAAAGCCCA
>CM021766.1:87088492-87115852 GCA_011076525.1 Nettapus auritus | reverse complement strand
AAAAAAAAAAAAAAAAAAAAAAAAAAAAAAAAAAAAAAAAGCTTCAAAGCCTCCCTTGCAGCGTCCAGCTGCTCGGATGTGAAATTTCTGCTGCATCGTATATCAGGGAATGGGCCCATCTCAGTGACAGACACCTCAATTGTCTATTCCAAGAATCTCATTTTTACAGGAAGACAAAGACAATGGCTAGGTTATTTTTAATATATAATAATAATATAACTAACAAAAAATAATATAATAACACAGTTAAAACTGCTTTTAATAATATAATAACACAGTTAAAACTGCTTTATGCATACTTAGTTTCTACCCCTCTGGGTCCTTAGGTCGGTGGCTTAATTCTGGTGTTGATGATGATGTCATGGTGAGTTGTCAGCACCTGGTGTACTACATTGGGAGGAATGGGATGTTCATGTTAATGATTTCTTCTTCCCCATTCTGGGATCCACTTAGTGGATCACACTTCTGTGTGTTAGGACACTTTTACACCCTTCTATCTCCTCATAACTCTTCAGCTCCATATTACGTATAAACTTAACATACATATTTCCTTTTACATGTCAGGTACAGTTCCTATTACTTTATTCTCTTTGCTACCCCCAATCCAGGCCTGCATTTCTTTAAGCTTTTTTTTTTTTTTTTTTTTTTTTTTTTTTTTTCTCTTTCTTTTAGCTTTGTGTTATATCATCCCATATATACGCTTCATTGCATTGCAACCTGGGCCTCCACTTGAAGGCCACTGTTATTATACCATGCCTGCACCTCCCTACATTTCATCATTAGGCTACAGTCATAAAACCGTGGTGGTTTCACATAAAGATAAACAGGAGCAAACCAAATTACCCACAGATACCTGGCCAATTATAAAATTTCTGTTCCAGCAAAACCATGTAAACCAAAGCTGCAGGCAGTCAAAAAGCATTCATACAGTATAGTTGCAATTACTTTCAGTCTTGAGGCCTTCCTAGCAAGCTGTGAATGAATCTCATGGCCTGTTGCTAGCATTGGATTTACCACATTACAGGTCTATAGCATAGCAAGCGAAAGCAAGGAAGCCTTGTGGTATATATATAAATCCTATGAGATTTCACCTAAGCAAGGGATTCTTATAAGAGGCTTAGTAGAGTGAAGTAACTTTGAAAGATAGTATTTGCTTGTGTTAAAACAACATACCACAGCTCCAGATCACTTCTATTTCAAACCAAATCCAGCACCAGAGCTCAGGTAATAGGCCACATTGATCAGAGGACAATGGGGTTGCCAGTCCCTTTATTACTCCAGTGAACACATGCCAGCTAATGCAAGTGGTCGAAACACCATTAGCCATTAAATGGAGCTCATGGGAGAAACAGAGGGCAGGTTTACTCTCCTATGCATACCTGAAAGCAAGTGTACCTTCTGCATTGTTTTTCAGTCTTGCAGATATGTCTTCCCTGAGGGACATATTCTCATGCTGCACATCTAATTCTATTTAATATCAGTCTTGAGGAGTTTCCACAGAACAGAAATGCAAAAAATCCTCCTTCTTGCACATTCTTATTCTGACACTAGTGATCCAAGTAGAAACATAGAATAAATATCTACTTGATAAATAAGTATCGAGTTAACTATTAGTTAGACTTTTCTAGTAGGTGGTTCAAGGAGAAAAGCAGAAAAGTACTTTCTCCACATGCCTATAAAAAGATGCCAAAGAATTTGATAGCTCTGAGAAGGGCATATATTTCCTCCATTTGCCTGGGAAGAAGAAGTAGCTTATTTCACACTTCCAGGCTCTTTCTCACCCTGCACCTGTATGCCTAGAGTGTAACTTTTGCCAGCAAGAAAGAGAGGTAGGAGAGGAGTTTTAGCCCCTATCTTGCATTACTTTACTCTTTTACTTACAGGAAATATCACAATTCTGTGAAGTGTCATTTTTCACTTTACTGACTGAAGTAATAAGGAGAGATTTTTACCCCCAAATCACTCAGCATCCAAGGACAAACTAGTCCCAGGTGCCATAAAACTAGGAAACCATAGGAAGTAGCAGCTGGCAATAACTTTCCAAATAGAGAGATCATTTGTGTCTACCGAATCTTAGTGTTTCTTGGAATGCAGTGTTTATCTTCAAATGAATAAAGCTCTATGAATCTTTTCATAGTAATGTACGGTAAGCCGGTGAGCAGTTATTTTTCTCCATAAGCATTTAGCTTATGACTTCCAACTGCTTATTTCTTTACAGCAGTAATAATGTGTCAGGCTTTTATTTATGGCTCAGCATGCAGCTTTTAGCAGTTGATAAACAGCTATTAATAATATTTAAGAACATGTAATACACACATTAGTCTGTGCCAGAGAAAAGGTGAAAATGCCACACAAGGAAAAGGTGGTTTTTTGATAAATGGCTCAGAAAGACTGCTTGCAATCAAAAAGTGAGTCTGATTCTGATTTTACAGAGGTGAGATTCAGAATTAATCACACTGGAATTATATCACTATCATCCTCATGTGAAATAAGGACCACAGAAATAAATGCAACTACATAGACATATAAAATCGTAGCATTTAGCAGTGTTACAAATTTAAACCAAGATTAAGACAAGCTCTTTATGCTATAGCATCAAAACATTTTTTTCTGTCATACCTAAAGGGCTTTACATCCTAAGCCCAGTTTTTTACGGGTCATCAAACTAGAGCATTTTACCAATCTTTTCTTTAAAATGAGTTCAAACAAAAATGCTAAGCATTCTGCAAGATATGCAGGTAGAATAAATTTGACCATGTACTCAAATTCTAAAGATCATATCCAGAAAAGGCAAACATTCTTGATTTGGTGAAATAAGAAAGTTGTTTTCATATGTACATGCATATATATCCTTCTGTTTAAGTTATATTCCTTTTTTTTTTCTTTTTTTTTTTTTTTTCCTTGATGGAAATGGGAACCGTGTGAAGTTAAAATAAATGGGATAAAGACATTAAAGAATCTCTGAATCTCATATTAATTTGGTGACCAGAATTTCCATTGTAAATTCTTAGTGCTCTAGGGAAATAAATAAATAAATAAATAAAATAAAATACAAACAACAACACCAACAACAACCACAACCAAGCCTTGTGAGGAATTAGATGCAGAAGAATGTCACTAGAAAAATATATATATTTAATTTTATCTGTCCTGCACTTTAGACAAAGTTGTGCTGATCTTTGAATGGTAGCCAGGGTATGGGGTGTGAGAATACTGAAGAAAGAGCTGGTAGAAACTATTTACATCTTTCTTCCCCTCAGCTCTGGTGCAGGACTTCTGTCTGAAGCTGAATAACAACAAGGAAAAGAGGTAGCAAGAAATTAAGCCAAAGATAGAGAGATAGGAATGATTTCTTTAATCTTTCCACACCACCTTTGAAGTAAAGTCTCCTGCATCAAAGCAAATAGGATAGAGGTGGGGAATGAAGAGGAGTCATTTTCCAAGCTGAGCATTGTCATACTTCCCATGAGAAGGGAACAAAAATCACATGCTACAGTGATGGCAGACATTGCATCTAAGCTTAAATGACCTATTTCCAGCACAATTCTTCTCCCAGAAAATGCAGTCTCCTGAAAAAAAATGTACTTAAGCCAGTAACGACAATTTTTAATCTTTAATTAAAAGATTCACTCCTACCAGGAAATATAAATAAGAAACAACAAGAGATTTGTAGAAATATAAAAAAAAAAAAAATATGCAATGATCATAATAATAACAAATAAGCCCAGACACAGAGCTGTTACAACAGAGAAAAAAGGCTGTATCAGGTCAGCAGATACACCCGTATAGGCCTTTAATATACTGTGGGTAGCAGCTCAGTAAAACCTCAGAGGACCAGGCACCAAGAAATCACACACAAGAAAAAAAATAAAAAATAATTAAAAAATAATAAAAAATACAGAAAACAACATGACAAGACCAACAGTAGGAACCAACTTACTCTTCCAAGTAACATAAACATGGTATCACTACTGTATATCTGCCACAAACAGGAGTAAGATGTAGTGCTGACAGTGGATCTCTGACTTGGCAGATAATCTTCTTGAACAGTAGACAGGCTCTTGGGACAGCTCTGATAATGCAACATTAATCTGTGGAGGTGATTAGGGTTGCTACGGCAAGTTTGCAGCTGTGATGGGAAAAGAAAAAGGTCTACTTTTTTGCCTGAAAGCATGTCAAGTGCTGTTTAGCACAATACTGCTTAGCACAATAATCCATCAAATGATCCCTGTGGTATTTACTAAATCTTCATTAAGTTGAACATGCAGAATAGTTATGGAGCTTGTAAACAGGCATGTTAATTCAAAGACACAGCACTGTTTCTGTCACGGAATCCTGTAAGATACATCAGTGCTGCACCTGGTGAGATGAGAAAAAGATGCAGAAGTGTCAGAAATTGAAAAGGTTCCTGATGAACAAGGAAAGAAACCAATTATTTTATCTAAACACTTGAACAATATGAAAAAAAAAAAAAAAAAAAAAAAAAAAAAAAAAAAAACATAGGTGGAAAAAAATGTTACTCCCTCAAGTTTACTTATAGTACAGGAAATATATCCTTGATAGGGTTTTCTTAGCTGGCTTAACAAGTTACTTCAGGGACTTGAATCTGAAACTGCATGATAGAAATCAGACCAGTATTAATATTCAAAGGAAGCATTGTATCCTCACAAGGAAATTGAGACTATTCACAGATGACCATGAAAGAAATGAATTCCATTACTTTTCTCAGCCACAATGATTTTATTTCAGCTGAAAATTATGAAGCATGCACTGCTATTGTTCCTGCCTTTCAGAATCAACTGCTTGGAAATTGTCAGACAATATGAAGATTTCAGAAAAAAAAAAAAAAAAAGGAGTGTTTCTTTTCAAAGAAGTACAATTGTAAATGCTTCATGGAACAATGAAAGTGCTATTACTGGTAAATATACCACCCAATCAGAGCCACACATGTCTAACACAGCACAAAAGACAGTCATTTAAATCTGCAAAAGAGCAAGGATATTGAGTAGCCAGAAACAAAATTTTCCCTATAAGCAAAGATTGTGGTATCAGCTAGATTCTAATCAGGATTAGGCACACTGTCAGAAGTTCAGTCAGGGGAAAAGTTAAGATTTTCACTAGTTTGAAGAAATTCAAGTACAGAAGTCATGAGAAAGACACAATGTTAAAGTTAGCTTAAATAAAGTGTTCTTAAATGACTAAAGAATTCTATTTAAATTAATGCTTAAATGGGAGGATTTCAACAAATAAAATTTGTTTTTTTTTTTATTTATTTATTTTATCTTTTCAAACACTGATTGTTTGAAATAGTAAAAAGATAAAATATAAAAATAAATTAAAAAATAAATACAACATAGCTATGATATCCATTTTATTTCTGAGGTCTTTTCCAAAGATGTTTATAGTGACAACAAATAAGTTCCTTAAAGATCTTACATCTTTTACTAATTATGCCTTTTCAGTGCATAATAAGTTTCAGTGCAAATCAGTGCTGAGTGCAACAAACCACAGTCACTTTGAACAGGATGAAAATATCTCCTCCAATTTGTGCATAAATGTAGTTCCATCTCTGAAGTTCTCATTTAGAGAAGACTTTATTTCCTAGCTACACCCTTCACCAACACATTTCCACACCAAAAATAATATAGTTTTATTTCATAGAATACATGGACTAACATACATGTGATTTCATAAAAGAAGCCCAGTTATAAGTTCCTCACAGGACTTTCTTGTATTATATGTTCAACATGCTAAGACAGCAGCTGAGGAATAAATGGCAATGCAAAGAAGGTGTTCTACATATTCTAGTATCTCGAGCAGCCAAGGCCTCCCTCTGCTACAAAAATAATTATTATAAGGGAAAAACAGAAATCAAGTGTACAAGTTTAGTTTGAAGGGACACAACTAAAAATATGATCCAAGTCTTCCCTGATGTTGTAGAAAGCATAGCTTTCTGTTACTTAGTAGGTATCAGAATTCCTTAGCTGAAGAGCTTCTGAGTCCTAAAACCCTGTGAAACACTTTCATTTCTCTGTAACCAGGAAGCTGACTTGTGCTTTGTGTTTTTGTCCTGCTGGGGCATCCCCTACTATCTTCAACTTTTCCCCAGAGAAGTAAAGTGGCCAATGTGTATGTTCCTTTTACTGTTTCATTCAGCCAGAGTTCAGTAGTAAAGAAAGAGCCAGCCTGTAGCCAAGGTGTAGAAGGAACTGGACTTCTCTTCTGGCCATATGGAAAACAGCACAGCAGCTGAGGCCTCATGAAGTGCAAAGTAAAACCAAATGAGTTATGAGCTCCTTTATTTTTGGCAGTGGCACGGGAAAGATGATTCTAATCTAGGTCTTAAGTAGCATTACATTTTCTGTAGTCCATGATATTGACTCCACCGTGTACAAAAAAGATGAAAAATTAAGCATTATATCAGAACATCTCAGCTAAAAATAAAATTTTCTAATGCTTACTTACAAGTAGTAATTCCAACTAGGAATTAAAATGTAAAGAGGGGATGAGAGTGAAGATGGAAATATGAATAAATTCATATTGCTGGATAATTTCTATCACTTGCTGTGAAATCTGGTCCCACTGAGCAAGATGGAATGGTGGGTTCAGAACACAGTCATTCTGGATTGCTGTGAGACATACTGACACCTGCATGGGGGATGACAGCTTGTCATACTGAAAGTGCTAATGACTGCTACCAAGAGCGTCTGTACTTACAAGCAATCACAGACATCATTAGATCCAATGGGTGAGCCAACTTTTTTTTTTTTTTTCAGGGCCAAATGGAAAGAGCAATTAAGCCCACGGAGAAGCACATATGACATGTCAGCAGCTGTTACAAAAAATAAATAAATAAATAAATAAATAAATAAATAAGAATAAAAAGGATAAAAGTAAGCTTGCTTCCCTCATCTCTGGTAAAGCAGGGTCTACCTAGTGCCAGCTCCCTCTGGAGAAGGTATATGAAATATGTTGAAGGATAAGAACATGGACTGTCATTATAGGGAGTGATATTACTAACGCATGCTGAGAACAGCGCATTTTCAGAAACTATTTAAAGTAAGAGGAGAAAAACGGGATGGAAATGAATAGGTATTGATCTCCAGGAGCAGATAAAAATGTAGCATCTCAGAGGGACCCCAAAGAGGACAAACTTGTATAATCCTTCAAGGTAATCCTGAACTTTCAAGGAATACGTGCTGACACCCTGTATTTGTTATTCCAGTTCTGAAGGGGAAGGGAAACTGCTACTTCTGTAATGTTGAGGTCCTAGACCCACGTATGACTTGCAACCTGATCTTCTGCATGCTTAGAAAATGTAAAAGTACTACATGGTTAATAAGTCATATCAGAAAGAGTATACTTAAACTAAGAACACAAGTAAAGCAAAAAGTGTTAGACTTAGGGTTAATTTTGTCAATGTCTATTGCTGTAGAGTCCCAGTGTCTTCAAAAGTGATTCAGTACACATGCTTAAGGAAGATGTAGGATGCCTACTGGACTTTAGGCATCTATACTTCAGCTACGGTTTCAATAGAATCTATCTTTCTCTTCTAACGAACCACATGCAAACAAAGCAAGTACAATGTTGACACTGTATAGACAATGGCAATCCTACCAACATTAGCTGGACTGACTCATGCCACTGGAAAGGTGCATGTGGAATAGGGGCTTCCTTGGATGGAAATGGTGCTTGCACATTGATATAAATATGTCAACAACAGGCATCCTCAGATTTAATTTGGGTTTAGCAACAGTAAATGGAAAAAAAAAAAAAAAAAAAAAAAAAAAGTGATTTTTTTGGTGAAGTTGGATTACTTTATTTTTGTATTATTAGCTGTAGAAAGGGATCACAAGGTACTAGGAATGAGGGGTGTCTTTAATGCAGTGTAAGGATAAGAACAGAAAAATGAGGAGGAGCTTAGTCAGACAGGGAGCAGGGTCAGAGCAGAGAGTGGAATTGCAGCTGGAGTGGCAAGTAGAGGCTAGAGGAGATCTAGCAAGTTCTTGAAGCCTCACCCCTATTCCTGCTGCCTGGCCCTATTCAGGCCCCATAAGGTTAAAAACACATTTTCTATGATTTATCAGTGAGCCCATATCACTAAGGATTGCCTCAGTGCAGAGGGTGACATCAGTCTCCTCCAGACCAGCCTCATGCTTCCATCTCTCTCAGGGTAGAAGTCAGTACCACCACAAGCCTGGGCTGACAGCAACCTTCTCAAAAAACACATCTGAACTATTAATTGGCAGGAGATGTATGTCTCTGGTGAAGACGTTGTACCTGATGATTGAGAGGCATTAATGTTTTTGTTATAACACACAGCCATGGTGTTGTGCTAGATGCCTGCCCCTTCAGAGAGCCATTAGACTTCCAGCTATGCCCCAGCCAGATGAAATGCATGCTCAATTTTATCACCACATTCTTTGGGAGGATGAGGGGCCACAGGTCTGTAACACTAAGAGAAATACTTAAAGCAACATTATTCAAATTTGAATAAAAGTCAAATAGTCCTCCATTAGTTGCATATGTAATCTATCTTTAGGTCGACTGTTTACAGTCCTACAGTATGACCTGTACTTTTTCCTGCACTCAGTATGGATAACTCTCAACAGTTATATTTTCTTATTTTGTGGTGAGAACCTTGGCAAGGCATAAGCAAGTATACTGGAATTCAGAGAGTGATTCTCAGCATCTCTGGCCTCTTAATACCTAGTTGTAATTCAAATGGTCAATATCAAAGACCCTTGTTAACCACAAAAAGATAAGCAAGATTTGATCTATATTAAAACTTTAACATGATATCTCTGCATCAGGAAATACTGTTGAAATTAGTTCAAAACCTCAGATATAACAAAAATGGCATGCTTAAGGGATATGAAAATTTCTTTAAAATCATGGGAAAAAGAAAAAAAAAAAAACATACAAAAAATAGAAAAAACTGTCTAGAGAACAAATGTAAAAAATATTTTTTTAAACTATCATAAAAAGACTGTAAAATGTGTTATAACACACAGAATAATATATTTAATTTTAAAAGAAAGTAGCCTCAGATTGGCATCTTATTTCATATTTTCAAAATTTAAACTATGTTTAAGGTACAAGTAATCTTCTATATAATAAAGGAAGTATCACAGGGACATGGGGAGATGTGTTACATAGTACAAATCAATCAGTAGTGACGAGTTTGAATTATTTATACATTTCTGTGGACCACATCTAGGAGGCAAAAAAACAAAAAAGCAACCTCTACTTCAATACAAATATATATATACATAAATAGCACTCCACTCTTGGCATGCAGTCCTTTTTAGCAAAATGAAAAACAAAGAAACAAAAACCACTTATTTATACATCTAATTTTCACTCTTAAAATTTCTGCTTTCATTTTTGCAACACCTGAATGAACTTGAAAGAGTGTGATACGAGAACTGTCAACATGCCAAGTTGATACTACTATTTCTACTATACGGCATTACTCATACTCTTCAGCAATAGTCATGATCTAAAGAGGATCTAATTTAAAAGGCACAACAGAATTTAAAAAATCTTAGCAAAGAGAGACAGACAGAATGAAATATCTAAGATTAAGATTTGTGAGTGCAAAGGTAGATAAATAATACAACTTCAAGGACTGACTTCATGGGGAGATCCCCTGGATACTCACAGTCTGTACATGTTAGGTCAGCTCCCAGATCGATCTCAGAGAAGTATTACTTTTATTTGAAATGAAATCTAGGAGCATTTAAAGAGAACAACAGCTTGAAGATTTTTTAGCTGCCACATTCATACAACTAAGAAGGATCAATCTCACTGGTTACATAGACCTCCTATTATTATTTCAGATGGTCTCTGGTGAAAGGACAGCCACCCAGAGCCTGTCCCAAAAATTCAGAAATATGGGGCTAGGATAAGCCCTGCCTCTGTATGACCTATGGCAGATAGGAAACAGGAGGACTTTGTTTCTCCTGTGACAACACAGGAAAATGAAGGAAGACTGCCAGGATTCAGATACCATGGATGACCAGGACATACCACACATGGTCCTTTAGTGATAAAATGTATGTGACCTATTTCCAGGAGCACACTACGAGGCCTGAGGCTATACATGAAACACTGAGTCTGATTTCCTACCTGGGCAGGGAAAAGGGAGAAGAAATTTCCACACAGCCTTCATTTTTGCCTTATTGTTGCCTCCAGGCCAAGCTCTTGCCTATCCTTATCAGATGTCTGCACGGTACTTGGTGCCCTAAACAGGGCAAGAATTGGGTTATATGAAGAGAGCAATCACCTCAGCTTTCAGAGCTGCTGCAGTGGTAAGAGTCAATGACAACAGTATTTGGATCACTGCCACACAGAACAGACAACAGGCTGCAGAGGTATAAAATTCAGCAGTAGTTCCTATGCAGAGGCCAAGTAAGAGCCTGTAGAGCAATGAGTTGGGCAAAATTGCGGAGTTTTCACTTCTAGAAAAGTCTAAACAATAAAACCACTTGTCTGGTTCTGGTGACATGCAGTCCAGTAGACAGAATTTTAATTACTGAAAACTGTACCTAACATTTCTGACTACGGTTGCTATTTTTTCTTTCTAAAGAAAATCATGCAAAATTCACTAACAGACTGAAAAATACTTTCACCTCTCACAGAATCACAGAATGGCTTAGGTTGAAAGGGACCCTGGAGGTCATCTTGTCCAACCCTTCTGCTCAAACAAGGCCACTTAGAGAAGATTGCTGAGAACCATGTGCAGGAAAAAACAAAGCCATCATTGTTGCTGCTCTTCTATGCAACAACATAAACATTTGGTGCTTTATCTGAAGAAGAAAGTTAACAGTAAGGAGAGGAAGTTTGCAGTAAGTTTGCAGACGACACCAAGTTAGGTGCGTGTGTCGACCTGCTCGAGGGTAGGAAGGCTCTGCAAGATGATCTGGATAGGCTGGACCGATGGGCCGAGGCCAACGGTATGAAGTTCAACAAGGCCAAGTGCCGGGTTCTGCACCTGGGGCACAACAACCCCAAGCAGAGCTACAGGCTGGGAGATGAGTGGTTGGAGAGCTGCCAGGCAGAGAAGAACCTGGGAGTGATGGTTGATAGTCGACTGAATATGAGCCAGCAGTGTGCTCAGGTGGCCAAGATGGCCAACAGCATCCTGGCTTGCATAAGAAACAGCATGGCCATCAGGTCCAGGGATTTGATTGTCCCCCTGTACTCGGCTCTGGTGAGGCCGCACCTCGAGTACTGTGTTCAGTTTTGGGCCCCTCACTACAAGAAGGACATGGAGGTGCTTGAGCAAGTCCAGAGAAGGGCAGGGAAGCTGGTGAAGGGTCTGGAGAACAAGTCTTAGGAGGAGCAGCTGAGGGAGCTGGGACTATTTAGCCTGGAGAAGAGGAGGCTCAGGGGCAACCTTATTGCACTCTACAGGCACCTCAAAGGAGCCTGTAGCGAAGTGGGGGTTGGTCTGTTCTCCCATGTGCCTGGTGACAGGATGAGGGGGAATGGGCTAAAGTTGCGCCAGGGGAGGTTTAGGTTGGATATTAGGAAAAACTTCTTTACTGAATGGGTTGTTAGTCACTGGAATCCATATTCACAACTTCTGATAAAGAAGTTTAGTCTGGGTCACTTATTCAAAACAGTTAAACAATCAGTTTTCAGTGCTTGCAGCTTTTTTTTTTGTTTGTTTGTATCTGTTTCTAAAGGAGCTTGACAGAATAACTTAGTAGGGGATAAATTCTTATTTTGTTATTTGATACTAGATAATGCATTATAGGATTTACTCATCTATGACATTATGATGATCCAAAGACATCTAAAACAATACTTAAAGAAACAGATAATACTGATAGGGAATCATTTTCTTCTGTCACTGGCGGAGGAAGGAGAAGGGAATCATTTAAGAGAAGATATTAAAATGCTCTATGTCTTATTAAAGTGATTCCTTGTAAAGTCTTCAGTAGTACTGCAGTCTGGTACTACTGTGGAATCTCCTTAAGATGGTAAGTGCTTATACATATAAAACTACGTTTTTTAACATATGCTTAATTTACCATCCTAGATCATCATTCTGTTGCCACAACAGAAAGCAATTAAAATTTTGGTGTGCAAAGATGAAAGGCATAACTCTGTACAGCAGGGATAACACTCTCCACTCTGTCTCTAAGTCAGTCACAGTGAGAATGTTCCTTTCTGTATTTTGTTATGGGAAGGGGAGGGAGAATTGGCCATTCATAACTTTAAAAAAATCTTTCAGAACACAGTATGTTTGAGGAAATAAAGGTGTAGTTTAAAGGAGGTTCTAAATGGGGACACATTTAAGAAATTAAAAGGTATCCAAAATGAAAATATTACAGAATATTCATTAGGGATCAAAGGATGAATGAATGGCCCAGGAGTGCACACAGACTTTTGAAAAACTCTGGAAATCAGTGATGGAAAAGAAGTCCTAAGGAAATTTGCCTGCAAACACAATAGCCAAGCAGCCACACACTTTCTGTGGCTTGCCCTGCTCTTCCAGAATGAAGCGGATTGGAGAGATATACAATGGGTAAAGAGAGATAAAGTCAGTTTGTCAGAGAGGGAGGCCTAGCATCATAAACTGTGGTGTGGAATTACGTATTCCTTTGGAATACAGCCACTCAAATGTCAGCGTATGGAGTTATAAGTTACAGTTTTTTAGTAAGTAATGTTCTACTATAATATAATGTTGATAATTCTAGTTATTTTCACAGTTTCAGAAATATGTATTCAAGAGATGAATTTAAATAAGTTGATACACATACATACACGCAATATTTGTATTTAATGTTTAAGCAACTCTATCATTGTTAAAAAAAATACTCATGATAAATTTGTTGCATATATTTTAATTAATACTCTTAAATATTTTAGTGTTAAATACATGTTTTTTATATTTAGGATTGGATTATTAATGAATAAAGATCCTTGGAAACTCAAATACAAAATAACATCGAGAATAAGATTTCACATACTTGATATGTAGAAATATTCATTTAATTAGATTGTGAATCATGAAAATCCAAAGAAAGAAACTGAAGATTTGATACTAAAGAAACAAACAACAACAGTTACAAAATGTACAGAGAGTAGCTGGTTTGGAATTTTGCAAGTGGAACTCAACAGCTGATAGACCTAGATTTCAAAGCAATTATCTTCACAATAGCTTTTGATTCATTCTCAAAATAAATAAAATAATAATAATAATTTAAAAAAGCTTATGAAATATGAATAACAGAACTTTCAAGCAGTAGGAAAACAAACAAACAAAACAAAACAAACAAACAAAGCAATTTCAGACCATTCTACATGATAAAAAACGTCACTTACAATCTCAAAACGATTCCAAACTTGTGCTGCAGAGTGGGGAAAGTAAGAATGCCAGTGACTGGCCTCTTCAAAATGAATGAAAACTAAAAAGATGCTTCACACATCTGTGTCAGTGACCCCACACTCCATATATTTTTCCGGTGTGATTTTAAGTGGTGTCTCCAAAGCCTGGTTCCATTGACCAGTACATAGGTAAAGATATTCAACAAGTCAGCTGTAACAGATATTACTTTCTTTCTACTGTTACATACTAGTGAAAATCTCATTCTAATAAGTATCTTGACATTAAAAAAAAATAAATAAACAAACAAAAACACAAACTACTATAAAACAATTCAGGAAGCTACCAAGACATCTTAGTAGATGGCATTAGTTAAGATATTATCAATTATTTCTTCCTGTTCCAGGTAAATATGCTTTTTTTTTTCTTTTTCTTTTTTTTTTTTTTTTTTTTTTTTTCTTCTTTGCTTGCTTTATTTTTAAAAGCTTCTGCCAGCATAGATATCTTCTGTTTTATATGCAAGGATCTTTGTGTTTAACATGACTGATTACTCACTGCAGGGTAGATATCATCTGTAACACCTGTGATGGTAGCTTCATCCAAGGATCAAGAGGTTCCAAATAGATAACATTCTCAATTCGGAAACAAATCAAGAATTAATCAATTCCCAGAGGAAAAAAAAAAAAAAAAAAAAAAAAAAAAAAAAAAAAAAAAAAAAAGGAGAAATGTAATTGTTCTTCTTCTAAAGATATATATATATTTTCTTCTGTGAAATCTCTAAAGGATTTGGGTCTATTGTTATAAGTACTAACTAGGACAGCATGTGCCTAATGAAGAGTTCTCTTGTCTTAAGCTCAGTGTTGTGAATTTGTTCATCTGGAATCACAACAAATTTGTGTCAACATTTCTGATCTTACTGTGTGACAAACTTCTCAAATCAGCAGGTACAAACTCTACATTTTTAATATTAAATATTCATTTCAGAATAAACTGAGAAATGAAGTAACAACAGAGATTACTTTTTAAAAAAATAATAGATCATAACAATTAGAGGTACAGCTGTTTCTCTATAATTCTCCCAGCTGTTGTCTTGTTTATGTGTGGATTTTAAATGGAGTTTCCATTAATATCTCATTTATATAAATTTTGCAAACATGTAGGCTTAATGAAACCAATTCAAAGCTTGTCTAGTTTTATTGCATTTAAAAATGGAATGAATAAAATCAACCATAGGCAAAAATCTAGCTTCTATTGCTTGCATATCAACAGCCATTCAAAGTCAATGAAGTCTGTGAGTTTCTAGCAGTGACAGAATTATGCAGAAGCAATAAGAAAATAGATTATGTACCTAATATTTGCTTGTTGAATTTTGTCCAGATTTTTTTTTTAGCATGGCTCAGACAAGAGAGAGGCTGAACTCTAGTACCATTTGCATGGTCACTGGATTACCTATTTGTATTGTGACCATGGAACAACGCGGACGTTACCCTAAAATCTCAGACCCCTATTCATGCTGACTTATATTGTGGATCAAAACTAGGTCATCACATATGAGAAAGATTGCATTTTTGGCTGCTTACCACAGTAGTATGTACAGATACCCCAGTTTTATACTACAGAACAGAGGATGTACTGTCTGTATCTTCATATACAGTCCAGGCTTAAGTCTAAGACCTGTCTGTACCTCATCAGTTCTTCATAGCATCTCCACAACCTTTTCCACCTTCAAATTCATTGTACAAGAAAAGCAACATCCAGTAGACTGAAGGGGCCCTCTGACCAACGTTTACCTGCAGTGAACATGCAAGAAATGAGTGACAAAGCACATGAAGATGATACTCTTCTGGTTCAGGCTAGGTTCAACAGAAGAGTAGCACTTGTTTTAAAGTACAAACTAAAAGCAATCTATGTTCATATCAAAGAAGAAAACTGTCTTTCGGGGACATATATGCCCAATTTCTGATTGGCAAAATGTATTTTACTTTCTGGTTAAGAGACCAGAATTGAGCTTTTGTTGGTCCATGATCATCGATGGGGTTCAAAATGTTTACCAGAGAAGATAGTGAGACAGGCAGTTTTAGAGAGATTGCTTCATTCAAAGTCTCCACCTTCCCTGCTCTGCAGACATAACCAAGACAGGACTACTCAGGCCAGAGCAGATGTTTGCTGAACTCTGGCAAGCAAGAGGGAAGAACAGAGTACCCAGGGCAAGGACATTCTCCACTGATGGCCTTCAGTCAGTCCTGGCCAATAGTGGAAGCAAAAGTTCAGATTGTTTCAAGGGGGCCTGGGAAGTCTGTCTTTCCCCCTTACTTTTGGAATGAGGCTTCCTGTGATTCTAAACCTTGAAAGTGTAGCTACAGATAGTCTAAAGCATGTTAGAATGAGACCATCAGCAGTGCTATTCTCAGACCAAGGTTCCAAACTATATATGTTTAAACCTTCTTGATATAAAAGGATAAGATCTGCAGGTGTTTCCTAAGTTGTATTTCTACATTTATGTGCAGAATGAAGAAAGCTGAAAAAAAGGAGGACCTGAAAATTAGTACACTTCCCCACAGTATTTTTGTGCCCTGGGAGGAAAAAGTCTCGGGAATCTCCTTTAGCAGAATGAGCAAGCAGAGTCATGGAAAGTCATTTCCAGAGGCTGGAAAGACAGCGATACTCCAGTCCCACTCATAGTTCCTAAAACTCCTCATAGCTCTCCCAAATAGAATCATATTCTCTTCCATCTACTTGCTGTATCTACTTCAAAGCACATATTGCTCAACTCCAGAGGAAAGTGTCTTATTTTTAACGACGTTCAGAAAAGAGTATTTGGCAAAGCTTTTCACACTGTTCCTGTACTGTACTTGCTGATCCATATGCAGTATTCTTGAACTTAATATACAATTTTGCTTTTTGCTTTTTTCTTATTTTTAAAAATTTCCAAAGTATACACTCTAAAACCGTACACAAACAACACATGCAAAAAGTTAACATCTAAAGCATGTCTCAACACTCCTCATTCTCCTCTATGTGAGGAAACATTATGTATTTTAATATACCAAAGAATAGCTGGGAAAAAAAAAAAAAAAAAAAAAAGCATTTTTTTCCTTCTTTCTTGCCTCTGTATCGGAGATGTTCATTTTTTACTCAGATTGGCAATCAAGCAAGAAGACAAATCACTAAAGCTTTAACACAGAGTGATATTAACAGGGCTTCCATGAAATCTTTTCAGCAAGAACCAATGCTACATCATTAATTACTGAACAATGTTTTGCTTCATTAAAGTCATGACATACAGTTGTTTAAGTGTAAGCATTGTATCCTGAATTTCATTTTTAAAAGCAGTTAATTTTAAGTCATTATAAATCACTCATTCTGCTACAACAAATTTGTCAAATAATTGTATTTAATACATTTTTTCCTAAAAGGCAATATGCAGGAAAGTAAAACAATTTTAAACAAATGCTTAAATATTTTCCCCTAAGTTGGTTCAACCAGGAACTGTTCCAAGAAAGTCTTAAGGAAAGGAAGCATGGCAAAAATGCTAACTGATTACAAAACCACTTTGAAGCAAGACCTTAAGGATAATCCATGACTGACCAAGTTAACTAAGTATGTGTTTCCTTAAGTCTGCATGTTTTTCCTAAGAAGATATATGCGTTTCTGAGCATCTGTGTTCCAAAGTAGCTTTCTGCTTTTGCTTAGTGGTAGATATTATAGGATCTAATCCTTAAAAACACACACAGGTTCAGGTTAGGGACACGTAGTTAGGTAGCAGCTTCAAGTAATAGGACTGGGCTATTCATGGAAAGATGTTGTTAAAAGCAACAAGACATTTTAAGTCTTCCTATCTACAACTGCTTCAATTAAAAGGCAGGTATTTACTAGGAAAACATCCATGAAAATGTCAGAATGTCTCACATGGATGGACTACACACATATGGCACACTCAATATCTAGAAAAGCATGCTACAAAGCCATATAATACCTTCCAGGTCTCTGAAAGTGGGTCAAGTGGTGCCAATGCACATGGAAGACAGTGGCTTGCCAAGTGGTGCCATGCCCACCAGCTTGTGTGAAACAGATGTAGCTCTGGCTCTGCAGGAATCAGAGGCTTCTTGAGAAGTGTGAGAAAAAGATAGGACAGGAGAAAAAAACAAAAATAAAATAAAAATAAAAAAAAGGACTGTGTTTCTGATTAGTATTCTGATTATTTGGTGGTGGCAGAGATGAGACTGAACAAATAACCAAATACCAACTTCCTTGTGCTCATGAACACTTTTATTGCACAATTAGTTTCAAATTCTGTATTGCCTATGAGTTAGCCTGTTGTCCCAAGGACTCAGAAACTGTATTACTAAACAGAAGTAAAACTGATGACCCTGCAAAGGCATCTGGCTATACTATATAGCATGCAGGATACAGTTGTAGTTATACACCTAGGAACTGTTCTGCGTAAGTGTACCTTCCACCATATCCTCTTAATATCTGTGAGGCCGTACTATAAACTTGACCAGAAAACATTGCTGACTAAAAGTAGCCCCCAAACAGTCATTCTTCAGGCAGAATAATTTTTGACCTCTTCCTTGGAACAGTGATGTGAAATAAATGTTCACTTTACAAAAGATAGACACTTGGGGAATGGAGGAGACATACATTCACACTTCTACCAACAATATTAAGCTTGCCTGGATACTGGAGAAGGAAATACTGTATCAGACAGCACTCAACTGTCACAGCTTTTGCAGATTTCAGGTTTCACTGTTCTGTCTTGAACTGGTAAATACATCCCTGTTTTTGGACTGACACATGGGGGTGGAATATTTAAAACATTTAGTGCAAGCTGCAATTTTCTGATTCAGTTCATCTTTTGTTTTCTTGACAAAGAACAATCCAGGATTGCTGCAACATCGTCCTATTACCACTCCTATTCTTTTAAAGAAAAAAGTCAGAATGCCTAGATTTCATGTTTTTTTAGACATTCAGGGATAATTTTTCAGAGGATCCTTCACTGTATCTTCCAGCTAAGGAAATGACATTTCAGTAGTGTAAGAATGAGGACCAAAGCTGGTGTACTATCCTATTAATCAGTTGCCTATCACATGTGGATGAAAACTCTTTTCATTTTTTTTTGTGTTTTCATCTTGTTAGCAGATTATGTCCTACAATCATTCACACAACTTCAGATTCCTCGGGCTTCCGAGGAATAGCATCCTTGATTGTTCTATGTTTAGAAGGAGATATTTTAGAATGAGATATGGAGAGACAGAAAGCAACTTCTGAGACATTAATCCTCAGACCATTATCTCAAAATTGGGATTGTAGCATGACACTGACATTTGACAGGTTTCTTTTTAAACTCACCTAATTCTGTATAAAGCCGGTTTGTCATCTGTTCACTGATCTGCTTACTACACAGCGTGAACGTTTATGCATAGACACGATTCACAAGACACTTTTGAATGAGCTCCCCTTAAAATAAATAAATAAATCTTTCAAGAAAAAGAAAACAGCAGAAGTGGGAATGGAACTCAGTTAAATACTCATTAAATACAAAATGGGCTGTGAGTAGATAAGCAAGCAATGAAGTTCAAAGGTAAGGCCTTTGAGGTCAAGAGGAAATACCAAGAGAACTGCATACAGCACAGCTACACTTAATGACTAAAAATGAAGACTATCCAGAGTGTTCTATAAACAGTTGTTTGACAAAATAGCATGAAACCTATAATACAAAAGAACTTTCTGCAAACTAAGCTTACTATAAATGTTGAATAGCCAGCAATTTTAATCCAGCAGAAAGAACAAGAGTAGAAAGTAAACTGGATATAATGAACAGAAAAACAAACACCTTCACAAAATCACTAATGCTTTCCTATGAAGTTTCTTAATGATTTGTGTAGTATGTAAAACTAAATACACAATAACAAATACTGTAGTTGTTCCTGCTGTGGTTGCAATGTGTCACATTAAGAATAGCGATGTATTTGTAGAACTCCTTCACAATGTTCTGGTGTTCACATACATTAAAAACTTTGTTAAATGTATAAACATTCACATCATTTAATGTTCTCAGACTAATTCCGAAAGATTCTTTGCTTCTCTTAAGTCTGCAGCCACATCTAACACAACTGATGTGTCTGCTGTTTCTGTGGGAGATGGCTACAATTCACTTCAAAGAAAGACAATGGAGTAAGAAATACTGTGCCACAGTGAAACATTCACACATAACAAATGGCTGTGGTTAGGTATGCTGTATTGGTGCAGCACAAGAATAGGCGTATAACAGATAAGAAACCACAGAGAATTATTAACAGCCCCTCTTGATTCACGGATTTATTTTTTCTTAAAGGTGTGATAAAAATAAAATAATTTGTGTTATGTAACAGCTATTTTATGGAAAAACCTTGATGGTCTTCCACTGAAAGATGAACTTTGCTTATTTTTGAAATTTAATCAGCTTCCAAAGAGTGCCCATCAAAATGGTCTTCAGATGTAACAAGACACATCTCAAAAATTGCACTCACCAAATGTTTTATTTCAATATCTCAGTGCTAGTAGACTATTATTAAAGAGTAAAACCAATCAACTCGTGCAGAAACTACTGTAGCAGACACGACTGGAAAGCAGTAATGTGCAATATCTCCCATCTTGATAGTTTAAGAGAATAACCTGGTCCAACTTTAAACTGTATGACAAAGAAAAGTTCTTTTTCTTTTTATTTTTATTTTAATTATTATTTCATAAGCTTTCATAATTAGTTTTAGCTTTAAAGATTTTCACTCAATAAATGGCCATAGTGAACAGTTATTTGCCAAGTTTGAAGTAGATTAAGCTATCTTGAAGTAGAGATCAATTCAATAAATCTGACTAATCAGTTAGTCCTTTGTGACATTTTCTCAAAGCAATTTGGATTGTCCAAAATTACAGAATTACACATATTTGAACAAGTAGAAAGGCATAACTGGCTGGACTAGCACTGCTGTGGTTCACAGATCACAGTCATCTATCCTTTCCATAAAACATTTCATCACTTAAAATATATAGCACTTCATGCTTATTTAGCTCATTTGATTTCACGACTTCTTGAGTTTCAGGGCTTAATGAAAGATACGTTAGCTTTCTTTATGGCACTCTTTTTATATCTAGATAGGGGAGGAGATCCTGTACTACTGATGAACAGGACAGATAACAGGGCAGCAGGAGACAATTTTAAATTTGGACCTGTCAAATTTGTGGGGCAGAAGAAAAGACCTGTATTTCCAACAGCTCTGTCTTTTCTTACATTTGATGACTTCATCTGACTGCCTCACAAAGACAGCAAACCTCCCTAGCAGAAATTAGGGAACTCTCTTCTATAATTCTGAATATTTCAAGCTATCATGACATATGAAATACACAGAATAGACATTAATACTATAAACAGCTCCCACAGACATCAACAATTAATTTTTCAGAGAGCTGTTAGTACAGTTCCACTTTTGTGATCGCATCTACAAAGTTCATCCTCTACTCTTATCTATTAGCTTTGATGAAGGCTTCCCATGCGCAGTTTTTTTCTGAAGTGTCAAGGTTCAGAACTTATTTTCTGCTCTGATTTTGAGGAAAACAGAATAATTTGACAAAAGAGAAATACTGTGTAGCTCCTCCCAAATTCATTAGATGTTTATTTGAATATGTATAATTATTGCTATGTCAAAAATGGCTACAATAAATTAAATTTCCCATCCCATACCTGTAGGATCTTTTGTTTAAGATTTACATGCTATTATTTTATAGGTCCATCCCACGCAGAAACACTCTCATTTTCTACAAGTGAGGATGCATTGCTTATCAAAACAAGACAAAAGCTTCCATGAGCAGAAGTGACTTTACTGGAAACTATCAATGCATAACAACAAATCTAAGCTGTAAGATTTTGCAACTTTCACATCTCATGAGCAACATGATAGAAATCAGAATTACAGACAACTACTTCACTCTTATAACAGAACTCATCTGAATTGAAATGGTTTTTAATCAAACAGACATGTAGGCTGCAAATATTCACTGAACAATGACTATTTCAATACCTTATTTACTTCTATTAAACCCTGTTTTTGCATTTAAATAGTTGTGAGTTTCCTATAACATTGGCCATACGTTAAACTAATAATTACCATTATTTTATTTTATAAAAGCATATTTAATTTCAGTAAAGTCACAGCCTTAAACTTTCCTTCTGATTTTAGTTTCGTATATGTAGTTGATCTGAGAAAGAATATCTATAAAGATTTTCTATTGAATTGACTTGTGTATGAATTTCAGTGAATTCAAATTTACGTTACAAGGACTGACAGGTTTTTGTCTTTTCAATGTTCATTTGCAGTCCAGAGCAATGATTCAAAAACAAAGGCTCTTTCTCCCAATACCTTCTAACTAGTGGAAGGATATAAAAAAAAATTAATTATAGTCATTTAGTCTCAATTAAAATAATGTTTTAAAATAATCAAAAAGCAAAATAATATGGTTTGAAACACATCAGATTTTATGAAAACTTTCCTAGCATCATAATAAACACATCTTTTGACAAACTAGGCTGAGTACACTCTTAATAGAAAGGCACTGCTCCAACATTACTTTTTGACAAAGATGCAGAAAGAACTGTGGGTGCAGGGGTAATCCAATAAGACTAAAATGGCAACTCTGGCCATTAGAGCTTCAAGTTCATTGATATAATTTATATTGCCTACTCTAGACTTAGCATTATCCCCTAGAATATATGCCTGATAAGAATTTCTTGCAGTAACAACAATAAAAATAAGGCAAATTCGTTTCATTAAAGTAATATGATTTGGTCATGAGAAGACTGCACCAGTAGATTCCTTTCAGTTACCCAAGATTTCCACTCCTGTAAAGGGCAATCTCTGTGTATAAAAGGCTGAAGACAAAGAAGAGAGGTACCTTTTAAAAAGTGTTCTGTATAGGCAGATGACTACTGAATTTAAACCCTCATAGTAAGGGCCATAAAATTTAGGCAGGCTTTGAAGAAACTGGGAGCAGAATGATTGACCTGGAAACGGACATATACTAAAGATTGAAATTAGGAACTCTAACACAATAAAATTAAATTGTTTGGGTCAGGAGGGGGAGGCGAGAGAGACCGTGAAGAAAAATCAAGGGATAATAAAACCTGTGAAAGAAGAGAGAATATGTGAATAAAGGATTTCCCTGAAGATGTAGAAAGACTATAATAGTTTCTAAAGCATTATTTAAGTATGTTCTAAAGTGGGAAACAATTAGAAATAACTAATAAGAGATCCCACCACATCTCATTTCCTTTCCTAACATAAGACCACCAAAGGAAACGACATGAAACCTATCCTTCAAGGTAGTATGACTGAAATTTCAGCCTACTGGAGTGCAGATTATGTAGGATATTGATTGGGTTTCCCCCTTTAAGCTCTTTGCATCAAGAATGGTGGTAAATCTTAAAGAGATATTGGTTTGTTAAATCCCTTATAATCTTAAATCTAGTACCTGGAAAATCCTTCTGAAAGTCAGAAGGATTCAGAATCAGAGCATGAGACAATTTTAAGCTTTTCAGCGTCAAGCAAGGTTGGAACAATGTAAATCTCACGTGCAGGTCATACTCATGGCCATATAGTAATAACTGGAGGGAATGAATGAACATAGGAGAAGATATCATTCCCATTGGTCAGAGTAACAAGGAGGTTGTATTGTGGTGACAAGTCATACAGATGCAGATACATGTAACAAAGACACCTCAGTAAGAAATATTGTGGGGCCTCTGCCCAGGTACCAGTTTTATGGTATAGAAGGATTAGCAGCTTTCCGACGGTGGCCTTTACAGTGGGCATCACATGAAAGCCTACTTCATCTGTATCAGTCTGGTGCTTTTTGTCCCACTACTACACATCTCTGAAGCAAAATCCCAGTACTTCATCATGAAGACTAGGACACATCTAAATTCAAAGGAAACTATAAGTAGTAGTAATAATAATAATAATAATCTGCTTTTCTATATGAAACAATATCTTGACCATCCTTGACACAGAAATTGCTAGATTGCATGAAAACATCTGTGTCCATAAAGAGATGATGAATACACAAGGCTGAGAATGCAAAGAATATCTGTTTAATGTAAAGCACTTAAAGCCCTGTGCACAAGATGAGATGATGAACTTCATTCTGGCCTAGCCTATGCCCATTGTAAATATGAATGTTGGAAGTGTGTGGGCATTTATTAATCGATCTGGAGTGGAGCCTGCAAAGAAACTGGTTTTTGGGCATGATGTATTCATGACACAGGTGCACTGGTGAAGCAATTAGACACAATACTAAAAAGATATATCCTGAGGAGTGTTCAGAGAGGTAGGAATAATCAGTTGGAGAAAAAAAAAAATAAATAATAATAATAATAATAAAAAGGTATCCTGAAAGGTAAGGAAACTGAGGAACCTTCCATTTTAGCAATTCTTAGCAGTATTGCAGGGGTTACATAATTACAAATACAGAAATAAAAAAAAAAAAGTAATAATAATAATTAAAAAAATGTGAAGACTGCCTGACTTACTTCAGATTTAACAGTATAGATCTGTTCATACTTATATCCCGAAACACTGTGCTACAATGTAGTATTACTTAAAGAAAATACCTTTATAGCTTGTATTTGATCCAGCACTCTACCCTTGAGTCTTGGTGACAATTTAGATATAATAATGTTTAGGCAACATATTCAAGCCATTAATATCTATCTTTATTGAGAATAAACACTTACTGGAGCCGCATGGGAATACAGTCTTTTCTAAATCATAGAATAATGTATTATAGGATGAAACCCTGAAGGTCATCTCATTTAAATTCCTGGTAATAGCAGGGCTTTTTGTGCTAATATATTGTATTAGCATTCATAATTTCATAATACAGTGTATGTTTTAAAATTCAGACTATTTTGTTTTGTTAGAAACTTCAGAAGAGAAAAATATGTTCTTTATTCTGATGTTTGCACAGCTGTTGCTGTTGTAATAAGGCTTAAATCCATGAGTAGTTCTTCTAGATACTATAGCAACACAAATAATAACATTATTCAAAGATAAATTAGCAGAACATTCAACAGATAGTCTAGCACTCCAGTTAATGCTCTAGCTAATACTCCTCTAAGCATACCACTGGCTAACATCATAAAGGTAAGTAGTAGAACTGTTTTTTCTCTCTTTAGGAAGAATAAAAGTTTACATACTAGAAAACAAATACCACAGAAGAACTACAGTAAATAGTAAAGATAAAGAAATTGGTATTTCTATGCAGTCAAATGAAACTTAATCATCAGGATTATTTTCAAATAAGGTATGTAATGAAATAACAGACCAAAGTTCTGGGGATACATTTTGCATCACACTAAGGTAAAAACATTTACTTGACTTTAGCAAGTGACATCTGCTTTTAGCAAGCTATCAAATGCTATCTTACAGGAAAACATAAATACTTTCAACATTGGCCAGAATGTAATTATTTATACTTCTGCTATTTGTACTTTCTTCTTCTTCTGTTAGTACCAGTAGTAGTACCACTTTTTGCCTGTTTACTTTGACAAGATCAATTAAAAAGCATATTGGTTTTCTGAAACTGGATATATACATATTTTTCCTTAAGAGGCTGGTTAAACTAGCCTCTAAAGGAGCATGTTCTTTTGAAAACTTGCCCTTATCCATACATACATTTCAAGCATGGAAGTATTGAAGGTACTGTATGAAAGGTTTATAAATATATATTTTTAAACCCTTTCTTCCATCAGTGTTGCTGTTACCAACAACAGAATTAAGAGCTTTTGAAAGCTGTTCTACTATAGCCTCTTCCCTGGACACTAATTGTATTCATCTAATTTGTTTAAGACTGACAAAAAGAGAGCATGAGCCTTTTTAGACAGACTGCAGCTTGTGAAAGTAGAGTATTGTTGAACATAATTTATTAGCCATAATAGAGAGGCACAATGAGTTTGTAAGAACATTTCCCACCCACCCACCCCAGTAAAGACATAGGCTCAACAGGCAATTAGAACAGTGAGAAACTCAAACTAAAAACACTTCTCCCCCTCGACCTCCCACCCCATCCTTCTATGTCCTCCTCCCAAGCAGCATAGGGGAAGGGGGGCTGCAGTCAGTCCATAATATTTTTTTTTCCACCGCTCCTTCATGGTCACTCTCTGCCCCTGCTCCACGTGGGGTCCCTCCCACAGGATGCCATCCTTCCCAAACTGATTCTGTGGGGGTTGCCCACAGGCAGCAGCTCCTCAAGAACTGCTCCCACATGGCTCCGTACCACAGGGTCCATCCCTCGGGAGCAAACTGCTCCAGCATGGGTTCCCAAAAGGCGGCATCTCCCCCAGACCCCTGCTCCTGCGTGGGCTCCTCTCCGTGGGCTGCAGCTCCGGCCTGGGGCCTGCTCGTCTCCTGCGGGGGGTCTCCATGGGCTGCAGCCTTCTCCAGGCCAGATCCGCCTTCTGCACCAGGGGCTCTTCCATGGACTGCAGCGTGGAGATCTGCTCCATGTGGGACCCATGGGCTGCAGGGGGACAGCCTGCTTCACCAGGAGCCTCTCCACAGGCCACAGGGGAACCTCAGCCTTGAGCACCTCCTACCCTCCTATTTCACCAGCCTTGGGGTCTGCAGAGCTGCTTCTCACTCCTCTCTCCCAACTTCTTTTTCCCACTCCCACTTTCTTAAATCTGCTCTCACAAGGGTGCAAATAACGTCGCTTATTGGCTCAATTCTGGCTAGCAGCAGGACTCTTTGGAGCTAGCTGAAACTCGACCCATATCTAAAATGGGGCAGCTGCTGGGCTCTGCTCACAGAGGCCTTCCCTGCAACCCCCCTGCTACCAAAACCTTGCCAAATAAACCCAATGCAATATTATATACACAAACTCAGGAGAATAATAATAATAATAATAATAATAATAAAATCTATATAGAGACTCCTGGGAACAGAGAGCAGCACCAAGTGGTTCTCAAATTAGCATATATTCCCTATTTTCCTCAAAGACAGACTGATATGTGCCAAGGTCTGCAAAAATGCACCAGTGCTCTTGAACATTTTAAAGTGAGACTGAAAGAGAGGTAGAAAAACAAGAATGGAAAGCCTTGCTCAGGAAGAAATTAAATAACTTTTACAGTTCCACATTTTTGTGCTGGCTCGTCTTAACAAACAGGACCACATGGGCAGAGCTGACCAGATAGTTCATCATGCAGAGCCATATCAGCTTCCAAAAAGGGAAGAAAGCAGATGCAAGTGATCATGACAGGAAATGAGAAACTGTAGTTAGTAAAATGCTGCCTGACAGCAGGTGACCGTAAGCTGTCTTCACGTATCTTTTTTTTTTTTTTTTTTTAGTCTAATGCTGTTCCAAAGGCAAGTTTTCCCAAGACGAAAATTCAGGAAAAGAAATGGAGCTACCAAGAAAAAACAGATTCAGCATTGTAGTGACCTGTTAAAACAGATTTCAGTGGTCAAGCGAGAAATTTACTCACAAGAAAATATCATCTAATACATATGATACACCAGAATAAGGATATCATTTCCGATATCTAAGATTAGCCTCTGGATAATTACATGAACACCTAAGTTAAAGATTTAAAATTTACCTGCAATTGGCTAGAACCAGCTATTGCCACTTGTTTAAATATATTATGCATACTTTCCTGAGTCAATTAAATTTGTCTATAAATTCTTAAAAACAAACAAACAAACAAACAAAAAACTTATTTAACCTACTTGACAGAACTGTTTCTCATGGTGAGGAAATAAAGACAGGACTCTTTGTTGTTAAGACTAGTGAAAATAAATTTTTCCTCATACCAACATAATCTCTCTTTTCATTCTGATTTTTAGCATGAGAAAAAAAAAAAAATAGTAACAGGTAAAGCTTAAAAGAAAGAGAGAAAGAGAGAGAGAGAGAGAGAGAGAGAGAAAGAGAAAGAAAGAAAGAAAGAAAGAAAGAAAGAAAGAAAGAAAGAAAGAAAGAAAGAAAGAAAGAAA
>CM021766.1:87076988-87088482 GCA_011076525.1 Nettapus auritus | reverse complement strand
AAAGAAAGAAAGAAAGAAAGAAAGAAAGAAAGAAAGAAAGAAAGAAAAGATAGAAAAACAAACCTCCAAGGTTCCCACCCTGCAACCTAGTATTTAAGTAGCATTTTATGAAAGTTGTTTTTTTCCCTACAAATGAAGAGAAGTGCTCAACTTTTTAAATTTATAAACAAATAACTTTTTTTTTTTTTTTTTTTCTCCATATGTTCAGTGTTTCTAGTACATAACAAAAGCAAGATATAATCACAGTTGTACTGAGTAAGGGCAAGAAATAGGGGTCTTTTATATTGTCCTTAGCTTCAACCATACCACATGGTGAAAAATCCAGTTGCAAGAAGTAGTTACAGAAGATATATTAGTAAAATCTGGAACTTTTCCACATGTTCCTTTAACTCCAGTTTCTTCATGGCCTGTTTGAAACAGTCTTCTGAAGGCAATAGATTCTAGAAGGTAGTCAGGTCTTCGTAAGGGAAAAATATCCCAGTGAGGTAACATTTGTGAAAACAAAATGGTAAGAATTATCTAGAACAGAAAAAACACATAGAAGGAAAAATAATTTTAAATGAGAACTTTTCATTAGAAAGCTTATCACGTAGTAAACTGTCTACTGAAACTTTTTTCATCAGTGATGTAAGCTTTATTTCACTTTTCAGCAATATACCCAAAGTAATGCTGTTACAACAAAGTTCAGGTTAAACAACTGGAATTAGGTTAAAGTTCATTATAGTGAGGGAAAAAATACACACCACAGCAAGCCTAAGTTCTCCCACAACTGTATTGAGCATAAATTGCTGAACAGCCATCCAATATGTTGGATGCTAACTGCTTATTAGTTTGAAAACAACTAAGTTTTGCCTGGTTTACATAACTTTCAGGGTTTTTGTGCCATTTACAGGTGTGCATAGGTATTCATTAAGACGTTTTGATTCTACAGTAACAGTTTTGTATCAGGAGAAAATTCTAATCTACCTTTGTCACTTCTCATATATTCCTCAAGACCCAACAGAAAATGAAAGCTCATCCCAGAACATAAATAGATGTTTCTGTTCTTTAAGATTCCTTCACTTACAAAGATCATCAATCAACATGGTTACACAACAGTGAAAGATCCAAATAATATAGCCTTTTTTTGCATTGTTAATCTGCCTATGGGAAAAAAAAAAAAAAAAAAAAAAAAAAAAAAAAAAAGAGCTAATCATTTTCCAGCCTTGCTTGTGCTCTGAAACATTGCCAGTCTGTTTTACATATCTCTGTTGATGAATGTGTATGTGTTCATTTGGATTTCATTTATAAGACAAATGCTTTTCAGTGCACTATCATGCACATGCTGCTCTATTCATAGTGGTCTCACCCTAAGAGAAATCAGATGCTTGTTTGTCATTCATAACTCTTTATTCACTGGAAAACACAAGCCAAAGGGCAGAGTAAATCAATACACATATTTCGATGCTGCTGCAACCAGACATCTTTTGTTACCCAAGCAGTATTACTTTAAGGCTCATAGCTTATGGTACATTGGATCAGGCAAATAATGCAACTAATCTAGATATATTAACTAGAAGACAGGTTTCCTTAGCAAATAAGCCAAGAACATACAAAAGACTCTTCCAAAATGCTCTGAAGAATGATTGTGCAACAGATGGCAATGTCAGACAATTGAAGTTTGTTCTTTCTTAATTTTGTAGCACTGCTGAGGTTTTCTCAGCTAAATACCTCCCTGTTTTAAAATGAGGTAGTCAGGAATTCAGTCTGATTATTTAACCCTTGTATTCCTATAGGTGCAGCAAATACAGCAGTGAAAATGAAAGATTTTCTCAGAATAAGCACACTGATTTTTTTCTAGTTGTACACTCTTCACTCAGGCAGAAGGCAAAGAGTCCAACAGGAAAGCCTAGCAAATCCAAGGTAGAACAAACACAGTAAATATCAGTAAAAAACTAATTGCATTACCTTTTTTCAGTTTTAGCCCCCTGGTGTTTTAAAAGACCTCCTTTCTAAACTAAACGCAATGTGAGGAAATAAAAGGTTGTTATGGTTTAATCCATCAGGCAGCTAAGTATCACACAACTCACTGATGTCCCCACCCTCCTACCCTGGCATGTGGGAAGAGAACTGGACAGAAAAAAAGCAAGAACTTCAGTGCTGAAGTAAGGACAGTTTAATAAAGAAAAAAAGGGAGAGGGGTAAGAATTATCAAATTATGAGCAACACTGAGCATGATGCCATATGGTATGTGACATCCCTTTGGTCAGTCTGGGTCACCTGTCCTGTGTCCCTTCCCAGTTCCTGGTGTACCCTCAGTCTCCTTGCTGGCAGGGCAGCATGAGAAGCAAGAAAGTCCTTGACTCTGTGACAACCAAAACATCAGTGTATTATCAACTTTATTCTCATCATAAATCCAAAACCAGAACCATACCAGCTACTAGGAAGAAAATTATCACAACCAAAACCAGGACACAGGTTTCCCTAAGACTATAGATTCCTCAGCAGCATCTCTGCCAAACTCTATTCTATATTTCCCTTTATGACAGTCTTCCTTTTCTGGCTTCTCAGTTTTTATCTGAGCCTATACTCCTTAATTTCATTTGTCTCCTCCTTCTTATAGGAACGAACAGATACTGCAATGTGCTTGCTCTTCTTCAGACAGCTATAAAAGCAAGTCTTTTGTTCCCATTATGTTCTGCTAGCAATTCACAGACTTCTGTGATTGCTGGGCTACACAAATGATAGAGTCCTTCTGTTCTGAGCAGGTTACAACAATGATTCGAATTTGGTCTCTCACAGATTTTATTAAATTAAAAAGAGATAGATGAAGCAATAACCAACCTCTGGCTTCCATCCTCACCTCTGACAGCTGTCACCATTCTCAAGGCAGGAGGGTCATGAACAGATAGTTTTTCAAAGTATCTTAGTAAGCTATACTGAGCTTGAATTTTAAGATTTTCAAATGATTTCAAAGAGACAGAAAATATATCTGGAATAATATTCAGTAAACTAGCCAGCTGAGAAAGGAATATAAAGAAAATTGAAAACAGCAGGGAACAAAAGCATTGAGTCTTCTGAATATGAACTGTGATAATAATTCTCTCAATTAGAAACTGTTCACAATCAAAAGCATGCTATGTTAGGTTAACTATAAAGTTATAAAACATTAGAGAATTTAGACTCTGAACTATGAAGAGCATGATGAATATTATCTAATTAGTGATGGATATAATTCTGAAAGTCCAAGCTCTTCCAATTCTTGAAAGAAGACAATTTTCAAAATGTTAGAGAATCAGTAGGCTTTTATCTTAAGGATCAAGTAACCTAGTTTTGTATTAATTAAAATTATAACTGCACTCTCCAGTGGACTCACTATAAGTGAGGTTATATAGAAAGCATTTCATTGTTGTTCTTAATGGAAAAGCATATTTTTTCTCCTCAGCTCCACAGGACTGCTGGCTGTGCATGAGTACAATTTCCAGTGGAATCAATTTTAATGCAAGCCCTAGGTCTTTTTGAAGAAGAAAAACCTGCTTTATTCCAGACTATCATGCTATCGAAAAAAATAAAAATAAAAATAAAATAAAATAAAATAAAATAAAATAAAATAAAATAAAATAAAATAAAATAAATCCCTTCTCCATAATTCCCTTCTCCATTTTGGACATATCTTACATGGAAAACCCTTTCCTGGATTCAGCTCCAGTCCTCCAGATATTACTGAAAATTTCTCCAGATATTACAAAGAATCTTTCTTTGAGAAAACTTCCATCACTACAAACACTTGTGTTTCTTCCTTCACCAATGACTGGAAAACATTTTATGTCAGACAAAAAACAGGAGGCTGAAGTATCTTTAAATACTATTTTGAATCCCAGAAGAGCTGGAAATTGCTCCTACACAATAGCCAAGCTATGTTACTGCCCAGGTCCACAACAACTAAATTTCCCATATCCAACAATGGTGCATCACTGCCTTTGCAGTCTTCAGGAACATCCATGCAAGGTCATACAAACAGCCCAAACACAGCAGGCTACAGGGATTTTGCACTAAAAATAGTGCAGCACAAGTACTCTAGAATTTGGATATTAAAGAGAGAAACTAAAGAAGAGATACTAAACTCAAGAGACATACTAAAGAAGTTGGGGGAGGAGGTGCTCCAGGCTGAAGTTCCCCTGTGGCTTGTGGAGAGGCCCTTGGTGGAGCAGGCTGTCCCCCTGCAGCCCACGCGTCCCACAACAGAACAGATCTCCACGCTGCAGCCTGTGGAGAAGGAGCCCCTGGTGGGGCAGGTGGATGTGGCCTGGAGGCTGCAGCCCATGGAGAGCCCTCGGGTTGGAGCTGCAGCCTGGGGAGAGGAGCTTATGCAGGAGCAGGGGGTCTTGGGGAGCTGCCATCTGTGGGGAACCCATGCTGGAGCAGTTTGCTCCTGGGGGATGGACCCTGTGGTACAGAGCCATGTGGGAGCAGTTCTTGAGGAGCTGCTGCCTGTGGGCACCCCCCACAGGCTCATTTTCGGAAGTACCGCATCCCATGGGAGGGACCCCATGTGGAGCAGGGGCAGAGAGTGACTGTGAAGGAGCAGTGGAGATGAAGTGCTATAGAATGACCACAACCCCCATTCCCCTGCAGCACTCAGGAGAGGAGGTGGAAGAGGGTGGATAGGGGGAAGGTGTTTTTAGTTTATTGTTTGTTCTGTTTCTCACTTCTCTAGCTTTTTTAGCAATAGGCAATACATTTTATTGATCTCACTTTGCTGAGTTTGTTTTGCCTGTGATGATAAGACTTGAATGATTTCCTTCTCCTTATCTTTACCCTTGAGCCCTTTGTATCATATTTTCTCCCTCTTTTCCTTTGAGGAGGTGGAGTGAAAGAGTGGCTGTGGTAGAACTCAGCTGCCCACCAGAGTGAAACCACCACAATGATACACAGGTCTACTACACTACTTAAAACTTGGGAACATTGAGTCATGTTGTTCTTAAAGCAGGATTTGCAGAATATTTGTGATATCATTTTAGCCAAATTTCTTTAGAATTGAACAAAAGCAGGCATCATTTCTTATTAATATTATGGTAGTTTGTCTCAAGTTTGAGAATAAGTTATAAAAATTTAAAGGTCTTATGGTTATAGTCATTCACAACATTCAATTTTAAAGTAAAAGCCAATTAAGGAATTTTATTCAGATTTCTGTATTTAAACAAATGTAAATATTTAGGAGACTAAGACTAGTTGTGGTCTTCCTGTACTTCCCTTCTCCACTACCTTGGTTTTCTTCCTTAAAAACTGGTTGAAGTGTTGTCTCAGATGAGCTTTCTTTACTTATCGAACATTACTGCATGAAGTCTTCAATATGAAGCTCAGTGGCATGCAAGTTATTCTTGCACATGCAAACACAATAGATTATTGGAAATCATGAACAGTTGTCTGGGACAGTGATTCCAAGGCAAGATACATTAATTGAGACACCAAATTCAACCACTAGTTTATTTACAAATAAGTTGTACTCAAAAAAAAAAAAAAAAGTCCCTGCTTGAACAGGTTTTTCATTCAAAGTTGGCCTCAGTAAATATCTCAAGCAAACAGCCTTAATTCAAATATGAAAGCAAATTCCACTTGCAGTCTCAAATAAAACACTTATACATTGGTTAACAAGACAAGACATATTAGTGAACTTCAACACTAAAGAATAAATATCTACTGTTTTCTTTTGTTATTTGCTGTTATAAAAGTATAGCACAGAAAGGAATATAGTGAAGTTCAAATTGCTTAATGCAAGAGCAACTCATACAAGGCATAAACACACTTTATCAAGGGATAATAAGTGATTGTTGAGCTTCCACCCTCACCGCAGCCAGCTGCCTGTGCTAACAAAAAAAAAAAAAAAAAAAAAAAAAAAAATCAACTGAAGGATAATATCACCTATAGTATCCATTTTCCACCACTACTTATCTGACTATATATTCACAGCTGCTATCTGTTGATGCTACTAACATGAGTAGTAGCTTGAGTGAGCTTAAGTTACAGAAAGTTAGAAGTTACAGAAATTAGAAACTTATGAGAAGCACTACTAAAGATAAAGGTGTGTTTTCTTGGAGGATAAATACCTTAGAACCTTCAGTGACATTCAGCACTGACAACACCCAAGTTCCTCCCACAATATCTCAAGAGGTTAATGTTTCTGAGATTGTGAGAAGTCAGGAAAGTTGACCTTGGTCTTCAGTGGAAAAGTAACATTGTCAGGAAGGTAGACTCCCATACAGTGCCTGTGGATAAGAGTCATCAGAACTTAGCATTAACAAGGATGAGAACAGACAACCTTACTTTCCCTATAAAACATTATATTTCTCTGCAGAAGAACTTCAGCAAGGGAAAGACCAGGCAAATAAGCTTTTTATTTTTTTATTTTTTTTTAAACCAAGAAAAAATTTTCACCTTACAAAATAGAAGAACCAAAAAAGACAAAGATCACCAAATGTTATAGAAACATAGACACAGAAATGTCTAGGTTACAATGAAGCTTGAGAAAATATGATGTCCATTTTATTCTATGTAAATATTTTATAAATTATATCTATATATAATATATAAATTTCATCAGTAGTTCCTTCTTCAGAAGTATAGTAGAACACACACTTTAGTTACAGTGATGCAGCATACCATCTAGGAAATTTCTGTATGATAATGCAAAACACATAGCAAAGGGGAGGCCACACTGAAAGAGAAAAATGATTCTTTCAGGTACATCTACTCTTCCACTTAGCAAGCTACAGAATTTGCATGCTTCGCCCAAAGCTTGCTTCTAGGCCTTTCTAACACCTCCAATGCCTGTTTTGGATAGCCTGACCTAGCCACACCACCTGCTCTACTCAAGTCTCACAACTGAGAACACTTCTGCATCAACAGCAAGAAAGTGCCTGAGGCTATGCAGCAGGGACCATGGCATGTACAATGCTCGAAAATGAGGATCTATCTGTATTTTCAGTACCACATTTAGCTTTGGGAAACAAGACAAGGTGGCATGTCGGAATAAATTGTGCAGTTGCATTCTTTAAAGATCAAAGAATGCCTGAAAAATCTCTGGCTAGTTTCCTCCAGATTATGAGCATATCATTCACGTCACTACCTTCAGAACTGTTGTTTCATTTTGACGATATACCCAGGCACGTTATTAGAACCAGACTGTTTAAGCTTTTCAAAAGCAAGACCACAACTCTGGATAACAGAATTAACTTTTTGAAATTGAATGTAACCCCTACAATGTGCCTACAGAATTTAACAGTGAAGGAGCTCAGTTTCGAGTTTTTCTTTAGGTCTCCCAGCACTGAAGGTCAAATGTGATAGTATGCAACAACTGTTAAATGGAAGCAACTAGTGTAGGTTCTATAGTGGTCCATTATGAGATAGTTGATGACCATGTGATTGTGACTGGAAGATCGCTATAAATACTGCCCACATCAATATTTGAGATAACTAAAGGGACACTAGATATTACTGTATTCTACAGCTAAGTTACCAAACTGCAACAGCCTACAGTGTTAATAGTACACACACTTGCTCCTCTGCTTAATGAAAGCAGAAGTCATGCTGAACACTGACATATAAACTGTTTTTATGTTGAATTGCTGCCCTGAGGTACTTATTAGTTTTTTTTTTTTTTTTTTTTTAAATTAAAACCATATTAGAATTTTTTCAGTCAATTGATTGTGATGTCAACAAATCAAAGTTTTATAGTCTATTTCATGTTTCATAGTATCCAAAGTCACGAGACACTGCAAGCAGAATGAAACAACATTGTTTCTTTTAAAATTCAGATTTGAAGGTAGTTTAGTGTGATTATGAGGGAAAACACTGCTCACCCCTTAGGCACAACTAAAAAAGCTTCGAGACAGTTGTCCATCAACCAAGGCAGTCAAGTCTAAAGCAGGCTATATTCTAAGCCATTATTTTTTTTTTCTGCAAATCACACAAAGTTAACCTACATTGTCATGTTTAGCACAATTGTTTTCTACTGAGAAAAGAACTGAAGTAAATAGCTCTAAACTAAGGTTTATGGTCTCCCTGACTAAGGAAAACAATGACCGCTCTCCACTTGCCTAAGGGGTCTCTGTCTGGCACAAGTAGACCTTCAGAGACATACCTAATTTTAAAGAGAAAAGTGAATGCCATACTCCAGAGGTATCACAGATTCTGGCCTACATCTTGTCTAGATTAACTCATTCTGTCTAACATGATTCATTCCCAAAGTTCATCTGCCTGCTCCAAGAATCTAAAATCTAGCCCCAGTGAAGCCTAGCTACATAACCTCATCTCAGATTACAGAGGAAACTGAAAAGCTATGAGAAGTCCAAAGCAGTCACACATGATAGAAAAAGTAAAGTCACAAACTTAAATTGAGATAGTGGTCATATGTACCTCAAAGACTGAAGATAAACACTAACATGGAAATATAGAAAATCCTACATGGAAAATAATTACTTTAATCTTCTTTGATGATTTCAGTGAAACAGCAACATAACATCAAGGGATCCACTTCTGACTGCATATTACTTTACCTTTTGACACATTTCTGTCAGACATACTATAAAATATTTCACTTCCTACCCTAAACCTGTCTCGTATGCCTTGGCACTATTGCAATTAGGAAATTTAATGTTTTTGCTTTAAATCAAACCAACTTTTGCTGTATCTGAAAAACAGACAGGGTTTATTTCACAAGTCTATATATCTAAGACTAAGAGATGAACACATCTATAATGAACCAACATTTTCATAACAGTGTGAAAAAAAATAGTAACTGCAAATACCATGCTGTAGCACCACCAAAAAACAATACAGGACTGTTTTCACAGAATGGTTGAAGTAAGGACCTGTGGAACTCTGGTCCAACACCCCTGCTTAAGCAGGGACATCTAGACCAGGTTGCCCAGGACCATGTCCAGATGGCTTTTGAAAACCTCCAGGGGGGAGAGACTCCACAGCCTCTCTGGACAACTTCTATCAGTGCTCTGTCACCTGCACGGAAAGGTGCTTCCCAATGTTTAGACAGAACCTCCCATGTTTCAGTTAATACCCATTGCCTCTTGTCCTGGACACCACTGAGAAGAGCCTGGCTCTGTTTTCTTTACACCCTCCCTTCAAGCGTTTCATAAACATTGACAAGATCCAACCCCACAAGCCTCCTCTTCTCCAGGCTGAACAGTCCCAGCTCCCTCAGCTTCTCCTCATAGGTGAGGTTCTCCGGTGCCTTCATCACCTTGGCAGCCCTACATTGCACTCTCTCCAGTATGTTCATGTCTCTCTTGTACTAGAGGGCCCAGAACTGGACATGGTACTACAGGTGAAGCCTCACCAACACAGAATTTCAACCTAGAAACAAAGACAGAACATAGAATAAAATTTACTACAGTGTACACTGCAGTACAGTGTGGACATGTGCTAGTAACATTGAATTCACAGTCCTGGTGCTGGTGAGTCATATCTTGCATTATTCCAGCCCAGTAGCTGCCTGGAACGTTCCTGTCAGTCTTTAGATCTGAAAGTAGATTAGTATCTGTGTATCTTATAGTAGCACTTTCCATGAGTGTTAACAATACCAAATTTATTTTATTTATATTTACCTCTGCAGGGAGGAAAAACAAAAAAACAAAACAAAACAAAAAATTGTCATACAATTGTGCCTGGGTGCAGGCATAGCCCAGTCATAAATATCCCATCTTGCCATCTCTTTTCCCTTGCTCCCTAGCAGCAGTAGTACAGGTTAGAAAAGGAAATCAGGATCTTCCAGGGTATCTGAGGTTTAGCTTAGACTTATAGCGCGATGACTCTCCATCATCCTTTGATGTAGACATTCTAATGTGGTGAGCAGCTCAGATAACAGAGGTAGATTTGTGGGAGAAAGGAGAAGTTGCCAGTTAGAGGCTTAATGAGACAATTTGGCAGGAAGCAAGCAGGATCATCAAGGGAAAGAGGTGGCTGATCTCATTAGGCTCTACACCAAATGCAAAGAGGCCTTATGTTAGCCCCAGCCAGACTAGAATTAAAGGACACAAAGGCTCCTTGCAGTGCTGCAGTGTTGGCATCAGCTACAGTAAGGATGCTGCAATCATCTCAAGCACACCACAGGAAAAGTCCTTCCTGTTGATAAAGAACCAGGGCTGGCCTCAGGGACTGGGTTGCCTCTATGAAACTAATGGACAAACCAGTACGTTCCTCCATGTATGCATAGTCCTGTATCACACACCTCTAACATGGAAACAAATGTGCTGGCAGAATCTGTACATAGACATACCTGGTACATGTCATTCATTAGCAGCATAAAATCAGTCTTATGAGCAATTAACCATCTCAGGGTGAAAGCTAGAAATGGGCTGTACACCATATACCTTCACAAAACATAACTACAATATGCAGACATTTTTTAGAAGAGAAAAAACATGAGCTTTTATTTGGAATATTGCATATGCAGTGCTATATTGTAGCATTTCAATTTAAAGCATGCCATTACCTATCACCATTTAAACACATTTTATAGTTAGCGGCAGGACAGACTCCCTCTAAAATTGCCAATTAGGACAAGGTAAATCACAACATTATGATCCATCAAACAGCAGACAGAGTAACTGGACAAAAAAATCCACTCCCTTCTGACCCCATTGGGCTCCTTACAGAAGACTTGTAAAAACATATTGGAGTGTCTTCTTTTCCCTTTCGTGTAACTGCCCAGAATTACTTGCTAGTGCTATTCTAATAGAAAACCTGTTTACTGTCATCATCCATATACTGTCTTGTGTGTATCCTCGTGTCCCACTAAGGGTTCCAATGCACTCACCTTTTAAAAAGGTTCCTTTACAGTTAAAACTACTCTTACAAGGTTCAAGACTCACCAAGAACACTCAATATTGCTTCCAGATATCCTACTCTTTAAAAGTAGGAGTTAATATGGAGTAGTACAAGGTTAATTTTTCCCAGCTGAATCACTTGGCTACAGCAGATAAATCCAGCTATAACCTCCCATAGAGTTTTAGAAGAGAAAGTAGCTAATTATTATATCATTAATCAAGTCTACTAACATTCCAGAAGATAAGAGAAGCCAAGTTGCTGTGACTTTTTAAGTTCTGAAAGCTTTCAGAAACAATCACCATAGAAGGGTGCTTCTATTCAGCAATTCAAAAAAGAAAGATTTCAGGGCAACACACTAAAATCAGAGCAAGTAACATCAATTACCCTCTCTTACTTCCTATGAAATACTTCAAGAAAAACAAAAATATTGTATTCGTTAATCAGGCAAAACAATGTTAATCAGGCAAAACAATGAATCAGACCCATAGATGAGCTAGGGATCAAGACCAGTAGGAAATAACCCTACCTACAGGTAAGTTAAAAACAGTAAAGAAGCCACAGGCCAGATATTAAATGGAGCCACTAGCCTGATGGGCAGACTGGGGGGGGGGGGGGGGGGGGGTAGGGGGACGGAGACGGGGAGGGAGGGGGGGACGGGGCCGGGGGCCGGGGG
>CM021766.1:87038319-87069629 GCA_011076525.1 Nettapus auritus | reverse complement strand
AATAATAATAATAATAATAATAATAATAATAATAATAATAATAATAAATTGTTGGCATACCTTTCTGTCAAGAGAAAGTAACTTGCCAGTCAAGGGATTGAACAAATATCAAGTTTAGTGCATTTTGAGAAATGCACTAAGAGATATGCAGTAAGAATTTTACTTGCAGATTTCAGGAAAAAATCCCAGCGTATGCGTTCCAAATTGCATAAGTGAGCATAGAACAGTATTATGGGAAACAATTTCCTAGTTCTTCCTAATAATTGATCACATAATGCTGATTGTATGCATCAGAAATTTTGTGCAGATTGAAGGCCTGATGGGGACAGACACAGAAATCTCAAATGTATATGATATGTTTATTAGGGCTAAGATATCATTTATCAAATCAGACTAATGTCAAGTGTGTGGAATGGTTGCCACCTGGAACATCTTTTCAATTGGGATGTTGTCAGAGAGGCTAAAGAATCAGGATCAATCCTGTTTAGCAAAGAAACAAACAAACTAAACCCTTAACCGAACGGTACTAATTAAAAATATGCAATCATCTTAATCCTATTGAAAAACAAAAGAAGAAAAAGAAAAAAAAGAAAAAAAGAAAAAAGAAAAAAAAAAAAAAGCAATTTCCTTGCACAATGAAGATCAAACTAATATTTCATGCAAAAATAGGTGAATTTTTTTTTCCCCTTTTCTGAACACTACTTGCACTGAGACTGGTTTTGCAGCTGGATAAGCATTTAAGGGTGCTTTGATCTAAACAAGAGCCTGCAGTAGTCATTTGATGACATCCACATAAAATTGCTTGTAAATTTGAATTAGTTCTAGGCTTGATTGAAACTTCTAATTTCCATTTCTCAGGCAACATTTTTAGTTCTGCTTTATGAAGCAGAACTTTTCTGTAAATGCTATACATCACGGAATTTACAAATTGACTCAGGAAAATACTTGGGATCTTGTGGGAAGATTTCATGCTTTGTTTTCACAACACCTTCATAATATGCTTATTGAAGTTCTCTTGAAACACAAACACTACAGAATAATAAAAAAAAAATCATTAGAGGTGTTCCTTTTGATTTTGTATTTTATTTTATTTCCAATAAGGTAATAGGTACCCCCTTTTTAATTTTTTTTTATTCTTATTTTTATTCTTTTCATAATCTTCTACCTCACTGTTTTTGACCAGTTCAGAAATTACTTGTGAAAGTACAGTTACTAGAATTCCAATATCTCTATCTATCTTTAGCCATTACAATTATTTCTTTTTCATCATCTGGATCATTGATTCGATCACTGATAAGAACAAATAGGGGCTTCTTGAAATGGGCAAGAATGGTTCTATTAGTGCAATTGACAAAACATTTTGTCCAGATGCAGAATAATTGGCAATATTACTGTCAGAGATCATGACTTTGTGAAGTGATCAAGTACCTGTAAATGGAAAATTACATTTTACAAGGAAAATGGAAAGCAATATCTCAGTCTCAATAGCTGTCCTCAGTGAAATGTCGTTTTATTCACCTAGAAATACAGTGGTATTCAAGAATGTTGTCTTTCAAATGGAAATAAAAAAATCACTTCAGCTGCTGCAGAATTGTAAATCTTGTTTGTTTGTTTGCTTGTTTGTTTTCAGAATGGCCAGTTCAGGAAAATGTATTGTTTTCCCCATCAACTTCCCTGAATATTTTTGTCACCCATGTTAACATTGCTACAGCTCTTTGTGCAGCATAATAAAAGCCACCAGTTTCTTGAGGTTGTCCTATAACTGTTTATTTTCTATATGTTGTCAGCCCATGATTTGCATAGTTAATTGAAAACATTTTTAAGAAATAACATGCTAAGTAAGAATAAGGCTTGAAGAAAATAAACCTAGCTTGTCTTTACTGCTGGACTGTGGCATGCATTGCTGATGGTAGTATCTTCTACTCAGAACAAAACCATTTATAGGACACAGCATGACATTTTCTATTATCTGTACTAGCATATTAGTAATATTTGAGGCAAAGCATGGTCTAAAAGCAGTTTAGGGTGAGCTCCTCATTCCTCAGTTAGGACTGTGTCAGCATTGTTTTGTTTTTAAAGGTTGCCTGACCAAATCTTTTTTGAATAATATATTGCTATTACTTTGAACTTGCCTTAAAAATCTCCAACAGTCCTATGCTCACACAAGTCTGGACAAGTTTCTTATTTTATCATAGAATCATAGAATGGCTCAGGTTGGAAGGGATCTTAAAGATCATCTAATTCCAAATCCAACCCCCCTAGATTGGATTGGCCAAGGCTCCATCCAGCCTGGCCTTGAACACCTCCAGGAATGGGGCATCCACAACTTCTCTTGGAAACCTGTTCCAGTGCCTTACTACCCTTACAGTGAAGAACTTCCTTCTAATGTATAACCTAAATCTATACTTTTTTTTAGTTTAAGACCATTGCCCCTTGTCCTATCATTATCTACCCAAGTAAAGAGTCCTTCTCCATCCTTTTTATAAGACCACTTCAAGTACTGAAGGCCACAATGAGGTCTTCCCAGAGCCTTCTCTTTTTCAGGCTGAACATCCCTAGCTGTCTCAGCCTTTCTTCATAGGAGAGGTACTCCACTCCTCTGATCATCTTTGTCCTCTTCTGGACTCACTCTTGCAGGACCACATCCTTCTTGTGATGAGGGCCACAAACCTGGACTCCAGGTGGGACCTCATGAGGGCAGAATAGAGGAGGACAATCATCTCCGTCAACCTGCTGGACTCTCCTCTTTTGGGGCAGTTAGCTTTCTGGAATACAAATACACACTGCTGGCTCATGTCAAGTCTTTCATCAACTAGAATCCCCAAGTCCTTCTCCACAGGGCTGCTCTCAATGTGTCCTTCTCCTGGTCTGTACTCCTGTCTGGGATTGCCCTGACCCAAGTGCAGCACCTTATGCTTGGACTTGTTGAACCTCATGCAGTTCACATGGGCCCACCTCTCCAGCCTGTCCAGGTCCCTTTGAATGATGTCTCTGCCTTCTCTGGTATCAACAACATATCTCAGCTTGGTGTCATTTGCAAACTTGCACTCAATCCCATCATCTATGTAATTGATGAAGATATTAAAAAACACTGGTCCCAAGACAGACCCCTGAGGGACACCACTTGTCACCAGCCTCCAACTGGACATAGAGTCATTGACCATTACTCTCTGGGTGTAGCCATCAAGCTAATTCCTTACCCACTGGATGGTCCACCCTTCAAATCCATCTTTCCAATTTAGAGATTAGGATGTCATATGGGACTTTGTCAAAGGCCTTACAGAAGTCCAAGTAGATGACATCAGTCTGTCTTCCCTTGTCAACTGATGCAGTTTCTCCATCATAGAAGTCCACCAGATTGGCCAGGCACAATTTTCCCTTGGGGAAGCCATGCTGGCTGTCCCGGATCACCTCCTTGTCCTTCATGTGCCTTAACTTTGCCTCTGGGAGGATTCATTCCATGATCTTCCCAGGCATGAGGTGAGGCTCACTGGTCTGTAATTCCCTGGGTCTTCCTTTCTACCCTTTTAAAAAATGGCAGTGGTGCTTCCCTTTTTTCAGTCACCTAGGGCTTCATCTGACTGCCATGAGTTTTCAAATATGATGGAAAGAGGCTTGGCAACTACATCAGCCAATTCCCTCAGGACCCTGGGATGCATGTCATCAGGGCCCATAGACTTGTAGTTGTTAAGTCAGGAGGTTCCGAACTTGCTCTTTACTTACAGGGGGACTCTGCTCCCCTAGCCCCATCTAGAGTTTCAGGAACACAAGAGTTGTGGGAAGCCTGACCACTAGTGAAGACTGAGGCAAATTGAGGCAAAATTGTTGGTAAGTACACCTGCCTTCTCCCCACCTGTCATTACCAGTTGAAGATGGAGGTCTTCATTTTTCAGAGGCACTGCACTCTTCCTAGTCTTTCTTTTGAGGCCAATGTACCTGAAGAACTTCTTGTTATTCTTTGCATCCCTCACAAAGTTTAGTTCTGTCAGTACCTTGGCTTTCCTGATCCCATCCCCGAACATTCAGGCAGCTTTTTTGTACTCTTCCCAGAGCACATGGCCCTGTTTCCACCGTCTGTGCATTTCCTTCTTTTGCCTAAGTTTGACCAGAAGATCGTTATTCAACCATGCCAGTTTCCTACCTTCCCTGTTTGTTTTATTACATATGAGAATAGATAGCTTTTGTGCTCCAAGGAAAATATTGTTAAAGAGTTGCCAGCTCTGATCAGATCCTCTGTCCCGAAGGACCGTGTCCCATGGGATCTCATCCACTAATTCTTTGAACAGCTGGAAGTTGGCTCTTCTGAAGTTTGAGGTCTTGACTTTGCTTTTAGCCAGGCCCATATCTCTTGAGATCACAAACTCAACCAGGGCATGGTCACTGCAATCCAGGCTTCCTCTAATCTTAACTTCTTTAATGAGCTCTTCTGCACTGACAAGCATCAGGTCCAGCACCCTTCATATTAAAATGGTGTAAGCATCAGTTGCCTTCCTCAAATAAACAGAAGAATGAGGAAGAGTGATTAATACCAACAGTTTTAGGGGTGTTTATTGATTTAACCCTGCTGTGTGATCAAAAGCATTAATTGATTTATTTTCTTTCTTAAATAAGTTGTGCAACCACTTCAGTCTATTCAGAGTGTCCTAGAGGAGAAGAGGGTATGGTAAGGCAGCTGGGCAGTGGGATCCCTTGCTTTTTCAGGAATAAAGGGATTCTACTCATTACATAATGATACTGCCTAATGTAGTAAAGAGTCCTAATTTTAGCTTTCTGCTCTGAAAACATCTGTGCACTTCTGAGTCAGACAACAGAACCATGAGCTTCTTGGTTTCTGTCATAGTCCTGATTAAAGAAGACTCAAATGTCATTGAGTAAGGATGCTATCCATAGCAGTGAGGGATTTAATTTTGAGCCTCATATTTCTTTCTTATATTAAATCCAGACACTGAAACATCACTTGTGCTTTGCTATAAATTTGTTTAAAACATCTATGGTGGATAAAGTGACACAGTGTAATTTTATGCAATCATATGTTATAGTATGTTTCACATCTATAGACAGCTCAGAAGTACAACATTTTCTAAAGGAAAGTAAAACAAGCCCAAGGAATCTGAGAAGTGTGAGGTGGGAGGTATCTTTTGCATTAGAAACAACAGAGATGCCTTTGTATCCTCTTCCAATTACAACTGCTATTCTCTTACACAAAAGTGTTTGTGTCATTACTCTGAGTTTACCTGTTGGCTACGCTAACTTTCAAAGAGGCTACAAGGTTACTGTCAGATTTGATTTAGTAAAATAGATGGTGATTTTGTGTGTTCTACATGCACTATGACTCTGTAGTATTATAGTTTGGTTTATTCCATGAAAAAAGTGGTATGGCGAAAAGTATAAAAGTTACAGTTCAAAGGAAACAGCTGCTTTTACTCAAGCTGGAAAACAAACAAACAAAAAACAACAACGACAAAAACACTGCTTTTAGGTAAGCCATAAATATTTTTCAAGTATTTTGCATCTGCTAATACAATATCAAAAGTTAGATTTAATATTTGGAGATTCATGGTAATTATTTCCAACATTCTATAGAAATTTCCTCACATGCTGCTACTGCTTTTTTTCAAGGAATAAATTCAGCTTGAATATATGTGCCATGTTAAAATTTATTGCTTCACTAAGGATGTTTACGCATGGACCAGCATTTACATCTCTAATTCTCATCTGTTGTTGGATCAACCTGATGGTTACCAGTTAATTTGGGTGATACAAATTATTGCCACTTCACTTTACGGAACGCGTCTTTAAAAGGAACCAGTAAAGTCTTTTTTTTTTTTTTTTTTTTTTTTTTTTTTTTAGTTATAGTTAAAGTGCAGGACTTTTACTTTAAACTTAAAATAAACAGCAGTAGCTTTTCTATAACAAGAAAAAACCTTTCTATTTAAAACTTTAAATATCTTCCTTTGGATGTTCCATTTCAAAATTTCAAATGCCCAGAGCAACATTTTTAAACTGCTGCTTTCTTTTTATTCTTTTGTTATTGTGCAAAGCTGACCTGACAGTCAGAAAACAAATGTGACAGCCCTAGCCTCACAATTATTTTGTCTTAAAGTTGTCTGAAAAGGGGTTAGATCATGGTGATTTATGTCTATCTCTAAAACTTATTTACAGTGGCACATAGCACTACCATATAGTGGCTTTGCTAGAGCAAGAGAAGTCATCTTACTTTTTATGTGTCTGAGTAATTGTTATCCATAGGTTCATGATTGGTACATCCTGCCAATAAGCACAGAGTCGAAATCCATATGAAGGTCTTTTAATTAAATAATTAATTATATAACTCTGTAGAGTCAGGTGCTAGGCAATCTTTCACAAAGCAAGCACACCTCTGACTTGAATCACTGCTATTTATACAGAGTGAAGTTTTGAAACTAACTCTCTGGCTACTTTTAATTGGCTGTTTCAGCTCACCTAACTTATCTCTACTGTTTGCACGTTACAGAGGACCAGCAGGAGGGAACACCAAATCTCACATTTGCATACATTAGCATTTTGATAGTTGTTGTTTTTTTTTTTTAATACATTAATGGTCCTTAATGAGCAAAAGGTTACCATAGGTCAGGCTGGAATCTTCCTTCAGCAGTTTTTCTCCTTGTTTTTTAGTTTTCATCCTTTATTTCCCTTGCTTCTGCTACTAATCTTCCTGTTTTCTTCAAGGTTTCCTTGTTTTCTCAGTATAAGACTAAATAATCACATAATGTTTGCTGAGATCCATTATAAAATTGAGATATCTCAGAAGCGAGATTATTTGATTTACATGCCAATTTTGACAATTAAGTTATCTAACTTCCACATTTTCATTAATTTTCTTACCTTTCTAATGCTAAAATAAATTGCAAGTATATTGCAAGACTATTTGTAGGCATTCTGATACAAGAGAACTGTAGTTTAAATGGAACACAAGCAAAATATACTTTACTTAAGAAAAAGGAGAATTATTTTTCTAGAGGAGATACACATCCACTGCTTCCTGGATTGCTTTTCATCTGCATTAACACATCTATACCAAGGCAGAATGTCTGATCTAGACTTTTAAAATGCAGTTCTACAATCTACATCCTCATCTGTCTTTCTGTCTTCCTCCAACACTGCTTTGGCTACTGCCCGTCTGGATTCAACAGTAGACCTCTAGGTCCTGATGGCATGCTCTCAGTGCTGTGGCTACAATCCAAAGGGTTGATGTGGTTGCACGCTTAAAAATCTTCCATGCTCACAGTGCCTCCTGTATCAAGCTGAATTCCCTGTTAGCAATTGGTGATCCAGAGATTTTATTCCCAGTGAGACCCTTATTCAAGCAGTGGCCATGACTGATTCAGGAGAACCAAGTAGCAACTGCCTTTCCCACATTTTCTTAGGACAAAACCAGTTCAAAAGTCTAATTACCCGCTATTGGGGTCTCACTGGCCACCACTTTTTTCACAGGTGGAACTGTTTCAACAGACAAGGTACTTTTGTGCAAGTACTCTTTGTTAAGGAAACATGAAGTTGCCATCCATAACTGATGCTTATCTGATGTGCTTCTCTTATGGCTGTGCACTGATGTCTGTCATTTCTGCTGAGCTTCAATGATCAGGCAGAGTCTGAGTATGTATCCTGACACTCCACAAGCAGCTCTGTGGGTGAGGCCTTCATAAGGACTTGACAAAACAGAGATTTCTTCCTCTTCTATGTGATATTTTGATTCATTCATAAATGTTTTTTTTTTTTTTTTCTTCCTCTTTGGTTCTTTACAAATAACTTCATTTATTACAGTCACATTGATTAGTTAACATCAAGCAGGAAATGAATTCACACTAGTATATGCAAAACAGAGGTTTCCCATGTGATTTGTTTTACCTAAGTGGCACAGAGGATAAGGGTTACAGGTATATTCAAGGGCAGCAGGTAGACCCCAATCTTCTAGGCAGCTCTTAAGATGACATTCATGTAAATGCTAGAAAATCTTTAGTCATCAGCCTTAGCATTTAGGAATAATAGTGCGAAAAGTGTTCTCACTAGAATCAATTCAGTTAGGGTTCTGAACAATTCCTCCCAAGGATGGATGGAACTTTTGTTCTCATCTCTTACATAGTAACAGTCTTACTCAAGATCTAATAGAAAGTGTAACAGGCAAAAAAGCAGTCTTTGTTTTCCCCGGGCTTTAGAATTATTTAGCTTCACTAGTTAATAAGCCATTATCTCTTGACTGAGTGAGTATTTTAGCGCTAGAGCTTTATGATCTCTGAGAAGGGGCCAGACATAAGTCAAAATATCAATATGTATTTACCTGGACAACTATGTTTGTGCACAATTAGTAAATACCATTATTTGAATGCCAGGTCTGTAGCACTTTTTTTTTTTTTTTTTTTTTTTTTTTTTTTTTTTTTTTTTTTTTTTTGTATGGAAGAAAGGACTTTGAAACACGTTGAATTTGCTGTCTTATTAGGAACTAAACAATCCTGGTTCTGGAATCTTTCAGGATGATAGTCCTGTGTGAAAAGTAAGGTGTGACTACCTTGCAGAACACACATTATTTGTGTCCTATTTAAAGAAAACAAGTCACTATTTAATTACCTTTTGCAAATAGTAAGATTAATTAAACTGTTCATCTTCACACGTGTACAGTTCTCAGCAGTCAAATTCTTTCATATTGTGTAAATTTGTCAAGAAGAAATTTGTACTTCTGAGGACAAAGAACACCCAGCTACATATTCAGTGTGGGATTCTTTCAGTAAATGTACTTCTTCCACAAATAGGACTGATGGTAAGATGAAAAATCTTGTTTCAAGTAAGAATTACAGTTTTCTGAGGTTAAATACATTTCATTTTATGAAGAAAAATACACTGCGAAATTCTGAGGCACTGGGAGGTTGGGTGGGGTGGCCACTAGAACAAAACCACACCACCGACATCCAAGCAAAAGTTAGTTTATTGGCAGGATGGATATAGTGAGTGTAAAACACTTTATTTTCTGCAAATGTACACACACTACATTCAGATTAGAGGGTTAGCCTTGATGGGCTCTGGTGTATTCATGGCTCTTACATCTTGTAAAGTATTTCTCTTTCTTAAATCATGTGTTGTTGCAGTAAGTGGTGTGGGAGACTGATGAGAGTGCTTCTGTGATTATGTGGGTTTCACTCTTGAGAAGTCTGATAGCAAAACTGTGGGAGTGTGGCCATGGGGGTCGACAAGACCCATGGTTGGTGACAACATCGGACTCTTAACTATGAGGCCAGGAGGAAAGTAAAGAGTTTAGAAGAAACAAAGAAGGGTGATTCAGGAGATGCCTTGCTGTCTGGGACTGCTTGTTCTCCAACCATTAAGACATGAAAGTTCCTGGATGTTTGCTGTTGCCAGGCAAAGTTGTTGATCAACGAATAGTGAAAAAGTAGTGCTGTAGAGTGAATGGTATAAGAAGGGAGCCTGTCCTCAATAAGGGGAAGTTGAAGTTATGTAATCAATAAAGTAGTAGCGGTTACTGATACTAAAAGAACCCTGGTGTTCATGTGGTCCATTACACCACACAAAACCACTAAAATACTAGTTTAATGAATAAGTTATCAATATAAATAAGAAATTCACCCATGTCCTCAAATGAATACCTTTTTTTGTCTCCTCCCCCCTCCCTTATCTGTTTAAAGATGAATAATTCATAAACAAAGATCCCTAGGAAGAGAAATGCAGAGCTTCATTGTAAATATTTATTTATTTATTTTTTCTAACTGAACCAAGATGCTTTTTTCTGAATTCCTTTACTGAATTCAGCCTGCTAATTCAGTATTGAATAGTATGTCCCAGGAGAGACCATGTGTCCACTATGCGTAAGCTTTCAAGATAAAGTCATACGAAGTATTTACAAAAACTTCACCAGAACGTCAACCCTCTGGAAGTTCTCTTCACCAGAACTTCAACCCACTTTCTCCAGCTGTGATGAAGTTACATAAAGAAGCAGGAAAATAGACAGACCTGGCCTGCAGACAGCAGCATTGTGGAGGACCACACTGTTATATGGGCCTGCTATAAACAGCTGTGAGCACAAATTTTTCTGGAGTACTGTTATCCAGAGCTCTCTGCCAAGAGCTGATATTCTCCCAGTGTCATCAGCTTATCGTGTTCCAGGCACCTGAGCCTGTCATGAGGACTGTGATAATTATGTTCTGCAGCCTCGTTTTGTGCAGCTATGCTGAATCTGCCAATCAGTAGATAATCAGTTTGGGGTGCAGAAAACTACTGTTGGCAGGCTGGTAATTGAGGCCTCTGAGGCTGTAAGTCCTTTCTCTTCCAAATTGTATTCCTGAGGAGTACTGAGTCATTCAAATATCACCCATCCTGTCTAGAGCCATTTGCAGGTTTTCTATTCCTACCCTGTGAGTTTTCACTGTATTTATTTAAAGAGATACTGCTCTGCTGTCTTGCAAGGCCTCATGAACCATTGAGGGAGATTTACTGACTCCACTGATAACTGTAATGGCTGATCTCATGACTCCTATGTTATGTGGAAACTGGGAATACGACAATATGAGGGAAGTTAGCCACCTCATCCCCACACAGGAATCACATCTTTTAACAAGTCTGAGTCCCCATATGAGTCCTGAGAACCCCATGTTGGAGGGATAAAGACTGGACACCTCCTGTCACGTCATTGCTTAGCCTTGCATCATCTGCTTAAGGGTGGGTGGAGATGGAATGTGGATTTACTCATCTCACTGCATGGTAAAGAACTTTCAACGCCATTATGTACCATCAAGTCCAATGACACCAAGAAAGTCTTAACCTTTCACCTTTTCACCCTATGAAGAATTTAATTTTCTACCCAGACTGAAATGATAAAGAGCAAGTACTTCAGCAAGTTTTTATCCCTCCACTACCTTCTTCTGGCAGCCACAGCACCAAGGATGCCATAAAGTCTTGTTGTACTTCCCTCTTAGAGAAACATAGGCTGTACTAGAAAACTCAATAATTAGTCAGGCATGTCCTTTACAGCAGTTCAATAATATTCCAAACTTTTTGTATGGCTTGTGGCTCCTAAAATGAGGGGCAACCATATACGTTGATGTCACAAATACCAACAACTCTTTCCACTCTGCATAGAAAGCATTGCAGAAGAAATATCTTACTGCTTCTGCACAAAATCTGTTTAGCATTTATGCTGACATTTTCACTCTAAATGCTGTAACATTGTCAAAATCCGATGGCAAAACTGTTCAGGGTAACACAACCTCGTACCTCTGTACAGGATAACAGACACACTTCATGCCTTGTACATTTACAGCATAAACTTTGAAACTTTCCTTGTTCTGTATGTTGCAGCTGCAAAGTTTTTTTTTTGTTGTTGTTGTTGTTTTTGTTTTTGTTTTTGTTTTTTTTTTTTTTTTTGTCATTGATTTATATGATTTCTATGTATCTTATTAGCTTCTTGAAACAAAATGCTGTTGATACAAATACTTTGATATGAAGCTAGGAAAGGTGACCTGAAGCTATGATGGTTTCACTGTCTTGCCAAATATACTTATCATGATAAGGCTTATCATGAGTTACACGTGTATGTAGAAGATAAAATGAATTATCAGGTCAATAGGAGAGCATTAAAACTATAAAAGACAACAGCCCCCTCCAGAACATAAAGAGTGAAGAAATATCCATCAAGCTCTTTTCTCTCCAAATAAATAGAAGAGCATCTAGCCAAGAGATTGTTCATTGGATTTTTGGGTCAAATCAGTAAGTGGACATATTTATCACCAATGGAAAATGTTGAACCTCTTACAGATTATGTTTTTCTATACCTATATATATTATATGATCATTAGCAAGAGTTTCTAGTGCCCTTGTCTCTGTCTTTCATGGTCATCTTGATTAAAAAGAACAATTCATGTTGCAACAGTGTTGTAAAGTGCTGACAACTAAACTCAGCCTGGTTGTTTAGTTGCTCAGATTGGGCTGAGCTGTGCTGCTGAGGATCTTTGTGAGCGGGCATGCAGAACTGTGAGACAAGCTGGGCTGTGCCCAGGCACACAGCAAGGGCACCTGATGTTACCTGCTCCTCACACATGCAAATTTCAACCAGCCTGCTGTGCTTCTCATCTGGTACAAGGCAAGGATATGTGTAGTTAGCTTTTCCAGGCCATTTGGGAGCTGCTGATTGTTGCTAGCACACATTTATCTCAAGAGGATTGTTAGGTTGGTGATATTAAATTATTTTCAGTAGAGATGCCCACTCAGCCGCCTATGAGGCTAATGAAAATATATCAAACCACCAAGAGCCAAACCTTTATTAATTAATTCAGCAAAGACCACTGGTAACTAGCATGTTTCTTTAGGAGACAGAAAAAAAAAAAAAAAAAAATTAAAGATAACCAAAAAATGTTTATGCAGAGTGAAAACAAGCCTGTATGGAACTATTCTGAGAAAGTTCCCATAGAGGAAGCACTGATTTCTTAAGTTGTACATCACATCATATACAGTTATATTTAAATGTTGATGCGGGCACATACTGTAAGCTTATGAAAACTTCTAATGCCAGGGCAACCAATGTGATAGAGGAGAATGCAATTTTCCAATACCTGTGTGGTATTTAGTTAAATATATAATATGAATTGCTAGATGTCACAAATTTCATGAGTTAACAGAGGGATATAATGTCTTCAGGTGAGTAGACTGGGAAGGTAGGTTGAGGTATGAATAGTTTCCATTGAATAGTTTCTAGCCCTATGCACCTCTGTCCAGCCATTGAAAACTGAAGAAGAGAGAGGTGGAGGTGGGTTCTTTCTTCTTAGTGCCATGCCTTAGGAATGTAAGTAAGCTCTAAGAATGGTTTGTCTGTAAGTGAAAGAGATCATTAACAGTCACCATGACTGTAATACATTTGGAACAGTATTTATAATAAATACTGCTGCCACTATACTATACCCATAAAGCGGATGGGCTGACATGAACAGCCTGTGGGTGATACCCTCCCAGTTGTCTCATCTTCTGGGGCTGTCCACACACTTGCAATCAAGGATTGTTTACAGGACCTTCTCCCCAGCCAAAGCATGCCAGACCAGAAAGATGAAGCTATTTTTAAGCCAGAACAGATTGATTACTGAAGAATATAATTTATTGCCTATCACTAGTGGATTTGAAGGGTGACAAACTAAAACAAAACTAAAAATGCCTTCCCTCCCCCATCCACACTCTTCTACCTCCTTCCCTGAGTGGCGCAGGGGAATGACGGTTGTGGTCAGTCCCTAATACTTTGTATCCTTCACTCCTTCAGGGTCACTCTCTGCCCTTGCTCTACTGTGGGGTCCCTCCCATGGGACACCATCCTTCCTGAACTGATCCTGCGTGACCTTCCCAGAGGCAGCAGCTCTTCAAGAACTGCTCCCACACGGCTCCGTAACACAGGGTCCATCCCCCAGGAGCAAACTGCTCCAGCACGGGTCCCCCACGGGCGGCAGCTCCCCCAGAACCCCTGCTCCTGCATGGGCTCCTCTCCACGGGCTGCAGCTCCGGCCCGGGGCCTGCTCCTGCGGAGGCTCTCCATGGGCAGCAGCCTCCTCCAGGCCACATCCACCTGCTCCACCAGGGGCTCCTCCACGGGCTGCAGCGTGGAGATCTGCTCCATGTGGGACTCATGGGCTGCAGGGGGACAGCCTGCTGCACCAGGGGCCTCTCCACAGGCTGCAGGGGAACTGCTGCTGCCTGCCTGGAGCACCTCCTGCCCTCCTGCTGCACTCACCCTGGGGGCTGCAGGGCTGCTTCTCACTCCTCTGTCTCTCCCAGCTGCTTCCCAGCTGCTGTTCCACAGCCATTTTGTTTTGTTTTGTTTTGTTTTTGTTTGTTGTAGTTGTTGTTTGTTGTTTGTTTTTTTTTGTTTTTGTTTTTGGTTTTTGTTTGTTTGTTTGTTTGTTTGTTTGTTTTCCCTATCTTAAATATTATCTCAGAGAGGCACAAACAACATCGCTTATTGGCTCGGCTCTGGCTAGCAGTGGGGCCCTTACCTAACATGGGGCAGCTTCTGGATTCACACAGAAGACACCGCTGCAGCCTCATGCTTCCAAAGCCTTGACATGTAAAACCACTACAGTTTTTTTGTTGTTGTTTGGTTGTTTGCTTTTCATAGCAAACGAGTATAACAGGAAAAGCTTTTAATAGTTTGCTGTAAACATGGGAGACATGGTTTATTAAATAACAAAATGTAATGAAGTAATGAAGTAACAAAAACAATTAACTTTTTTTAAGGTATTCATTTGTTAGTCTGAAGTCCACACAAGACAACAATAAAGTCACACTGTGCCAGCATGGCACATTTTAAGCTACATGCAAGTTCTTCAATGATAATGCATTATGACATGTTAATGCTTCAGTATCCCAGAAGTGATGGGAAGTGATCCCCTAACATGCAGTGTTAGCCAATGCACTAAATTATCTCTATTACACATTATGGGAAAAACAAGTATCACGTTTCAGGTTACTTAGATGTAAAAACATCTTGCTGTAACATATATATATATATATAAAGCTAACATATTAAGCAATAGATATATACATATATTAAGCTATACACAGCACAGCTAGTAACAGAATGCCTCCAAAGGAATGCAAAAGGAATTAATGGAAGAGAGCATGACCTTCAGGAAGCAGGAGACAGACTTTTGAGAACATGGATGCAAATAAACTCCACCTGCTTTACTGTACCTTGTTCAACAAGCTGAGGAAAGAGCAGCTCTGAAAACAAAAGCTTAGAAACTTGGAATTCACCTGGGAGAAAATGAATGAAGTAGAGCTTAGGGATATGGTTTAGTGGGGACTGTTAGTGTTAGGTCAGAGGTTGGACTCGATGATCTTGAGGTCTCTTCCAACCTAGAAATTCTGTGATTCTGTGAATCCCTTCTTGGTAATGAAAGGGGTTGTATTGGGTTTATGTGGCAAGATTTTGGTAGCAGGGGGGTTGCAGGGGTGGGCACCAGAGGAGCCCAGCATCAGCCCTATGTCAGATCAGAGTCAGCTCCGGATGGGTCCGAAAGGGAACTGCGTGGCCAGAGCCGAGACAGGAAGCAACACTGGGTGGGCCCCTGGGGAGAGAAGGTTTAAGGAAGGGGGAATAGAAATAAAACCTGCTGGGCAACAGCAGTTGGAGAGGGGGGAGAGAATATGAGAGAACAAGCTCTGCAGCCCCCAAGGTGTGTGCAGCAGGAGGGGCTCCAGGCAGGCAGCAGCAGTTCCCCTGCAGCCTGTGGAGAGGCCCCTGGTGCAGCAGGCTGTCCCCCTGCAGCCCATGAGTCCCACATGGAGCAGATCTCCACGCTGCAGCCCGTGGAGGAGCCCCTGGTGGAGCAGGTGGATGTGGCCTGGAGGAGGCTGCTGCCCATGGAGAGCCCCCGCAGGAGCAGGCCCCGGGCCAGAGCTGCAGCCCGTGGAGAGGAGCCCACACAGGAGCAGGGGCTTTGGAGGAGCTGCCGCCTGTGGGGGACCTGTGCTGGAGCAGTTTGCTCCTGGGGGATGGAGCCCATGGTATGGAGCCATGTGGGAGCAGTTCTTGAGGAGCTGCTGCCTGTGGGAAGCCCACACGGGATCATTTCAGGAAGGATGGCATCCCATGGGAGGGACCCCACATGGAGCAGGGGCAGAGAGTGACCCCGAAGGAGCAGTGAAGATGCAATGCTATAGGCTGACTGCAGCCCCTATTCCCCTGCGCCACTCAGGGAAAGGAGGTGGAAGAGGGTGGATGGGGGGAAGGTGGTTTTGGTTTCTTTCCTTTGTTTTTCACTTCTCTAGCTTGTTCGTAATAGGGAATAAATTTTACTGTCTCCCTGCTTGGAGTCTGTTTTGCCTGTCATGGTAGTTGTTGAGCTATCTCTCTGTCCTTATCTCAGCCGTTGAGCCCTTTTCATTGTATTTTCTCCCTCTTTCCCTTTGAGGAGGGGGAGTGAATGAGTGGCAGCTGTGACAGAGCTCGGCTTCCCACCTAAGTAAAACCACCACAAACATTAACAAGGCCCTGGAAGATTCTAATTGGTTTCTGTGTGTCTACCTCCCTATCTGTCAAAAACCTTTCCAAATCAGTAAATTTGTTAACAGATATCTATTCCAAGTTCTCATACATTGTCAATAAAGAAAGTGGTAGAATGTGCAGCGATAGATATGGTGGAAACTGCTCTTCAGTCCTTTTTCCATGTTTGTCACTCCTCTATGGCAAAGAGCAGGAAGGGGTCTTTTTCAGACAACTCCTTGGCAATCACATTTTGACTGTTCATTAGTGCCTTCAAGAAAGTGATTGTTGGTAAGTTTCACACATTCTCTCCATGTATTCTACCGCATAATGTACATTAGTAACTGATAGTGCTTAAGCCCGTTTTCTTAAGAAAAGTGATATAGTTATGGAAATAAGATAAACTGTGTATTTTGAGGTTGACAGAGCTTTTTATTACAAGTGAGAAAATTTCTAAGTCATTTCAGTGAAATAGATGTCCATCATAAATACAGAGAGAATCAGGAAAGACAGACTTATTCTGATAGTTACAATGCTTCTTGCATTACTCTAATCCTAACATGAGTAGGTTTTCAGTGATCAGAAGACAGTGGGGCAGAGAAAGTGGGACAAGGGGTCAGATATGTAAAGTGTTTTTTGTTTGTTTGTTTTTATTGTTTGTGTTTGCTTTGACTCTAACCTGACAAGTAGGAAATAGTATAGCATTAGTAACAAAAATAAGAGCTGAGAATGTAGCAATTTAGTTTCTATGTCTTCTACTAAGAACATGGAAAACTCCAAGACTGTTTAATAGCCACAGTTTCTCTCTGTATTACTCAAAACTTTCATCCCTCATTAGAAATAAAGTCTTTGGAAATCCTATTTTGACTAGAGATTTCAATAAGTGCTGCTATTCAACCCAGGTATTATGTGATTATTCATTGCAGTTGAGCCTTCAGCTGAGTTAAATGAGGTGCACTTAAATGTTTCCTCTTCCCCTATCATTAACTGCTCCATGGCAGCCTCTAGTTAGGTCCTATAGATCAATGTTTCTCAAACTGTGGGCTGTAAAAGAACTCAAAGGGGATTGCCAACTGTTAGACAGCAACAGTCAGCAGCAGTTCAGTTCCCAAAGTCTGCAGTAGATCTTTTTTTCCAGGAGTGGAAAATGAGAAAAACATTAAAAACTGACTGCAGGTATTTATTCTACCAACAGAACTCTTAACTGTCTTTAGCTGCTAGCAGTGTCTTATTGCCTTCAGCATAAGCAGTATGTAGTAACAGTCTCTCACACCCTCGTCCTAGGAGAACTTATCTATTATGAACTCGGGTGATTATATTGAAATAGTTGAGCAACCTATAGACACTTGACATATTGTAGTGAGAGTGGATGGAAGTATCAAAAGGTTTTGGAAACACTCTGTCCTTCAGATTTCCCCTGGACAGTGTCCAACTCCACATTTTTGCCTCCTTTACTCACTAGCACCACACAAATGTCTCAGGACATACCAGATGCCTTCTTGTTCCTATTTCAGAGCATGGCACTCCCTGAAGTGTCAGGGAGGCTAAGTATTTCCATGCCCTGGGCTCCGAGTTGGGTTGGGGACCTTGCTGTGGAGCTATCAGATCAGTGCTGACATACCACAGCACAATGGTTAGGGGAAAATTATTCCTCTGATCCATGTCTCAGGCTCATCTTTGATGTCTCAACAGAAGGGAGGAGAGGAATCAATATCTACCCAGGTTGTTCTGAGTCTGGGCAATCCCCAATATCAGTACAGACTGGGTGATGAATTGATTGCAAAAAGCCCTGCAGAGATGGAGGGAGGTGATTGTCTCTCTCTGCTCAACCCCCACGAGACTTCACTTGCAGTACTACAAACAGCACTGGAAGCCCCAGTACAAAAATAAATAAATAATAATAATAAAAAGTAGGCCAAAAGAAGGGCTAAAAAAATTATCAGAGGGCTGGAGCACTTCTGTTATGAAGATTGAATGAGTTGGGATTGTTTAACCTTGTCATGGTTTTGGCTGGGACAAAGTAAGTTTTCTTAGAGGTTCACTCAATGCCGTGTTTTGGATTTTTTATGAAAATAGTGGTGATAATACATTGATGTTTTTAGTCATTGTACATCAGTGTTTACATAGAGTCAAGGAACTTTTTGGCTTTTTATGCTGCCCTGCCAGTGAGGATGCTGAGGGTGCCCAAGGAAGTTGGGAGGGGACACTGCCAGGACAGCTGACCCAGCATGGCTAAAGGAATATCCCATATTGTATGACACCATGCTGAACAATAAAAAAGAGGGAGTTTGCCAAGGAGGTTATGCTGCTGCCTGGGGTCTGACTGGGCATCATTCAGCAGGTAGTGAGCAGTTACATTGTGCATTACTTGCTTTGTATTTCCTTTTATATTTTTCATTATTTTTCTTCCTTCCTTTTCTGTCCTATTAAACTGTCTTTATCAAGGAAAAAGAAAAAAGAAGTGGAGAAAAAAGAAGAAAGACTATTGTGGTTTAACCCCAGCAGGCAGCTCAGCACCACGTAGCTGCTCGCTCACTCTACACAGGTGGGATGGGGGAGAGAATTAGCAAGGTAAGAGTGCAAGAACTCATGGGTTGAGATAAAGACTGTTTATCCTAGGTAAAGCAAAAGCCACATGTGCACACAAAGTAAAACAAATAATTCATTAGCTACTTCCCATGGGCAGGCAGGTGTTCAGCCACTTCCAGGAAAACAAGGCTCACCATGCATAACAGTTTATTGGGAACACAAATGTCATCACTCCAAATATCACCCCTTCCTCCTTCTTTACTTCAGCTTTTATTGAGCATAATGTCATCTGAGCAGTGACTAATGGAGACTGCACTGCATCTGTGGCACAGAGCCCCATAGAGTGGGTGTGAAAAGCTTTCAGATGAGGAGGATCAGTTCCAAGCCCTCAGCTGGGACCTGGTACTCCCCATTATCTTCAAGGTATGGCAGTTAAAGGGTAGAGGGCACTGACATCTCCCTATCTACTGCATAATCTATGACTACTTTTGACTACTATAACTACTTATGACTACTTAAAAGCAGACCTTTTACCTCGCAGGGCTGCTAGTCTGCTGTCCTTGTAGACCAGGGACTCTCTGGAAAGTCTTTAAACAGCTTGTAGAGTTCAGGGCTCTGTACTGTATTGTATGAGAGATAGGCACCTTCTTTTCAGGAAATACAGGACAATTTTCAGAATGCAGATCAGCAAATGGGAGATGCTGCCTATCTCCTGCACCAGGACTTACAATCCACGAATAGTTTAGTAATAGTTTAGCTTCTTGTTATTCTCTTCAGAGCATTCAGCAGTCACCTCCCTTCATCACCTCATTCCCTGCCCCACTCTGTGGCTTGGGGCTTTTGCCTCATCCAGACAATGATTTTCCTCTTTCCTTTTTCTTTCTTATTCCCAATTTTCAAGGCACATCTTCCCTTCACAGCTGTCTTTGTTTCAGCGTCCCTCCAACAGACCTCCATGCCTCGCAGAGCACTGCTCAACAAGATTGCATTAGTGTCAGGACCCACTTTGTTCTTTCACACTTGACAGTGAGCTCAGTGGCACACAGTTTTATTCTTTAATCACTTGTCTGTAAGTGCACTGACATCTTTGGGGAAGCAAGTAGTGCTTTGTACTGCTTCCCCAGGAAATTTCCACACTGAGGTGACCAGTCGCTCATTCTTCTGTCTAGAGATTAACCCCTCAGTTCAGGTTTCCCTCTCCTCTTTTCCCCCAGCTGCACTCACCTGTCATATTAGCCTGCAGTTCTAGGAAACAGGAAAGATGCCAGGAAACAGTACTAGAGGCATGTCTTTATCCATTCAGTTTTGGACCAGGATACATCCATGACACAACAAACTTGAATTTTAGAACTGCAGTTTGCAACACTCAGGATGTGACACAAGATGAAACCAGCACAAGCAGCAAGAAGGATACAAGAAGCAGTATGGCCAATAAGATAAATAATCTGCTGGGACTAACAGAAAAAAGTGGAGAGAGATGGTCCTTAATCACTGTTCCTGAAAGAAGGCACCTGTGGGTTGAGCACAGTGTGTTCTCATTAGAAAGCAAGTACAGTGAGAGCAGGACACCTGCTTCACTGTTGTCTGGAACCAAATCATTTCTCCTCTGCCAAGACCAAGACCTGAAACAGTATGGAGCAGCTGGGGGCAGCCCAGAGATTTGAATCAAGCTAGTTCCAGACAAAGTTGCTAGGTTAGACGCAGAGCACTAATAGGGTAGCAAAAACAAAGCAAACAAACAAAACAAACAAACAAACAAAAAAACAATGAATCATTGGCACTAGTATAGTCCGCCAGAGCTGAGCTTTGCACTCAGCATTCTTCAGGCTCCAAGCCTCAATGTGCCTGGCCAGCAGCTTGCAATTGCTTAACCTTTGATGCCATCAGTCATTGCACTCAGATGTTGTAGGTGGCAGCTAAGCCGGGGGGAGAAGGTGCTAGTATCATCATGATATGGCTTTGCTAACATTAAAGCAAAGGGAAGTGAGAACCAGCTTTAGGGATTTATGAATGTTAGCTTCAGCCTATCCAGGGAGTTGATTAATGCTGTAATTATCTCAACACAGCATGATTCTTCTAGGATTCTCCCTCCTGCAGCTGAATAGCTTTCACACTATTTCAAGGTTTCCTGTTTATCACTGTAATTTACAATTATATTTTTCTTTCTGTTAAGGTTGAGGGCAAAAACCTAAAATGCATGCTTAATACAAAAGCTTCTAAAGAGGCTCTCTGTATATGGTCCATAATTCTTCTAACTGTTCTACAGCTGAGGTCTAAGATGGATAACGGGATAACGGATAGTTTCTTTTGTTTTGTTTTGTTTTCTGAAGTACCCATATTATTTTTTCACCTCCTTCAAAAATTGGGTGGGTTTTCCTTCCAAGAGATCTCACCAGTTTGATTGTAGACATCAGCTTTTAAGCTCAAAGATTTGAACAGTTTCTTTTACATCAGCAGTGGAATCATGCACCAAAAAGATTTGGCAAACATGGGAAATGAAGCTTTTTTTTTTTTTTTTTTTTTTTTTTTCCATAACGTTTTCATTGCATGTTTTGGGTTAGGGTACAAACATTGGTAAGTGGAAAACACAGTCTGGAAGCAAAGGAATCACCAGTTATTACACCTGTAGTCACCAGCTGTGTTTACAGGAGTATGAAAATACCTGACTTCACTCTTTAAGGAGGGTAGATTATTATGATTTTCTTTCTTTTAAGAAACACCGATGTAGGGATATTTACAGCATTTTTTGGTTCACTTGGGATGAAATAACAAAAATAGTCCACAGATCAAATTCTCCTCTCTTGTAGATGATGTACAGTCTGGAGGAGAGCTAAATGTGACTACTAGCCTTTCATGTGTCCATACTGGTTTCTCCATTATGTTTCCTGCAAGCAGCTAAAGCAAGCACAAAATTATTGAAATACTGTGTATAGTGTTTAATAGTGTTCAATGAGGCTTTTTTTCTACTTTGAAATATAATCCCAAAGCATCTCTCCAATTTAAAAAGACCAGACATTTTTTTCTTATGAAAAGGTGTCAATAACTCATCCTGAGTTATTTTGCCCATGTTTTGTTCTGAAATATGGCTTGATAGAGTACGATAATCACTTTTAGGACTACTAATCATTTCAGGATTGTTAACTAATCATTGCCAATCACAGATGCTTGTTTTGATGGTGTCTTCAGCATTACAGGTTTTTAAATATTTGTCTGTGGCAGATATTGACTCCACTCTTGACTCTAACTTTCTGACAGCAGACTGATTTCTGGGGAGGAACCCAGAAAAATATAAAGGCAACTTGAGAAGCTGGAAAGGGGATACTTGAATGTCTGAATGGCCAAAGATATCTGTCACTGTACCTTCTCTTTCAGCTAGTTCTTAGAGGCACCCTGAACACTCAAAAACAATTCTGTGTTTGGATTTAGCCCCTCAACAGTTTGCCCTATAAGTGGGATTCTCAGTGAAGCAGGAGACAGTTTCTTCTAATACAGCTTCAGTTTCACTGAGGTTTCTTTCCTTCTAACTACTTCATTTTCCATCCCCCAAGTTGGTTTTTTTTTGTTGTTGTTGTTTGTTTTTTTTACATTTCTCAGTGTGGCACTCCTGATTAAGAGCTCCCCTGTGAATCCAGCACAGAACCAGCCTCTTTTTCCTTTTGAATAAGCCTAAGATTATTCATAAAAATGACTATCTGCATTTGACATTTTAACCAGTAATAATTAAAACACATAGAATTCATTCTTATATAATTGGTATGCTTTCAGTTCTACAGAAGTTGCAATGCAGTTTGATCCTGTCATCATTCCTGTCTATCCTTGACCATAGCTGTGAAATAGAACTGCAATTTATGTGCAATTGCATGCAAAACAGTAAGAGGAAAAGATCACAGTTTTAGCTCCAGCAGTATCATGGCCGTCATTAACAATGATGCAAGAGTTTCCATTCAACTACATTGAAATTCTACTGAAAAGAATATGATGATGAAATTTAGAAAAAGCAAGGACAAATATTGATTGAAGCAGACAGATTCAAACCAAAGTCATCCTGGAAAGGACAAAGATGTGCTTAACAAAGAACATTTCACTACATAAAACCCTTTCAACAGACTGGTAACTGAAAGCAACTGCACTGAAAACATCTTTAGCAGACCATCAGAGTGAGAATATAAAAGGCTAAGGGAGCAGACACTGACCAAAAATTGCAAAGTTAATGGCTTAGCTACAAAACTGGGAGATGGTGAACACTGACTGTTGTGTGGCTGTTTAGGATACTATCTGAGCAAAAACTATTTTTTAAAGCTTTGCCTTTTGATAAGTTTTCCCATTTTGTAAGCTCTACAAGTTCTGTCTTTTAGTTAGGCTGTATTTATGATCTCCCAAATCTCCCTAGCTCCTGGCTCTTTCAAGTTATGAGATGTAGTTATTTGTTTTCTCTCGCTGCAAACATGCTATATATACTTCATTTTACTGTCAATTCAAGAGGCCTTTGCAACCCACAATATCTTTTTTCTTAGCATGGCATCAGGTAGTGCAGGCCATAGACTTGAAAGTGGTATAGGGAGAATATGGTCATGAGACTGCTGACTTAGTGCTTGGACTGAGCTAGAGGAGGCAACCATGGTACAGCATTAGCCAAACTGCTAAATGGAAATATTCTTTGGCACATGACTAGGGATTGTTTTGGAGCATTCAGTTGCATCAAACAGGCTAGGGATTTTTCTAACAATTTAACATATAGACAATTATATTCCTAATACCTTGGAACTGGACGCTGTTAATTTACTAGTTTAGGAAGAGCCTGATGTAGTAAATTATATGTAATTTTCTCTGAATATTTTGATGTTCTTTGTTACTGTAACATGACGGTGACTAGTAAGACAAATCATATGGTATCACATATTAAATGTCTCGTCACCTGCTAAAAACAATAATTACATGTTGTTTTGAATTTAAAATGTGTTTTTGTGAATATCCATCATACTAATGAATACCTTGGATATTACTCTTCTCTTTTGTGTTAAGGACTCATAATAATTTTATAAGTAATTTGTTATTTTGAAGCCCTGTTTGGTACAGACATTGTATAAGGTCCCAAGCATGATGTTTCTGCATACAGACTGATGCAGAATCTCTTCCTCATATCAAGAAATCCATGAGAAATTTTACACAGAATAAGATGAGAATTCTGCCTCACCTCAGCAGTTTGGTCATCAGAAATTAAACCTTAATTCAACAAAAAATGTGTGTAGGTAGATTTTTTTTACATCTTAGTAGGACTTCTGACATTATTAAAGTTTAGGATTATGCATTAATACATTGTTGAAAGAGGTCCACAAGGGCTGAGATAGGACTTAATTGCTTATCTACCTTTATATGTACAAATATTGTAGACTATTCATGATTTGTTTGCCCCATTTAACCAGAAAAAGAGGTTAAATTCCCATACTACAGATATTTTGTTTTGATGTAAAACACACTTTATTACCTGAGATCCTGCAATAATTAAAACATGTATCAAATATATAAACACATTTTAACCACCTTTTTAATTTTTTTTCCCCCACTTTCACTCGAAATTTCTGAATTGGTTAAGCAATGTCTCAGTGCTTTAATTAGGCAGTAGAAATCTGAGGCTGCCTTCATTTGGCTTTCAGCTGTTTACTTTGTGTCAGTAAAATCCATACAGTTTAAAGGAGATCTCAACTATAATTAAAAGTGCTATTGAGCTAAACACAATTATCAATGTTTATCTCATTATGTAATGCTTCTGGCACAAAAAGCAGAATTCAAACTTGTTTTCTTTTTTGGTACTGTTTTGCAGAGCTTGAAACAATGCCGGTAATTCAATCAGGTAATGACAATTACTGCTGTCAATCCCTGAGAAAAGTTGATACTACTTAAGTTCATAAGTTTCAGCTAAACTCTAGCTATTATGGTATGTTGAATTCTAAAATGCACAGAACTGTGAAAGTGAAGCCATTGGTATTTTTTACCAATACATTTTCCACTAGAAATTGACTTGTATTTTTATTTATTTGTACACAAAAACAGGCAATTTTCTGGCTGCTAGAAATGCTTCACCAAGTTTTGTAATGTGGTATGATATACATGATGTTGTATGATGGATGACGTTCTGAGCTCCATATACCCATAAATAGGCTTAAATACCACGTTTTATAGGAACAAACAGAAAGTGGAAGTCATGTGCTTGAGTAAGACCTTCCTCATTAGTCTTATAATGCAAAGAATTAGAACAAGTAGTAGACATAGGTAAAATAAAGTAAACTGTTCTTCTAAATAGACAGTGCTTGATTTTCAAGATAGTTTATTGTTTCTTCAGTTTCAAGTGACTGAAAGGGCTAAAAGCCAGTGACAGATCATAGAATCATAGAATGGCCTGGGTTGAAAAGGACCTTAAAGATCATCTAGTTTCAACCCTCCTGCTCTGGGCAAGGTTGCCAACCACTACAGCAGGCTGCTCAGAGCCTCATCCAGCCTGGTCTTGAATGCCTCCAGGGATGGGGCATCCACAACCTCTCTGGGCAACCTGTTCCAGCACCTTACCACCCTCTGAGTGAAAAACTTTCTCCTAATTCCTAACCTAAATCTCCTGTCTTAGTTTAAAACCATTCCCCCTTGTCCTATCACTACCAACACATATAAACAGGCATTCCCCCTCCTGTTTATATGCTCCTTTCAAGTACTGGAAGGCCGCAATCAGGTCTCCCCAGAGCCTTCTCTTCTCCAAGCTAAACAAGCCCAGTTCCCTCAACCTTTCTGCATAGGAGAGGTGTTCCAGCCCTCTGATCATCTTAGTGGCCCTCCTCTGGACCTGTTCCAAGAGCTCCAGATATCCAACCAAGAACTCCTGCGGAGACTCCTTTTGCAGAAGACCACCCTGATGGACATGAGTAAGCTTTACTGACCAGCAGACTCTTCTCCCCACTTAGTCTCTGGGGCTCAGTGCTGCTCTGCCTCACCCCAGGTTTCCTGCTCTGTGATTATACCTCCCCTGTGCAACTGAGATGTTACAGTTGTGAGCTGGCTTGTTGGACCTTTCCCATGCAACAGGCTATTGTACAGCAGCACTCAGCACAGGACAGATTAGGACTCAGGTGGACCAAAGACATTCCCCATAAGCAAGTATTTCAATTGCCTTTCTGCCTTGTGACATAGCAGGTGATCAAACACACTTGCATTCAAGTAAATTGGAAGATCTTGGGTCAGACTTAAGACTTTCAGACTTCACTTTTAACTCATAGGAATCTTTTTATCTAATTGCCTACCAGCACAAACACTTGCAACTAATATACTCTGTCCAGACATGAGAAATTCAGAGATAAATTATGTCTCCCTTATGTGTCAAAATTACTACTTTCCCTCAAGGAGATGCTAACTTTTTGATCTTAAGATTCACACCCCTGAAGATGTTATATATGTCTTCACCACTCTAATAAACCTAAAAGTTGGTTCCTACAAAATAGCCCTTAGGAAAATAATGAGCAGCTCATATCTAGCTGTGCATGGGGCAGTAAGGACTGGGGATGAAAAAGCGTGCTTTCTCAAATGATGTATATCACAACTCCCTTTTTATGAAGCAGGTACCTTTAGATAACCACTACATAAAAAAGTAATTGCACCTATTTTGAACTCAGTCAGCTGCAGCCAAGTAGATTTACTTGATTTTAGTGAATGAATAAATAAGCTTAAAACACTGCAAGTTCAAGAAAGATGAACACTGATGGGCATAAAATAATTTGAGAACAAAGGATGACCTCTTGAACACTTGCAGTTCAAGTTCAACACAATGCAGAAAGTTTCCTCTCTAATTGCATACTCAAAAACAAGCATCTTTTGTGTGTGTATGTGAGTTAACAATGATATTAGGTTTCATGGACCGACCACTGCATGAGAAAATCATTTTTAAGAGAAAAACTGTTCTCAGCTCAAAGCCTGCAGCCTCGAATTAGAACAGCTGTAAGATAGATGGGTCATTCTATTTTTATGACTAATATATCCTCAGAGCTGTGCACACATGGGGGATGTTATTAAAGGATCTTTGTTACCATGTATCAACTGGCTATATTAATTGCTATATATTGTGTAAAGGTTAGACAATGACCGTAATCTGAATCCACCAGAAATGCCTGCATCATTTCTCACTAGTATCTTCTTTTTTTCTTCCAGCTCAAGCAGTGCAACAGCCCTGCAAATGAGGAAAAAAGAACTCTGCAACCTGTATTGACAGCCCTGAATAGTAGATCTGAGCTGCAGATCTCTGCAAGAAGCTGCCATAACTGACTCTGTGCTTCATCATCACCAAAACTGAAGCAATCTCAGCAACTTCTGATGACATGTATATTTGAACATGTTGTTTTTTAAACAATTTTCATCACCAAATGATGTAGTGGCAATTCTTACCCTGGGAATGTCTAGACACTATCATCATGATCTGCCAAGACATCTTCAGATATATTGTATTTCCAGTCTCCTGGAGAAATGTGGAAAAGTTATTTGAGGTGTTGCTGTATGTCACAACTTGAATGCTTCTTGCTAGACCATCAATTCTGTGTATTTATGTTCAAGTGTGGCATTGGAAATTGATTGATTTATTTTTTTTTTTTTGACACAGGACATCCTGAACAACTCTTGTGTGTACATAAACTTTAATTTTTTCATTCCCAAATGTCTTTGTATTATGTAGTGCTTGTTGAACCCTTCCACACAGTCAATTTGAAAAATTATACAAATTATTTAATATGAGGGAACAATCATATTTATAATATTTAATTGCATGTTAATCATACTAATTTGCAGGTTGATTATGACCTTTTATTTTTTCAGATCCTACTTAGATACTGTCATTCAGTATGTGACAAAAGCTCTGCTTTACCTTGGACCAGGACCTTCTTCCTGGTTTACAGTCCTTCAGTTGACACTGGTTATTTATGAAACATGTCACTTTTGTCACGTAATATTCTGGGGTCTCAGAGGTTACTTATAGAGCAGTCCCTGGGGAAATGATACTTAAATAAATAATCAATGAGGAACTTTAGAATGGTGTACCTCCAGGGGGAGAAAGGGCTTTTAATATTATTTTTATATATGTGTAACAAAAATGTCACTTTGAAAAGGGATGTATTTTGCTAACAGACCATTACAAGTAGCTAGTGCTCAGAATTTTTAAAGTAATGATTCAGGAAAGACTCCATTCAAATTCAGTAGAATCAATGTTAAGATGTCAGGAGAAAGCAAATGCAGACCATCTACAATGTGTTTAAAACAGCCCAACTCTTCCTACTAGTTGCAGCAAGTTCTTTTGATATGATAGGATATATCAGAAGCTGTAAGTTTTGCTTTTCTTCAGTTGCAATGCTTGTTATAAATACTCTCAGAAGTTTAACATAGGATGCAGAAAGCAACTTGATAAAATTCAGTATACTGAATGAAATAACTTTTGAATCCTTTCTCCCACAACACAGGTCTTCTCTTTCCGTAGATCTCTTAAATTAAGCCTCTCATTTTCTCACTGAAAAGTATTTCAGAATGGGAAAAGTTTTCACATTCTGTCTTTGGAGTGGTATTTTTATTTAACTGTTTGTTTATTTATTTATTTACTTATTTATATTGTGGACTTGTGCATTTTGAGGATACCGGGAGTGTTGAAAAGAAACAGTTCTTTGTGAGAAGACATTGATATGTGAAAAATAGAAAGGTCCCTCTTTGTTCAGTAATTATTTATTCTGAATTTAGGAAAATAATAATGAATAAAAGAAAGAAAGGGAAATCTGTGGGTGTTTTTGTTTGTTTGTTTTCTCTTTGTAGAAGTCTATAAGTAGTGTTGTTATGATAATATATAAAGGTGTCTTTTTTTTTTTTTTTTTTTTTTTTTTTTTTTTTCGGTCTGTTCTATCAATTCAAGACAAAAATCCTTTCTAAGCCTGCTGAGAAATTGAGAAATTGTGAATTCATTGCAGTAATTGATGCACTGATTAGAAACTTCTTTCTGGAACATGAAAGCTCTTTTGAGATATACTGTACAATTTGGGACTGTTTGGGGACTGAAACCCTCATAAAGAGGGAACTAAGTTAGCTCTGCTTTATGGAGGAAAAGTGTCAAAAGATAAAAAAAAAATCAATATATTTTTATACTTGACTTACAATATATTGTTATACTTGAAGACACAATATATAATCATACGTTCATAAATCTGACAATGTTACAGCACAAAATTGAAAACTTTAATTAATTGTTGGATGTCTTAAACTCTAAAAATATCTTAATTTCTTGTGCAAGCAATCTTTTCTACTTACGTTAGATCTTTTCAATTATGCTGTTCACTTCTTTTTTTTCTCTCTTGTCATTTGCTCATAATATATTGTTAATGTGTCATTTTTCCATTGCCTTTAAAAAAAAAAAAAAACACCAACAACAAAGACAAACAGAAAAACAACACTAACACTTGCTATTAACATTTCTTTGGTGGTCAGTAGCTGGAAGTCATTGAAGATTTTATGCATTCATCTGAGAGGACAGCTTTTTGAGATAGTCATATACTGATGCCATTAAAACATAGAAACATGGTAGAACAGTGCAGGGGGGTAAAGTAATACATACAACCAGTAAAAACTATTAAGGTTTTTTTTTTTTTTTTGTATAAAGAATATAACAGATAGGCACTTTGTGGATGGGGTGAACCATTGCCATTACCATTGAAGAGGACTTTACCAGGTTCGGACTCTGTCTTGTTCTGGTATAGGCCAGAGTTTTGGGTCATCTCAGAAGAATGAATGCAGCAGGATAATGAGGAGAGAGGGATGGCAGGGGAGAAGATTTTTCTTTTTCCCTTGAAGTTGGAGGGTGAAAGTTATACCTGTGCAGTAGCAGGTAAAACATATGAAGATTAAGAAGAAATTGAAGTATGACAGCACACGATGGTGTGGGAAACAGTAGCTTCTTGATGGAGATATGGAAAAGGATGTGCAGTTTGTATCTCACAGGCTCCGTGTCCTGCCAGACATTGGCTTTTCCTCTCTCTTGTACTCTGATGTTTCACAGTCTGGGAGGCATTAATGAGGGCAGATCCTGCCTTCTGTGTCACTACTTAATCAAGCCCTGCAAGGGCAGGATTTGGAGCAGGGAGTGTGCAGAAATGTTTTTTCACTGCTGGGGGAGAAAGAAAAAAACACAACTCTACATCTGCTGTTAAGGAGAAATTGGTCAGCTGAAATGAGGTCATGTAGCAGGCTGGTTCTCTTGACAATTTGCTGACAGCTTTTAGCTTTCACGCAGCAGTGATAGTAAAACCTGACTGTTTTCAAAATATAAATTCAGAATAGAACCACAGTAGGGTTTTCAGGACCAGGACCAATAGAAAGGCAATAAAATAACTGGATAGGGACTAGTGATGTACAATTATAGCCATGGATTAAAAACTGCTGTGAAGATCAGGGACTACTTCACAAAATAACACTGAGGCAAAAGAGCTTTTCCCCTTCATATATATTATATATGATACATATATATGTATATTATATATATATATATATATACACACATACACCTCAATTTTAATAACAGGTGGTGTTTTCAAAGCCTTCTATACATTTATGTTCTGAAAAGCCAGATGCAGAGGAGTATAGATTTATCCTCCGATGGCTGTGGGAATAAAGGGCAAGCTAAGCCACTCAGGATGAAGAGGAAAAACTGCCAGCCTCAAGACAGATGTCTGGTGAGATAGAGCCACTTCTGTTTGACCTTGGGAATCAGACAAAAATCTGCTATAGGACACAGAAAGTAACATAGCTATGTTTTTGTTGTTGTTGTTGTTTTTTAAATCACATTTTCATTATACTCACAATACATTAAAAATCAGTATAAAAACTGGAGGAAATAGCACAACAATGGAGAATTAGCAACTTGGCACATGAAGGGTTACTGGTCCATTCAGGTTGTTAATAACTGAGGAACTGTGCATCTCCTATTTGGAACTGTGTCCAGATAAAAAGCACAGGGAATTTAGGATGTTTCTCCTCCTGTCCTGCCCAAAGGGAGCTTCAGTAAATTACAAACTGACTCACAGCTGTGTTTTACAAGATATTTGTTTCATTCAGCTGTGTTAATATCTCAGACCTATTGTCATGGGGCATGGCTCACAAAATGCAGCATTGGATTGGCATTTAGCCTGCTGACTCTATGATTATTAATGTATTGGGATTTAAGTTCAAAGGGTACTTCTTCAATAAGACCCAGGCCTAACGGTTGCTCTACTACAGTATTCATAAACAGTAGCACAATGTTGGAAGAGGCAATAAAACACTACTGCAGAAAATTTCTGTGACTTCTTATTTTCTGGCAGAGAGGGAATAGCAAAGTAGGTGCTACTCCCAGCAATATTTGTGCCACAGCCAAGGATTATCATATAGGAGAACAGTAAGACACAGGTCTGAGTTTCAACTGATTCACATGGAAACTAAGTTAAGCACAGGAATAAATAAGTGGTGGCAGAGGGAGAGGAAGGAGGAAAGGTGAGCAAGTTAGGCCACTGATCTTAATAGCAGAAAAAAAAATCTTCAAGCAGAAATTGGTACTATGTAAATTTTGTATACAGTGCTGACATCGACAATGAAGTCTTTTTCCTGGATGTCTTGTCCTGTCTGAAACATCAGGGAGACTCAGATTAAAACTGTGGTTGCAAGGCTTTTTTGTATAGTATTGAAATATTCATTTGGGGGGGGGGGGGGGGGGGGGGGGGGGGGGGGGGGGGGGGGGGGG
>CM021766.1:86998164-87035383 GCA_011076525.1 Nettapus auritus | reverse complement strand
AAAAAAAAAAAAAAAAAAAAAAAAAAAACCACTAAACTAAAACTGATCATTCGATACCACAGGTTTCCTTATCTGATTAATAGCAAAAGCATCTCAACATGTTACAGGACATGCACCAAAACCCCAAAGGTTTAGGTAAAAATAAGTAAATGCTATTAATTTTTATTAGTAGTAGTAGTAGTAGTAGTATTGTTTTTAATACCGTTCCATTCTATTTTTAGAGAAGTAAACTTGGGATTTTTACTCTTGAGATAAATGATCTTCTGTGGGTATGGAAATGATTTAAATACCTTCATAGGCCAGGAAACGTCATTTTCAATAACTATATGAAAATTGTGGTTGACATACAATATTGCCAGCCCCAAGCATTCAGCATTAATGTGCCAGATTCCCTAAAGAACAGAGAAATTAGTTAAACTGAAAGCATTATTATTATTACTATTATTATTATTATTATTATTATTATTATTATTATAGTGTGGTTATATTTCCCTTCTTGCTTTTCAATCTTTAGCGTAAATGGATTCATATTTACAAAAAATTCTCAAAGACTAGGGTTAGGAGGGGTTGAGTATTTGTCCTATTTTAAATAAACAAGATCCTTGAGAATGAAATTGTTTTTAAGGCTACTGTCTGTTCAATTGCATGATCTGCTGTCTCATCTGACCTGGGAAAGCCACTGCTGTTTTCAATATGAAGCCAGCCTCGTAATGTAGGCAGAAGGTTTTTTTGTTTGTTTGTTTGTTTGTTTTCTTTATATTTCAGTAGTTCCCAGAAATGTGATAGAAATTGTACAACCAGAAATAAATAAATAAATAAATTCCTGAATTGAAAATATTTTAGTTTTGCCCATTTTCTTTTCCCAGTGGCACAATAGTGATGGCATTTCTCATTAGCTGTAATGTCTGCTCTTCCTTTAGTATATGTGGCTATACAGCCTTTGACCTTAGAGGAACATTGCTGATTTACATTGTCTCATAAACAGGCCCATTGTTATGCAAGTCTTGTAATTGCATCCACATTTCTTTTCAGAGGTTGCTGTTTCTCTTTGCTGTTGGAATCTTAGTGTTCTGGGAACTCTACTAAGAAATGCAGCTTCACCAAGATACTATAAAGACATCAAATGGTGGTCATCCACACTAGCTGTGCACACCTCCATTACCCTGAATAGTTCAACTTGTTACTAACTACTGAGCCAGTTCCAGGACTTCTTACCCCTAATACACCTGATGCTCCATACCTTTCCATGAATTTGTCAGGCATATATATATATTCAACTTGGTCCATCATTTCAGACTGAAAAAATAGTGTTGACATTTCAAAGATATTTTTGACATCATGTATTTTAGTAACAAGCCAAATTTTATGACTACAAAGAAATTTACATAAATGCACAGGGAAAGCTGAAGGGACTGTGTAATTGTCTATTTATTATGCAAGGTGAGAGAATATCCATAGTAAATTGAAAATACCTATCTATCAGTACTATGCCCCATTATTTGATTTCATAAACAGTTTTTCTGAAGACTGGATTCTCAAGATATACAAATTGCCCAAACCAGAGGATGTATTGCAGATTACTTGAATGAAATGCAAGTAGTCCCTTTTACTTTTAAAGAATACGTAATGCTTTGCATAAAATTGATTCTGCATTGTGCCTTTAACAGGCTACAGGGAATGAAATAAAAGAAAAGGAACCAATGGCAGAATGGCAGAAAGTATCCTTATTTTTCACTTTAAAGAATTCATTGGTGATTTTTTTGTTTGCTTTTTTGTTTGTTTGTTTTTGTTTGCTTGTTTGCTTTCATTTCTAACAGTCCTTGTTAAGCATCAGATTAGGGTGTTGCCTTCTAGTCACTTTTAATGACAGAACAAGAAAGCAAAGAACAATGTCAAAGAATTAAAGTATTCCAAATTATTATTATTATTATTGCCAGTTTTAGAATTAGTGTTGTTCTGACAAAGTAGGTAGTTTTCTGGCATTTCAATAATTTAAAAACACTAAAGGTGTCTCAGTCCCACTGAAGTAAATTCCATTCTCTTAAACTGAATTTGGAAAGGTTTTATGTAGGAGGGAAACTGTATTCAGTTTCACAAGATATGAACGTGTTTGAGGTTATCTGGGAAAGACAGAAAATAGGAAAAAGAGACAACCTCAGTGGACCCTAAGGAAGTTCTTCAGGACATTTTACTTCTCCTTCTTCCGCATGGTGAACTTTGGTATTGGTCTTCAGAGCACGTGCTTTCCTTTAGCATGAGGCAGACTGTTCAGCATGCAAAATGAGTCATTGATACTTGATTTCCCTTTTTTGGCCTTCACATAAATCATAAAATTAGTAATACAGAACTTGTACTATTTTTTTCATTCAGAAAATAATAATAATAATAATAATAATAATAATAATAAAAATCTGTAATTCTGTTCAGCTATTTGGAAGTTTACTTAGTTTTAACAGTAGTTACCTTTCCTTTAATTTTTTCTTTTATCTGAGTTACAAAAGATACACAATTTTGTTATTAATTGACAATTAATGGTATTTAGAAACTGTTAATTTAATTAAAAAATATTTTTAATGCAAATACTAATATGAAAGTCAAGAACAAATGTAAGACATTTCCTACTAGCATAGGTAGTAAGCTGAACAAGGCAACATATTAAAGTGTTTCATTAGATAAGTTGTTTTTGTTTGGTTGTTTTCTGGCTCATTGTCTTGTGGGGTTGTTTTAATCAATGTACTTATTTGGGTCTAATTGACAATTTGCACTTTAAATATTCCTACTATTGGATTGACAATACACTTTTGAAACAGTCACTAGATAGTGGCTCTCAGAGTTCTTCTAATGAATTATACTGCATATTTCCCAGCCTGTGGTAAAAATTACCACTTCTGAAGTTATGATCCTTCATAAATAATTATGATCTAGCTTGAAATTGTGTTAGAAATTAATGTATTAACATTTGGCTTATGACATATATTCTAAATTAGATAAAAACCCTTGAGTTTATAGAAAAAATAAATTTGTCTCATCAACTTAGAAACATTCTGTCAAAATTCAACTATTGCTACAGGAATTACAGGGAAAAAATCTACCATGAGCTCCACTTTCTCTTAAGTTTTGCTGCAATAAACGTTTTCTTGATTAATAATCATGGCATGGGAAGAATGGACAGAAGAAGGAAAGAAAAACAAAATACCTCTGTTGCTTCTATGGGTATATATATATATATATTTTGACATATGAAGTAAGCCTCCTTTTTCAGTTAAAAGCCCTTTTATAATCACTTTATTTAATGTTAATCCAATATGATTTTTAGTCATTTACCATTGAAGAGTTGCCAATAAGGAGATATTTTAGTCCCTGAAGCCAATCACAATTTGCAGTTGGCTGATTGTCAGTAAATCATATCTCTCAAACTTTCATACAAATTGAAAAAATGAGATGTTGATTTCAAGCAAGGCTTTACATTGGTAACAATGCTTTGGAAAATGAGAGAACAGAAAAAATTCCATTCTCCAACATTTTTGTCAATAGAGTTTGAAGAAGAATGTTGGAAAATGATTGGGAGTGCAGATTTTCTAGTCAATTATCTTTTTTTTTTGCCTAAACAGTAGGCAACAAGGTTTTCAGTAAGCATGAGAGCTTTGAAATCTACTGTTTTGTAAAGCTTTTTTATCTTCTTCTTTTCAACTGACTTTTTTTCTATTATTTTCTCTTATTTATTTTATTTTATTTTATTTTATTTATTTTTTCCAGATGAATAATAAACTAGATAATAAATGATCTAATAAATTAGATCCATATTTTCAACGCACTTTTTGACAAGGGAAGTTTAACTTTGCTTCCAATGAAATACCTATAGCAAGAGTGCTAGTCTTATTATCAGAGCCACAAATAAAAACAAGGCAGTAAAACAAATTCCATATTCTAAAATGATCTCTTTAACAAGTTTAAAGAACTTACTCAACTAAATGATGATCAAATAATGTACACTGTGGCTAGGGGTTGACAGATTCCCTGACCCAGTTAAAGGAAAAGTGCAGAAGTCTATATGTCAGAAGCCATCAGTCACTGTGTATCACTAGTAGTGTGCCCTTTGGATTGCAGGAAATTGAAGGGTAGATTTATATTTATATGTATATATTTATTTTTACCTGAACACTATAGGATGCCTAAGCAAAGAATCAAAGACAGATGTGGATCTTTATGCCCTGAAAGGGGCAGGGAGGTAATATCAGTGGCTCTAGAAGCTGGGAGCATAATGTCAAGATGCAGAAATATCCTTAGAGAAGCAGAGGGAACAGTCATGAGTCCTGTGGGCCAGGTCAACTTAGTATGATATGTACTGCTCATTACAAGGCCTGAGAACAGCAGAGTTGTGCCACCAGCTGAAAGACCCACAACTGTCCAGAAGTTTTCAGTTCTCCTCCCAGACAGAGGCCAGGGCTGGGAGAGCACCGGGGGGCATGCAGAATGTTGAACACCTCTGTGCAAGTACAGTATCACAGGATTGACCCCCAAAAAGTCAAATATGTTTTTTCAAGCTACTGACAGGAAGGAGACATAACGAAGGAACTTCTAGCCAGAGAGAAGGATTTTCCCTGTGATGGCTTTATTGGACAATGACATTCCCAGGACAGGAAGAAAGAAATAGGTTGAACAGGGAAAGCGTAATTGATTTATATTTGCTACAATATAATTAATCTAATACAGAATAACATACAGAAATAACATACGGATATCTCATTAAATAATTGCTTCAAGTGAATAGTCCTTCCAGTGGGAGTCCTACAGTAAGATCTGTACCACATTAAAGGAAATTGAATTGTGATTAATTAATTAATTTATTTATTTATTTTAATTTGGGCTCCTGAATACAAATTCAGTTCCTCTGAGTACGACTTTTTGAATGTCTAAACACAAGGCTTACAGATTGTTATTATCCTGAAAATGTACAAAAAGTTGCACAGAGTAGGACTCATTACAATATTTACCTGTTAGGCTTGTGGTATCTGACTGTTTGTCAGACACCCCTCAAACAGCAAGAGCAATATATCATTCAGAAGCCTAGAGCAAAGTCTTTTATTGCATTTCTCTGACTAGTTTCCATGATTAAAAAAACCCTTGTGATCATCTCCCTAACACAAAAGCTCTGATAGCACGTAGGCTGTTTAAGAAAACACTTTGTCTTCATTGCTCTTTAAGAATCTACACTGGGAATACTTGATTGTATGTAATCACTTGGAAACTTAAGTTTGACTTCCCTCACTTACCTGAAGAAATTCATGAGATATCTTTAAATTGACCTTTAGAGTTTCCCACCAAGAAATGAATTGAATTCATTAATGGTTTGGTGTCTTCAGAGAATCTAAATTGTTGTTTTAAATATATTTTAGGAGCTGACTGAGAGAATAAATCTCCTCTTACTCTTCTCTTATCAAAAGCCTTCCTAAGAGCAATAAAAAATGGCATGAAATGACATTATTTATGTTAGTTGACATTTTAAGATTAAGAGTAGAGAAAGATATCTGCAATCTGTTTCTGAGCATGAACTGTGGAATGCAGAAAATTAAGTGCTGAATGAATCACCTATACATGAAGGCTTGGCATCAAACTACTCAATCCTATATACTCATGAGAGGTTATAAATGACTACGTTCTGTAGGTTGCAAATAAAATCTCATTCAAAACTGTAATTTTGCTCAAATGTGACAATGATATGCATATATGCATATTCATGACTTCTGTAGTAGAATTACTTTAAAGTGGGTTTATATATATTTTTATATATGATACACAATAACACTTTTTCTACATACCATTTTATGCATTAAGATTATTTTACCCTTTCAAGAGCCTAGACCTTCAGTAGAGGTTGTCTGGGCAAGTATATTCTGTAGAAATTTGAAAATACATCCCATCTTCTCAGACATTTCTGGGGGAACAAGTTTGATCAAAATGCATAGCTGGAGCACAACATTTATTTGCATTCCCTGAATCTTAGAAATATTTCCCTTCTGCAGGTGTTCTCATTCTGCATAGCAAATCCCATGGACTAAACCAACTACTGAAAACTTTAGAATATTGGTCTTTCTGTACAGCATAGGAATATTCTTAATTCACAGTCTTATTCTCTACCACTCCTCATCTTCATTTTTATTTATTTATTTTATGAACTAACTTGACAAGAGTGAAAGTCTTCAAGTTGTGCCAGGGGAGGTTCAGGTTGGAAACGAGGAAGAATTTCTTCTCAGAAAGAGTAGCCAGGCATTGGAACAGGTTGCCAAGGGAGGTGGTGAAGTCATCATCCCTGGGGGTGTTTAAAGAAAGGTTGGATGTAGTGCTTAGGGACATGGTTTAGTGAGTAATATTATTGGTAGGAGGACAGTTGGACCAGATGATCTTGGAGGTCTTTTCTAACCTTTATGATTCTATGACTTAGTTATTATAATTCTGAATATATATATATATATATATATTCTTCTTCTCAGTGAATATTCCGCATACTACCTGGACTGCATTTTTAAAAATGTTTATTTCGAATCTTAGTTTTGAAATGCCTAACTTGAGACCTATCTATGACTTTTAATATTAAAAAATCATTAAATTCTTATTAAAAAATAAAGATTTTGAGTATCTACCACCTAAAAAACAGACCTACTTATATAAATTCAGCTTACTTTCCAAAGAACAAGGTCATTTAAACATACAGGTTACATGTGCAAATTCAAACTCCATGGATTTTGAAAGCCTTCCTTCTTAACTAGCACATTATTGCCTTACAGAAATGCTGCTGTTTACCTGCTTCGTCAAAAACAATCATGGCTGAGAAGAACAAAGTAGACTATCACATAACATGGTATAAAGTTATCCTTGCCAGACACTATAAATGCAGTATGCAAATTTTGATGTGTACCAACTGAAGCAAAGTTGTTAATCCTATAATGTTTTCCAGCTAAGTAATCAGACCATGATAGAAGTGAAGCGAACATGCTGATGCCTGAATGTAGAAATTAGGATCTGTGGCCTCCAGGCAACTGGAAAGCTTCCAGGATGTATTCCTGGTGTTCCGTTTTTTGTCAAATAGACTCTAACATCTAGTGTTCAGGCTGCATCACATCACCAGCTGTTTCTCTCTCCATCTCCTCCCCCCCCCCCCCCCATTTCCCATCAATCTTTTTCCTCAGCAGCACTTAATGCATTAATGCATTCACTTTTTATATATATGAATTGCATAGCATGCTTGTAATTAGAAATAGAAGGGCTAGAAATTACTTGTAATAATTTTAGTAAAAAAATCATACAAATATTTGAGTAACAGTATAAGAAAATAACATTGAGATGTTTAATACCTATATACAGATGTACATTTTTTGTTCTCAAACAATAAGGGATAGAAAAGGAGTTATTCAGAATTGTGGGGAGTGAAAGCAAAGAATTACAGGAAAACAGTCTTAAAATATGAGAAAGGTTCATACTGCCTGGCTTAAATTCTCTGGTACTATAAACCACATACATTTAGTCACTATGACTAACCATTGGAAAGAGAGGGAGAGATTGCTTTCCAGAGGGCAAATGAGCCCTGCAGTTTTAGTCTTAAACTATCTTCTCTGAGATGTTTCCTAGAGGAGCCTTTCTCTTTTCAACAACTCCTAGGCAGCCTCATGTGTTGAACTTAGTGTCTGATTTCAGTGACTAAAATCACTTTAGACTGGTGTCTAAAGGTGCATGTTGCAAATATTTCTTCATCCAGAAACCACTTAGAAATCAGAAAGCATAAGAGAAATAAAAGATGAGATCTATTCTTGAAACTTGGATACCCTCTCTGGTACCCTCGTTTGTTTGTTTGTTTGTTTTTTATTATATTTATTTATTTATTTATTTATTTATTTATTTATTTTTTTGAATATACCATGTCAATTAAGATTAATTTTACACTCCTACAAGAGAAAGTGATGATGAACCCCTCAGGCATAATGTACAGAGTCAATACAATTATTATCGTTTTCCTAGTAAGTATCCACTATGGATGACTAGCTTTGAGCAGCAAAACTGGTTTCTGTCCTTTCCTTATTTTTGTTTCATTGGTAACTAGACAAAGATAATACTCTTGTAGTAATTACCAAATGTCTCTCTTTGAACATGAAGTCTCCCATGATTCTTAATGGCATGACTATATGGTGATATCATTACAAAAGATTGCAGTATGCTATATCTTCCGGCAAGATGGTGTTTTTATGCAAAGCAATCATCTCTATGCAAAAGCAAAGATTTTGCTTTCTGGTCATCTGTGCACTGTGACACCAGGGAAAAGGAGGCTGGAGAAGTGAGGAGAAATATTTACATTAAGAAAGTTCACACGCAAAGAAGCAGGTATAGAATCATGCCAGTTCTTGCAGAAAGCTGAGTGTGTTTTTTCATTCATCAGAGTGTAGTGGGTTTACGTGGCAAGGTTTTGGTAGCATGGGGCCATAGGGGTGGCTTCTGTGAGAAGGATCTAGAAGCTGCCCCATGTTTGGTAAGGGCCCCACTGCTGACCAGAGCTGAGCCAATAAGTGATGTTGTTTTCCACCTCTGTGAGAGCGTATTTAAGACAGGGAAAAAAAAAAAAAAAAAAAAAAAAAATGATGCCACACAGCAGGTGGGAGAGTGAGAGGAGTGAGGAACAGACTTGCAGGTGCCAAGGTCAGTGAAGAAGGAGGGGGAGAGGTGCTCCAGGCACCGGAACAGAAGTCCCCTGCGGCCTGTAGTGAGGACCATAGTGAAGCAGGCTGTCCCCCTGCAGCCCATGGAGTACCACGGTGGAGCAGGGTTCCACGCTGCAGCCTGTGGAAGACCCCTGCTGGAGGAGATTCTGGGCCAGACCTGTAGGCCGTGGAGAGGAGTCCACGCAGAAGCAGTTGACCCAGCAGGAGCTGCTGCCTGTTGAGGGATCTAGGTTGGAGCGGTTTGCTCCTGAGGGATGGATCCCGTGGTACGGACCCATATCTGGAGCAATTCTTGAAGAGCTGCTGCCTGTGGGCAGCCCACGCTGGATCAGTTCAGCAAGGACTGCATCCCGTGGGAGGAACCCCACAGCACAGGGGATGAGAGTGACCGAGAAGGAGCAGCAGAGAAGAAGCGCTACAGACTGACCATAACCCCCATTCCCCCGTTTCCCTGTGCCACTCGGGAAGAGGAGGTGGAAGAGGGTGGATGGGGGGAAGGTGCTTTCAGTTTCTTTCCTTTGTTTCTCACTTCTCTAGCTTGTTAGTAATAAGCAATAAATCTTACTATCTCCCTATGCTGAGTCTGTTTTGCCCGTCACAATAATTACTGCACTATCTCCTCATCCTTATCTCAACACTTGAGCCCTTGTCATGGTATTTTCTCCCCGCTCCTCTTTGAGGAGGGGGAGTGAGAGCGGTTGTGGTGGAGCTTGGCCCTTCACCTGAGTAAAACCACCACAGAGAGTCAGTTTGATGGTACCTTTTAAGAATTTTTCAAACATCCTCATGGATGCTTGAAGGGATGCAAGACATGGACACATCTCTTAAACAGGAGACGTTTACTGCCCTTTTTCACTACTACATATACTTTCCCCATAGCCCTGTGCGCTGTCCACATACTCGAATCTGTCATACAATTGGTTAGAAACCCTCAGACACACACACCTTGAGCCAGCCGGCAATTGGCCACTGCCCAAATCTCATCTTTAAAACTGTAGCCAATTTCCTTTATCTCAACCTTTGTCAAGTTTTTGTTTCTACCTCATTACCTCTAATTCAGGGACATGTGAAACAGCGCGAAGCCACCTGCAAATTCCGTTCCCACAGATGCTGACAGCAGGTTAAGAAAGAATCAATATGTGAATCAACATGTATCTGATCCACTAAACATGTATGTAAATGTATGTACTAATATGCAAATCAACATGATCAGACCCACTAAAGGGTTCCAACAAGCCAGCCATCAGGAACTCTACTCAAATTGAAAGTTCCAGTAACCCCCCCTGCCCCCCCCCCCCCACAAAAAAAATATATATATTTTGTATATATAGATATATATATATATAAAATCTGGCTCTAGTCTCTGCTGTGAGAAATGACACTTGATCACACTCAGCACAATTTCCCCACAGAAAGCAGTTTGGTACATCTTCGATAACCATCAAGTTGTGAGATGAGTTCTTGTCCCTGCTAATCAGTTTAGAAGTCCAATACACGTCCTTAGCTCATGGTCAAGAAAAAAATAAGATCTCTTTTACTTCAGCTGTCCTCTGAATACAGGTGGTTTTCATTTTAAGTGAGCTATCTCTCTCACTCACAGACAGTGTTAGATAGAATTTGAGGAATTTACTGTTCTGGCTGGGTTGCCACAAGTCTAGGATTACCTTTACTCATAGGCTCTGATAATTTTGCTACAAAATATTGAGAATAAAATAGAATCCCTTTTTGTTCCTGCGATGAAAGTTTCCTTCTTAGCCTAAGACAGGATACCAAAATGTCAACAACATCCCGAGTGTAATTATCTCTTGCTCTATTTCCCATGCCCATGCTTTTCCATATATGAGCATAGTTGTTCATCCTCATACATGAATTTTAAATGCCAAATCAAAACAACAAGATGTTAGAGGTGAACATATCAGAAACATTGAAAGATGCCCAAACTTACTGGGGAGGGAGTGTTGTTTATCCAACAGAAGGCTTCTTAGGCTTACAATAAATACAAACATTCTAAAAAGGAACACAAATCATGACTGCTGTTTCCAGCTCTACTGAAATGTATGCTTGTAAGTAAGTTACTGGAAGAAACTTTTCTATACAAAAAGAATGAAATAAGAAATAAACTCCCAAGTTGTGACCATATAAAATGACATTTTCTTAGTCAATTAAGCTATTCATGTATGCATAATCTGCTGTACTGCTTTAGTGATACAAATATGTGTTTACCACTTTCATTAACTTTTAGTACATCATAACAGTGGAAGTTAAACATAAACTATGTTCTTTACCAGCTCATGCATTGCCAACATTTGTTGATTTAAATCCTTTACTGTTGGTGTCTTGAATTACCTAACAATAACTCACTTTGAATTAGAATTCTAAGTTCAGATTTTGGAATTTTTTTATTTTTCATATGTACACAAAACATAATATGAGGATTTGACATTTTTGAAACATAATCAACATATGACTGCATTAAATTTTAATAATCATTTTAACAAACAAAACAATGATTTAAACATTTTATTTCCTATATAGTTCAGTAGTGTTCAGTCATTATAATACCTTTATACAAAAATCTACTTCTACAGTTTCAGTTAGCTTTAGAAAGTTTTTTACTGCTCCCTTTCTTTCTGTCTTTTTATGTTAGTGCAATCAGACATATTGATAGTCATTCTGATTTCTGTGATGATTGTTTTTCTTTGTTTGTCATTATTCATACTAACCTTCTTACTCATGTCTCTCTGAAATATATATTTTGTTCATCTTTAGAAAGGACTTATGTTTTTTTCTTGAGGTAGAAAGTCAGTTTTAGTTTTTGGTTTAATAATTTAGTTGCTCAGCTGCTTTTTCATAATGAATGCCAGAATAAGGTTTCACGTAATGCAAAACTATCATACATATGTGTAAGGTATTTCTAAACAAGATAAAATAGAAAACCAGTCTTTTGCGTTATGCACGTTGTGAAATTTTGGAAAAGTAAGTTTCCTTTTCCTTATATATGTGTAAACCTAAAAGGCAATTGAAAGGTTTAGCAGGGACTAAGAATCAAGAATCACTGATACCAGAATGCATTAAAATATTACTCAGTTCTTCCAGCCTTATAAACTTTGTTAGTGGACAAGCCTTCTAAGGCATCCTTTTTGGTCTTAATCTCTCTTCAGACAACAACAAAACTTAACAATGTTCATCAGCCTTTTTGTATATACTGAGAACTATATACCTTTTTCAATGGGACATTTAAAGCAAAGTTTCTGTTTGAAACTGGCATGCCCATGTATTTGGATTTTCAGACACAAATCTAGTCCAGCTTGAAAATTCTTACTAAAAACATGGTTTATAATCCAATATATACACACACAGTATAACTATCCTCGTTTTCAGCTGGCGTGGATGAGTGGATGAGCTTTAAAAGAATGATAGTAGTGAAAAACACTCTGTGACTGTCTGCCTTATTCCCTTCTCACACCTCCAAGCCTAGGAAACTGCATCTGTCTGGGCTGCCATCCCTTCACTATTGAAGAATGCCTATGAACAAAATATACATCCAGCAGTTCCCACAGTAAGAGAACTGGACTGTAATAAAGTTAAATGCAAAACAGTTAAGATATTCTGTACAACAGGATAAATAATGAAGTGTTATCTTTCTTTTCATTCTAATTTTCTCTTCCCCTCATTCCACCCCTAACAGATATCAATAGTTCGTTTTCTTTTCCATTATAACAATTTAGTAGAGTCCTGCCTAAATCGCTGCCAAGTCGCAGCCTGCCAAGCCATTTGTACTTTATGGATAGTGATTTGTGGAGAAAAGTTAGGTTCATTGAAATGGAAGAGAAAAGGGAAAAAATCTGAAGGCTGCAGGCTCTCGAACATCAAAGTTGTCCATGGTGCTAACAATTTTCCTTGAGGTACAGGTCTCAGCAGAGCACAGAGTCTCATACCATGCATCCCCAGGAACTGACCTAGAGCAGGAATTTCATTTTATTTGTGCTTGAAACAAAAAGGTTCAGTCCTCCTACATTAACACCATTCGAGAACTAAGAGTATGATGTGGAGATAAAGGAGTCAGGTCCTCAATTATTCCTTATATAAACTGTATAGGTAGAACTATAAGGTGAAATTTTAAAGTAGACAAAATGTTAGGCACAGGAAGTTTAAATATTTAAATTAATAAGTTATTTAAATGTTCTGTCTTATGGACACAGATTTCCCTCTTCCTAGGCTCTCTAAAACCTCAGAACACAGTGTATTTAAAAGAAAACCTTAGTAAGTTTCATAGGGTCAATGCAATTAAAGCTCATTAGTTAACAGTATGAGTGAAATATCAGCTGATCTAAATACAGAAAGGTCTGCACACTTTGAAAAAGTGCTTTGAAACTGTATATTTTATGTTTACAAGTTCAAAATCTACCTCTTTTTCCATTATAGTTATCCCAAACAAATTAACTTACAACTGAGTACATGCTTTCTGTGATGACTGAAAAAACATGCCCCTAAGAACTAACTTGCACTATGATCACAGCATATGAAATATGACACATTACATCACATTACAGAGCACTCACTCACTTTCTACATCTTCAATCTGTGCTAAAGGGCATTTTTTTTGAGACAGTACAGTGAGTTCAGACTGAAAATGAATAGTAGCAAAGTAATATCCTGACCAGTTAAAACATAGACCTGATTCATTGAAAAGGACAATTTTACATAGATGAAAACAGTTATGGGAAAAATCAAGTGGGAGGAAATACTGAAGTTTAAATACATGAATGATGAGTGGGAATTGTTTAAGAATGTTTTATGAAATGTCAAAAGATCCCACTATTCCATGCTTATGAAAGACTACTTCAGTAAAATAATGACCTCAGTTAAAAAGGGAACATGGAAATGACATTAGAAATAAAATTTCAAAACTCTGAAGTATAGCATACAGAAAAGGAGGAAGCAGAGAGCTGTTTAGGAACACTGTGGTACCACCACAGTCTGTGTCATTTAAAATTAAGAACAATAAATACAATATTTTTATAAATTTAGTCAGAACAAATGAAATGTAAAATTTACAACAGTAAAAGCTGATACTTGCTGAAAGTACTAACATGACCTAATAAAAAAGTAAAAAAGAAAATAAGAAATATTTCATATATATACCATACTTCAGTAATTAGAAGGATACAGAAAGGGAAAGATAATGTGACAGTTAAAAAATGTATAATAACTACAAGCTGATAAAATTGACACCCGGCAACATCAAGAAACAGGACATAGGTCTCTATCCATTAAGTAGACACCTGATTCATATAAGGGCTCTGGTATCTCAGAATAAGTCAACTAAGCTCTCTGTTTAAAACAAATACACGTCAGTCACCTTCGAATAAAAATCAGAAAAGCTTTAAGTCTGAATCTTTAGATGCCTAAAATTAGCCAATGGAAATTGTTTATCTCAGCAACATCTTAAATCTTCTGACACATCAAGGTGCTACCCAACACCACCAGAAAATGCCTCAGATTTCACTAAAATAATGTCTCTGCTGTTTTTGTTGTTTTGTTTTTGCTTTGTTGTTGCTGGGCTTGTCTTTCAAAACCTAAGGAAAAAAAAAAAAAAAAAAAAAGTATTTTCATTGTTAAATCAGGATAGGAGAAAAGGTGACTACAGTAGGGATTTGCTGGTGATATATGACTGCTTCCCAAACTGTGTGTTTGCTTCATGTAAGGAGAGTTTTGTATAAAAATTCTGAATAACTTCTGGAAAGGAGCTTAGTTTAAGAACTGTTTCCCCTCCTTTACCTCCTGTAGCAGATTGGTGCTAACAACAGCAAAATCAGTACTAGAATTCACTCCCTGGACTCGTCTGATTTAACAGTGTAGATAAGCATAGGCTAGATACATGGGTTTAGTATACTTGGTAATAAATTAACACATAAGGATGGAAGGATAAAACTGTCTCTCCTTCCCACCATCTCTCATTTTATTTTAGAGAGAGTACTTCTTATAGTATAGTCCTAATGGCAAACCTGTAAATGGTCTTAGCACATGTAGGTGGCATCAGATCACAGAGGTAAAAAAAGAATGTACAGTGAGGCTTAGACATAACGATAGCAACTGAGTTTTGTGACTATCAAGCCTGGTATTTTTCTTAGTATGCCCCATTGCAGATTTGTAAGTGCTTCAAGAATTAGCATTAAAAATAAGTAAAATAAAAAAGGCGTTCATGAACATCAGGAGCCTTGCGGTTTTGGGCATAGGAAGGCTACCAAACAGGATATAATGCAGGATTTAGATCCTAATTCCTTGATTATGCTAAATCCTTGAGATGATTATGGATAGTATCAGAACCAACTTCAGACATAACAGGATGCAAGTCTTAGCACACACATTTCATATGCATTCAAGTGGAAAGTATGGATGAAGATAACCAAGCTTGTGAAATTCTCTTATAAGACAATTATTGTAATGCTGTTCCCAGTATCCATTTTGCAGACAAGAGGCAGAATACTACAGTAATAACTCAAAGCTGGGGAGACTTATATGAAAATGAGGGAATAAATGAGTTCAACTGTGGGGAGGTGGGGAGTTTTTTATTTATTTATTTATTTATTTATTTATTTGTTATTTTTTGTTATTTTTCACCTAATAATATCACTGTCATAGATAGTTTTATTGTGGCCCCCAGAGATATACTGGAGAAAAGTTTCTGATGGCAGATGACTCTAATCTAAAGAAAATTCAGTGACATTGACAGGTTGGAAATGAAGGTAAGATGCTATATAAGTAGACATAAAGGGGAGATTTTTAGCAGACAGGACAATTAACCACTGGAACAATTGCCCTACAAAGTACTGCAGATTTTTTAAAGAAAACTATTTCATGAACTGCAGTTTAAAACAGTTACGAGCTTATATAGAAATTGCTAGATGAGGTGCTGCAGTGTGTAACAGGCAATTAAGCAGAGTAGATGATCCTAAAGGTGCATTTTGATTGTAAAATCTGTGGAAGCGTCTCTCAAAGTCCCTTACTTGCATCCAGTGGGCAGTTTTTACAGCATCTTTTGTCTCAGTCAATGAAGGCAGAAAATTCAAGGGGAAAAATAGCCAAGACACTCTCAGAGCCTGTTTACAGTCCCTAGCATGTCTGTCCCAATGTCAGCTATATACCCCCAAACTGTCGCAGCTTATGTACTATTCAGACGTGGAAGAAATAAGCTAAAATTAGCATGTTGTGTACATATTTAACTGGGTTTAATGCATATTGAATAGCACATTTTTTCACATTTCCCTATAACAGTTTCTTTGTAAAGGCCTCTTTTAATCCATTAATAACTTTTTTCAAATGACACCATGCAAGAACAAAAATAAAACTATATTACAGTGATAACACGATTATTTTAGAGCTATGTTGGGAAAAAAAAAATAGTAATGTTAGATTGTGACATTGTTCAGTGAAGTTATAAAGTAGTTGTGGTGGTTTTACCGTGCTAGGCAGCCAAACACCACAACCGCTCTCTCACTCCCCCTCCTTAGATGAGGAGGGGAAGAAGCAAAGGAAAGAACAACTCACGGGTTGAGATAAGGATAATTTAATTAAAGAGAAATATATATATATATATATTAAGGAAATATTATTAATTAACAATTCAACTAAAGGGAAAAAAGGGAAAAAGGGAAAGGGGAAAGGGAGGGGGAAAGGGAACAGCAAAAACAAAATAAGTAAAGGCTATATGGAAATGCAGAGGAAAGAAATTATTCTCTACTTCCCACAAATGAGCGATGCCTGACCACGTCCTTGAAGCAGGGCCTCAACGCACGTAGCCGGTGTTCGTGAGGAGGACAGACATTTTTGCAACGAAAGCCCACCCCTCCCCTCTTCCTCCTTCTTCCACCTTTTATTGCTGAGTGTGACATCGTATGTTATGGAATATCTCTTTGGTTGGTTTAGGTCAGCTGCCCTGGTGATATTTCTTTCTCACTTTTTGCCCACCCCCCAGGAGGGTTAGACAAAGTCCTGATGCTGTGCCAGCACTTCCCAGCAGCAGACACAACACTGGTGTGATAACGCTGCTGTTCTAGCTACAAGTGCAAAGCATGGCACTGTATGGGCTGCTGCAGGGAAAGTTAACATCCCAGCCAGACCCAGTACAGTAGTTTAGGATGGGAGGAATCGGTGCATATTGTCTGCTCCAGCTCAAAAAGCAGTCATTTTATATAAAGTTTCATGTTTAGCAGAGTTCTGAGTATCTCAAAAAATCAAAATTCCATGGCATATCTGGCCAACTTGCCACAATGTTTGAAAACTTTCATTGTATATATATATATTTTTCTTAATATCACAAGAGAATTTTCTATATTGCAGCAGTTAGTTTCTTCACAGCCTTCTTGGTCTCTCTAGTACACCACAGGTTGATCCAAGGATATGTAAATGCTGCTCCATCTGGGAACCCACTGTCCTGGCACTATAATAAATTGTACCTCGTCAATGTAAGGTGGTTGAACTTCCTGTGGCTCTCAACTGTTGAAACAGTATACACTTCATTTTTGCACAGTATTTTTTTCATAAATCCTCTCAATTATGTTTATAATAACAATAAGTTGATTCAAATCTACCAAAGCTGATAGTTGCTTCCACTTGGATCATGTTTAAAATTGGTTTGGTATCATGAATAGAAGTGTTATTCCATGTGTTTCAGTGTCAGGTTTTATTCAGAGTCTGTATTCAAGCATGAAAACTTCTGGCAGGTAGCTGAATATCATCTCTCCAAGCAGATAAGGGATTTTAGAGTATTGCAGGTGATTGGGGCACGTTCATTTTTTTAAGCTGTGTTTATCTGTATGAATGCTGATATGAAATAGGAGCTGTTTTCTGAGGTTCAAGTAGGAATTCACTATATAATATAAAAAATGCTGTTCATCTTTGTGACTGTGATTTCATGGCTTTACACACATGAAGGCCAAGATTATGTTTCTTTCTGAAATAAAAATCAATGGCAAGTATGCTTGGCAGCATGACAACTTTCTCCAAGAGAACAGCAGCAAATACCTTGCTTGTCAGGTATAAATCCAGATATAGAGCACTTTATGTTTGACCCCTCCAACTGATGGCTTTAGACCACCTAATGATTGCTTTGATTTCCATCTTCTTCAGTCAGCCATGGTAGCCTGAATGCAATCCTGGAAGCCTTGTCTTCTTGTAACCTTGGCTAAATCTCGGTGGAGTAGTTTTTCTTTTATTTGTTTATTTTGTTGTTGATGATTTTAACATTATCTTTTTACATAAATAGAGGCTAATTCTCCAGGTAGTTCTCAAATATATGCACAGCGCAGGCCTTGAAAATGAACTTGAGGGATTTCTCATTAAAGCAGTGGTCAGACATACTAATCATCTCTGCTTCTGTCTTGCCCACAAGCTCTGAGTTCAAAGGAGAATATTGGTGTCCAAGGGATACTCAGCCATTGCCTCAGAATTGTAGTAGGTGAAGTTACTTTTCTCTTTGGTCTGAAAACACTGATATTACAAACTCAAGGATAAAGTGAAAATGCCCTGTTTACCTACAGATGTTGTATTCTAGTATCTTTTATAAAACTGGCATTAAACAATTAGGTCTGCAGTCATATCATACAACCATGCTGAACCTACTGTACTCTGATCTGTTTTTATAGATATATACTTCATAAAGGTGAGAAAAGGAGAAGATTTGAAATGGCATTGTTGAAACCTTTTCTGAAAGGCTGATACCTAAGCAACTGCATTTCTCTCACCTTGGAATAAGACTTGATTTTTTTGTGAATTCTGTGACTTTGATCTGATATGAAAACCTGATTGAAAGATACATGGTTAAAAGAAATGAAGACATACTGGAAGCAAATAAATTTTCTTCTGCAGTGCTCCATACTATGAAGAATTAAACTTCCTAGGTTTTATTTTTGTTGTTGTTTCTTGGTTGGTTGGTTTCTGTTTTTTGTTGTTGTTATTATTGTTTGTTTGTTTGTTTTGTTTTTTAATCTTCCTTATGCTTTATTAGTATTATTACTTTGTTTTCTCTATTCTTCTCAATCCAAAGTCATTTGTAAGTTAGTCCACTGATCATCTGGAGTGTCTGGTTTCCAATTTTACTACTGTTTTTGCTTATCTCTGCAGGTATATTCAGGGTATGTCACACTTCTGCTTCTGGCTTCTTCTATGAGAATGCAGTAAATATGAATAAAAGAGCAAGTTATATTTGTTAGGTATTATTTAACAATGTACTGTTTGTGAAACAAAAAAATAAACTGAAAAAAATATAGAAACTACAAGTTATAGATTTTCAAGGTTTGATTGTTAACGTATTAAACACTCGCTAAGATCTCTAGTAGTCTTCCTAATTTAGCAGTCATGATATTTTAATCTCTGTTGTTAGCAGAAGTAGTTTTACAGTTAAAAATATATTTGTTCCAGTTTCACCTCTTAGGAGCAAAAGCCAGCTTGAAATTATATTTTGGTATTTCATCTACCTATGTGAATTGTGCAGACTGCAACTTAAAGATTAATGAACCATATAGGGCAATTAGAAACCAATGGTCCACAAAAACTGTAATATATTGTACATACAGTCATACTGTACCTCCTAATATATTTATCTTCTGTTCTCTCAAGTGAGGTATTTCTGCATTATACAGAATCTAAATCAGATGTGTATACACATACTTAAAAATAGGCATTTTCACATAAGGTAATTAAATAGTGGCAATGTAGGTAAGATGTTTAAAACACACAGGTGTGAACTTGAAAGCAACCAAAAATGAATGTATTATAAGACACATAACAACTGTATTATTTATATTCTTACTGTCTATCTTAAGAATAAAATATCTAACAAAGACCTACTTTGAACAGTATATCCCAAAACAAGGATATCTCAAAGAATGACAAAAAGGAAAAGGCTGAAACCTCATTACAGATAGATGATGACAGTTGTAAGGGGTTTACCTGTAGGTTTATCAATGCCCTGAATGCCTGTTTCTCAGTATCTGCTTCAAAACCTCCTTGGCCTTCCGGGTCAAGAGAATATTAGGACTCCGAAAAAAACAGTTCCAGCATACTAAAAAACATACTAAAATCTTCTCTAAGGAAAATAGAAATATTTACTTCTTGGTACAAAGAAATTCTGGTAAAAAACTGGGAGCAAATTTAATACAAAGCCATCCTGACCCCATGGATTTTGAATAATTTTACTTATGCCATTTAAGCAAATACAATTTATTTAAGAAATTCTTCAGTATGTGTGAGCTTACTGAGTGAGGTAATATAAATTGGAGTTAATGTTCAGAATAAACACATGCAAAGAGTTTACCTATGATATACATTTCTAAAATGCCTATAGTGTATGAAACAGGCAAGCAAATAGTTGAATGTAGAGGAGTGCTTAGCTAGCTAGACAATAGAATTAATCATTGTCTGTGTACTGAGATTGAAGTAAAATATTTACTCAATGTTATCTGTTGGTTGGGGCGGAGGTTGCCTGAGTCTGTAGGGTGTGCTGTTGGGGACCAGGAGGAGAGGGATGTGTGAAAACTAAGTAACGAAAGCTTGTCAGACCATCATGTCTAGGCCAGGAAACAGATGGACACCAAGGACATAAATTGGCTCGGACCCATGGGAACACTGCAAGCTTGCCAAATCGCTGCATTCTGGGTGAAAGGTGAAAAGCATGCCATGAGGAAGACCTACAGCCTTCCTCCCAAAGACCACTGCCCACGTCCCTAAGACCCCTGCCCACAATTCTTGGAAGAATCTGCACAAGTGCCAAGGGCTGATAAGCTAATTAGCATACGAAGCGAGAGTAGGCGGGTTTAGGTAATGAATATGTATATGCATTAATTGAATATTCATTATTTCATTGTACAAATATGACATAGTTTGTCATGATAGGTATGCACGTTAGGTGGAGAGATCCCCCGTGCATCCAGCGCTGCCAATAAAGAATACTTCGTCACTAAGAAAATTTCTGACTTCGATCTTCAAATCATGTATTGCTGTATAACTGAATCATGGAATGGGGGAGAAATGACCAACCTAAAAAGGATTGTGTAGCTTATAGGAAAAGTTTATTTTATCATGCATTTCAGGTAAGATAATAAAGAGGATATAAAAAAAAAAAAAAAAAAAAAAAAAAAAAAAAAAAAAAAAAAAAAAAAGATTTAATTTGCTTTTGTCTGTGAATAAAGAGGGTGAGATATTTGAAAAAGAATCAGCATGGTTTAATTTATTTTGTTGTGTTTTTTTTTTGTTGTTGTTGTTGTTTGTTTGCTTTTGTTTTTGTTTTTGTTTTTCATCTTCCGAACAATCCTATTTTATTCCAGCTTAGTTCAAAGTGATTTTTTGCTGGCTAGTTTACAAGCAAAAGAAACATGTGATCTAGATGTATTTAAGAAAATTAACATTCAGACAATTAAACCTTTTCAGACCATTATTCAGCTGAACACTAGGGTCGTTGTTCTGTTGTGTTTTTATTCTTCCTCCATCAGAAGAGCTGTTGAAAGCTTTGAAGGGTGAGGAAAAGAAAAATAATTTTTGCATAACAGTTCAGCTTTGAAGTGCAACTTCATTATAATTGATAATACTTTGCAGACAAAAAATATTTGATAGGAACTCATTGACTGCAAAGGAATATAATACAAAATAAATATTTATATTAGATAGCTGTGTCTTTATGGCTCTTTCCTTTTATAAGTCAATAGTACTTCTAAAAGCAACAAGATTTTAGAACAAGGTCTTTGAGACCTTTGTTGGCTATAAACCCAGAAAAGTATATGTACATAAATATATATATTATATACTTGCATACATGATAAATAAGAATTTTCTTCCATCTTCATAAACTGAACATTGGTCAACATCAATTCCATTCCAAAATACCTCCAATATCAAAGAAATCCTGAACTCAGTTTTCCTGCTTCTTGGTTTACATCCAAACAAGCTCCACATAAATCCTCACTCTTACCTTGCTTGTTGGTAGCATCTAATAAGGATCTAATCTAATAAATTTTTGCTGTCATATTGGTGACTGATTTTCTGAGGGCTTTGTTTTTAAGGATATACACTCATTTTTTAAAGTATAAAATATAATAGAAAAAATCTGAAGGAACGTGATTCTAGAAAAAATATATATATTTGATAGTCTGTCAAACTATTGTTGAATCTGATATTAATTCTTCTGTGGGGTAGTTTTTAAAAGAAACTAGTGAATATCAAATGAAAAATAATTTTATTTTTTTTTTTTTTTTCATCATAGAATGTGTGTAAACTACAAGCCATGATTACCTGCCTTGACAAATGTAGAATAACTTTAAAAGGGAGACTCAGATAAAATGAAGAACAGAACTAATCACACTGGTTTCTTCTTTTTTTTTTTTTTTTTTTTTTAAAACCTCGCTTAGAACAGAAGAGAGAGGACAGGGAGAAAACAAAGTTAGAACAAATTTCTGCTAGAAGTGAACTTGATTATTCTCATTTTAAACCAGAGTTTTTAAAACTTCTTGGTGGCAGCTCTTTCAAATTAAAACTCAAGGTAGCTATAGACAAAAATAAAACAAACAAACAAACAAAAACAGTTCTAGTTAAATGGATGAGCCCAGCAGGATTGCAAAAGACTGCACACTTCGTCCTGACCACAACCTTGTGTTGGAGCAAGACCAAGACTGAAATCAGAAAATGGGAAAGAACAGTCCATTTGTTTAAATAAAACAGCCTGATTGCGTCCACCTGGGATGCAATAACCCCAAGCAGAGCTACAGGCTGGGAGATGAGTGGTTGGAGAGCTGCCAGGCAGAGAAGGACCTGGGAGTGATGGTTGATAGTCGGCTGAATATGAGCCAGCAGTGTGCTCAGGTGGCCATGAAGGCCAACAGCATCCTGGCCTGTATAAGAAGCAGTGTGACCAGCAGGGCTAGGGAGGTGATCGTCCCCCTGTACTCGGCTCTGGTGAGGCCGCACCTCGAATACTGTGTTCAGTTTTGGGCCCCTCGCTACAAGAAGGACATCGAGGTGCTTGAGCGAGTTCTGAGAAGAGCGACGAAGCTGGTGAGGGGCCTGGAGAACAAGCCCTACGAGGAGCGGCTGAGGGAGCTGGGATTGTTCAGCCTGGAGAAAAGGAGGCTCAGGGGAGACCTTATCGCTCTCTACAGGTACCTCAAAGGAGGCTGTAGCGAGGTGGGGGTTGGTCTGTTCTCCCACGTGCCTGGTGACAGGACGAGGGGGAATGGGCTTAAGTTGCGCCAGGGGAATTTTAGGTTGGATCTTAGGAAGAACTTCTTTACCGAAAGGGTTGTTAGACATTGGAACGGGCTGCCCAGGGAAGTGGTGGAGTCACCATCCCTGGAGGTCTTTAAAAGGCGTTTAGATGTAGAGCTTAGGGATATGGTTTAGTGGGGACTGTTAGTGTTAGGTCAGAGGTTGGACTCGATGATCTTGAGGTCTCTTCCAACCTAGAAATTCTGTGATTCTGTGATTCTGTGATTCATCTTTGTTATCAGTAATATTTTTGGTATTGTGCCAGCCTCAATTCAGATACACAACTGGAAACTGAAGGAAAACATGGCTGATATGTATTTTTAGAAAATTTAAGTATGACCACTACTGCTTTACACAGTTTTCCATGTCTGGCAAAATGTTTTCCGTGACTTTTTATAGTCTGACCTAGGTTTAAACTCAGCTCTCAGCTGTTCTATGTTTTTTACTTTCATTTTAGAACAAATGCAGGGAACTTAGAATCTCATTCCCTCTTTCACCTGCATCCTATTCTCTCAGTTATTTTACACTTCAAAATAAACCCAAGTGAATTTAGTGCCAACAACTCCCAAGCATAAAATGAATGGATCTTCATGACAGTTTCCTGAGTAAGAGAGAATATTATTGTCTCCTTTTATGCTTGATGACTGAAGTACAGAGAAACTGTCTGGCAGTAGTTCTGAATAGCAGTAGCAGTTTGAACTCAAATCTGATCTGCAGCACAAAGATTTTTTTTTATTATTATTTTTTTTTTAGAAGAAGAAGATATATTTGAGGAAACCAGATATGTAAACTATTATTACAAACTTCAAAATTAGCTGCTGCTTTAACGAGTAGAGTCAAAGGTAGAGAATGAAATCGCCTGTGGAGAGACTTTAGAGAGGAAAGAGAGGCAAATTAAAGTGATACAATTATGAATCCATCATAATTCTGATTTTAGTTTTGTTTGTGACAAGAACACGAGTGAAGTTCTCACACAAATGTTGAACGATGAAATTGGAACTGAAATGACTATCAGGTTTTCCTTTGCCTATTTTCTGCTACACTGCAAAGGTAAGCATGTCATAAATGAATAAATAAATAAATAAAAAGAGAATAGCAAGAAGGAAAAATGTAGTTCCTTTGAATTTATGTCCATACTACAGGCTTCCTTCAACTTAGTTAACACAAATATACTCAGTCCACTGAGAAAGTTAGAGGCAAAAGATTTTATACTTGTGGAAGAATTAAGTATGTTAAATCTGGTTTGACATTGTTTTATTTCATTTTGCTTTCCTGGGCCTAAAACCAATGATTTATTTGTTTTACAGCAGTACACACATTGGGTATGTTATATTATTAAAACATCTCCAATCTACTTATATTTCACTGATGAAATATGACAGGGATGTAATATGACCAAGGCAAAGCACATACAACACCTCTTCTTATACTTTGAGTGGACTTCAGTTATGATTAATTTGTGTTAAAATAATTATTCTGTGGCCACATGATGATTTGACTATATGGACTTTCTGCTGGACATAGATTAATCTATGTCACATGTAATACGTGTACTCCACTAGTATGGTAGAATGGTAGAAAAGCTGTTCCCATTTCCTCCCATTGTGCCTCCTCCCTCCCCCTTTAATGGAAAAGAGAAAACTGGCAGATGATAACAGCCTCCCTAATATGTCTATGCCAGAAAACAGAGGTTGGAAAACAGGAAAATCAGCTTCAGACTTTGTTTGTGTAGGATTTTATTAAATATATATATATATTTAATCAGGACACAGCCTCAATGTACCACAAAGGGCCAGAACAGGCTTTTTGACCTACTGATTGCACAACAGGCAGGAAAAAAAAAAAAAAAAAAAAAAAAAAAAAAAAAAAAAAAAAGTAATGAAGACAGGAAAGAATTGTCTTAGAGGAACTTATTTTATTTATATTAAGATTAATATAAACTTGAAATGTGTCATGATTAAGTATGTCAGATTTTCCATATATTGGGTAAATAGTTGCAAAACTAGGTATAAGCACTATTCCTATCTTGGAAAACTTATACTTTAATTGTAGATAAGATGTGTTCGTGTGTTGGTCTGCTCAAGGGTAGAAAGGCTTTGCAGGATAGGCTGGACCAATGGGCCGAGGCCATCTGTATGAAGTTCAACAAGGCCAAGTGCTGGGTCTTGCACCTGGGGCGCAACAACCCCAAGCAGAGCTACAGACTGGGAGATGAGTGGTTAGAAAGCTGTCTGGCAGGGAAGGACCTGGGAGTATTGGTTGATCGTTGGCTGAATATGAGCCAGCAGTGTGATCAGGCGGCCAAGAAGGCCAACAGTATCCTGGCTTTTATAAGAAACAGTGTGGCCAGCAGGGCCAGGGAAGTGATTGTCCCCCTGTACTCAGCTCTGGTGAGGCCACACCTCGAATACTGTGTTCAGTTTGGGCCCCTCACTACAAGAAGGACATCAAGGTGCTCGAGCGAGTCCAGAGAAGGGCTATGAAGCTGGTGAAGGGTCTGGAGAACAAGTCTTACGAGCAGCTGAGGAACTCTACAGGTACCTTAAAGGAGGCTGTAGCGTGGTGGGGGTTGGTCTATTCTCCCATGTGTGTGGTGACAGGCTAATAGTAAGTAGCTAATAGAAGTGCTCTATTTGCCTGTTCATCTTTTCCTTATGGTAAGATAAGGAAACATATGTGTATCTCATCACAATTTAAAGGTGATCAGATTTTTTTAATATTTCCTTATTATGTCTGATATTTATATTTACTAATGTAGACTAACACTATACATTATAAATAATGTATAATGCTATAATGCTACAATGTTGGCTTTATCCTACAAACTTTCAATGAGTGAAAAAAAAAATCCTCTCAATTACACTAGAACATAAATTTCAACATTTAAGAAGCTGATTAAAACCTATTTAGCTTGGCTGCAGTGTGATGAAATTTGGTCTGAAAGGTCAGTCTGGATAGCTTCCTATTCTTGCATCTGATGTTTATCTCCTAAATGAAGTTCATTTGAGAGAGATTATGCTTAGACAGAACAAAATGTGTATGGAATGAAGAGGGCAGTAGATTTGTTGTTGTTTTCTTTGTCACAAAGAAAACTTTTTCTAATTAAGAGAGAAGAGCTTGGAGGATGATGGTCTTCAAGATGTTCTGATCAAATTTAATGGGAAAAGGAAAAGGAAAGGAAAGGAAAAGAAAAGAAAAGAAAAGAAAAGAAAAGAAAAGAAAAGAAAAGAAAAGAAAAGAAAAGAAAAGAAAAGAAAAGAAAAGAAAAGAAAAAAAGTTCTGAGTGGGAAAAAATAAAATAACAATTAAAAAAAAGGGGGGGGGGGGGGATTAAAATGTCAGAATTAAAGTCAGCTTGCCAGGCCAATTAGTTACAGTGTGCCAGAAATTTAATTTTGTGTTTTGTTCCTTTCTTTTTTCTTCAAATTAATCAGTTTCTTTTACAGATATCAAAAATATTCCACCATTTCTCCCTCTGTCTTTCTCTCACTTGTGCATTTTTAATGCCTGTAGGTAAATAAATACATAAATAAATAAATAAAATGAAGTTTGAGGCATGTACCACATTCTTCCTGCGTAAACATTTCCTGGAAATTTTAATTCTTGAGGGTTTTGTTTTGGACCTTTCTCCAATCACTAATGTAAGAAAAATATTCACTAATATAAGAAACATACTTTAATTTAGTAATAAGTATCATCCTAGCAATCTACTTATTAAGGACAGGAAAGGCACATTATTTTCCATTTCTTTCTTTGTAAACTTCAGTGTTTTTCCATGCACTCACAAGTTATTTATATCATGGTTCATTTCTATACCCAAATTGTTTGCTTTTCCTAGAGAAAACATTTTTTTTTCTTTTTTTTTTTTTTTTCTCTCATTTGAAAGGAGGAAAAAACAATGACACATTACACAGTAATTCATAAATAATGACTATTTCCTATATTTTTTATATCTGTTGCTGTTGTCTGTGGTATTTTTTTCAGGTTTATACAGCAGTATAATTGAATTTTACAGTCTATATTGAACAGAAACTACAGGCAATTTGATGGTTTTTGCATGTCAGTTTTGTATAAGGCATTTGTAAGTTTACATATAATGATTTTAGAATGAGGGACAGGACTGCTCTCTATAATTCATACAGTCAACTGGTCTTGGTCCCCCACCTTGAAGGGACTGTAAAATGTTATAGAACTCTGTTAGCAACTACTGAGTAGTTCCACAGGATTCCCGTGTTTCACAAGTAGCTTAATTCCCTGTGCAAAGTCTTTATCTGGATGCACATGGGAGACTGTTATTTAGTATTCAGTAAGTAGGCAAGGTTGTTCTCCTACAGTGCTGACATCCGTGACCTACAAGAGAATCCCAAAAATTACACTGATCCATTAGAAAGATTAAGACAAAGACAATAATAGCTCCTGTGATATATCTTTCTGTTTTTATGAAAAGTTAACAAATTTGCCAAAAATGACAGACAGGAATAGATAATCTCTGTTTTTTATCACCAAATCAGACAGACTTAATGTTACCAAAGCAAAGATAAATGTTATGTTTCCATTTGTGGAGGCCGAAAAATAGATCATTTTTTCCCCTAGGAAGCATCAAGTTAAAATTCTTTACTTTGAAGACCAGAGTAATAACTCAAGTGATGTTTGGAAAGGTGAAATGATTAGACAATTATTACTAATGTACATTTTTTTTCAATATTTACTTAAGCCAAGGTCAGAGAGCATTGACCATTTCCACTACATTTCCACTAGAAAACTATTCTGTTGTCATTCAGAGTACGTGACATTCAGTGAAATCTCTAGTGACAAATGATGAAGCTTTTTTTATTTTTTTTTTTTTTAGTATATAGTGGGAACTCCATACAAGTCTTACGAGGAGCGGCAAGTGGCTGAGGGAGCTGGTGTTGTTTAGCCTGGAAGCCTGGAGAAGAGGAGGCTCAGGGGTGACCGTATCGCTCTCTACAGGTACCTTAAAGGAGGCTGTAGCGAGGTGGCGGTTGGTCTATTCTCCCACGTGCCTGGTGACAGGACGAGGGAGAATGGGCTAAAGTTGCACCAGAGGAAGTTTATGTTGGATATTAGGAAGAACTTCTTTACTGAAAGGCTTGTTAGGCATTGGAATGGGTTGCCCAGGGAAGTGGTTGAATCACCATCCCTGGAGGTCTTTAAAAGACGTTTAGATGTAGAGCTTAGAGATATGGTTTAGTGGAGTATTTGTTAGTGTTAGGTCAGAGGTTGGACTCGGTGATCTTGGAGGTCTCTTCCAACCTATATGATTCTGTGATTCTGTGATCCTTTTTTTTTTTTTTTTTTTTTTTTTTTCTTTTTTTTCTTTCTGCCAAATCAGTTGAGTCTGATTGCAAAATTAACTGCTGAAATATCACAGGTTTTGGGAAGGTCATGGTTGGGTAGTCAGAAATGGCAAAGCTGTGCAAATAATGTATCGATAAAAGGTGAAACAGGAAAGATGTATTTTGACTTGTTAGCAAAGATGCTAAAAAGAAGTGTGGATAAGGTAGGCTTTGTTTGATTGATTGATTGTTTTTGGCAGTGCTGTAAATTTCCAAGCACTTGAAGCAATCTGGGGGCATGTCACCCTTCATGATAGAAGGAAGGAATCAGATGTTCTTATTTACTTTGTAGTTTCATGTAGTCTCAATCTGATTCATGTAATCTCAGTCTGATTCTTGTCAGGATTATATGGGAACAGGAAAGTAATGTTAAAGGATGTTAAATGTTAAAGGATGTTAAATTGCCGTATTATTGGATATTGCTTATATCATTAGTATAGTCGATAGAAATATTCTTCCAGGTTCTGTCCGAGAAATGTATGAATCTATTGCTATTTTTTTTTCAGATGTAATAACCTGTAGTTATTCAACAAAATAATTTGTTTATGTATATTTCTGTATTAAGATTTTCATACAGTGTTCAACAAAATTGTTTATAATAACAATATTTAAATCACTGAATAACTGAGGTTGGAAGGGACCTCTGGAAATTATCTAGTCATACTCTGTTCAGGTAGGGTCAGCTAGAGCAGCTTGCCCAGGACCATGTGCAGTTGCATCTTGAATATTATCAAATTCCCCCTTGTCCTGTCATTATCTGACTGAGCAAAAGGTTACTCTCCATCTTTTTTTATAAAACCCTTCTAAGTATTGAAAAGCTGCAATAAGGTCACACCAGAGCCCTCTCTTCTATAGGCTGAACAGCCCCAACACTCTCAGCCTTTCTTCATAGGAGAGGTGCTCCAGTCCCTTGATTATCTTTGTGGCCCTCCTCTGGACCTACTTTAACAGATCCACATCCTTCTTGTGCTGGGGTCTCCAGACCTGGTAGCAGTACTCCAAGGGGAACCTCATAAGGACAGAGTAGAGGGGGACAATCACCTACCTTGACCTGCTGGCCTGCTGATGCAGCCCAGGATGCAGTAGGTTTGTGGGCTGCAAATCTGCACTGGTGGCTCATGTCAAGCTCCTTGTCCACCAGAACCCCCAAGACCTTCTCTGCAGCGATGCTCTCAATGAGTTCTCCCAGTCTGTACTTATGTCTAGGATTGCCCCAGCCCAAGTGCAGCACTTTGCACTTGGACTTTTTGAACCTTATGAGGTTCATGTGGGTCCATTTCTCCAGCCTGTCCAGGTCCCATTGGATGCCATCCCTTCCTTCTGGTGTATCAACTGCACTACTCAGCTTGGTGTCATCTGCAAACTTGATGAGTGTACTCGATCCCACTGTCTATGTTGTTGATAAAGATATTAAACACTACTAGTCCCAGGACAGACCCCTGAAGGACACCACTTATCATTGGCCTCCACCTGATATAGAACTACTATAGACCACTACTCTCTGGGTGCAACCTTCAAGCCACGCCCTTATGTACTGAATGATCCACCCATCAAATTCATTTCTCTCCAATTTGGAGACCAGGATGTCATGTGTGACCATGTCAAAGGCCTTGCAAAAGTCCAGGTAGATGACATTGGTCGATATTCCTTTGTCAACTGATGCAGTCACTCCATCATAAAAAGCCACCAGATTGGTCAGGTACAATTTACCCGTGGTGAAGCCATGCTGGCTGTCTCGGAATTACCTCTTCGTCTTGATGTGCCTTGACTTGCTTCTAGGATAATCTTTTCCATGATCTTCCCAGGCACAGAGGTGAGGCTCCTTGGTCTGTAGTTCCCTGGATATCCCTTTCTACCCCTTTTAAAAATGGGAGTGATGTTTCCCTTTTTCCAGTCACCAGGGACTTCCCCTGGCTGCCAGAACTTTTCAAATATGATGGAGAGTGGCTAGGCACATACATCAACCAATTCCTTCAGGACCCTGGGAAGCATGTCATCAGGCTCCATAGACATGGACATGTTTAGTTTCATCAAGTGGTCGCAAACTTGTTCTTCCCAATGGTGGGTGGGACTTTGTTCCCCCAGCCTCCATCTATGGGTTCAGGGAAATGAAAGACTTGGGAAGCCTGACACTCAGTGAAGACTGAGACAAAGAAGTTGTTGAGTACTTCAGCCTTCTCCATGTCTGTTGTTACCAGTTCACCCTTTTCATCCATCAGAAGGAGTATACACTTCGTGGCCTTTCGTTTCTGAGCAATGTACCTATAGAATCCCTTCCTGTTATTTTTTGCATCACTTGTCATCTGTGTCTTGGCTTTCCTGATCCCATCCCTGCATATCCAGACACCATCCCTGTACTCTTCCCAGGCCACATGTCTCTGCTTCTACTTCCTGTGCATTTCTTTCTTGTGCCTCAGTTTGACCAGCAGGTCCTTGCTCAGCTATCCCAATTGTCTGCCCTCCCTGCCCGCTTTTTAATGCAGGGGGATGGAGAGTTCCTGTGCTCTAAGTAAAACGTCCTTCTGATGAAAGAGTTCCACCTCTCAGCCTCTCAGCCTCTCTTCATATGAAAGGTAGTCCGGATGTTTAGGCACTTTGGTCTTGCACAAAAAAAAAAAAAAAAAAAAAAAAAAGATGCAGTTGTCCAAAATAACTTTAGGCACCCATGTTTTAAAACATTGCCCTTTTGACTTCTCTGGTCCTAGTTTGCTCACTTTTTTGAATGTGAAAAATGGCTTGTTAATAATAATGAAGTATTTTGAGAGGAGTAAATTGAAAAACAAACAAACAAACAACAAACAAACAAACAAAACAACAAACAACAAATCAAATTCTGAATAACATTGTCATTTTACCCAATTATTTTCTAAGGTCATAAAAGTAGTCTCTTGTGTATCAATGAGGTTGTTTGTTTTAGGAAGAAGCAATAAGAAAAGGTAAGAATGACAGATTCTGAATATTGCTTTTAATAAATAATAGAGATTAAAATATTAATGAATTCTGTAATGATTCCACTGTGTGTGTTTTAGGTTTAGTCTTACACAGCCAAGAAGTTTGAAAGAAACAGCAACCCAAAACGACTCCTGTATAAACTAGACTTCCTGAATAACACTTCCATTATACGTTTCCAATCATGGCACCGTAAATAACATGAACACACATTGCATGTTACACTGAATTGGTTTTTAATCTCTATGCCCCTTATTATATTATATAGAACAGAAGCTCGCTGTAGACAACTCATGTAAAACTTTTAGGATTCAAAGGTCAGATTGATTTCCCGCTTCTTTGAGCAAAATAATTTTGAATTATTTTATGCTACAGCTTTTATTTTATTATGGCAGTACTTTAAAACAAGAAAGACTGAGTGGTGAAGAAATAGACTTGATAACATAAATCGGATGAGTGACATGTAAATCAAGAACACAAGTAAATAAATAAATAAATAAAGAAGTGCCTTTTCCCAAGTCCTCAGTGTTAGAGAAAAAGTAATGGCAGTATTTGTCTGCCCTCTTATTCACAGTACAGAAAACCAGCAAGCCAAACCATCTCCCACCATCTCCCTTTAATCAACCTGAGATGTATACAGCAGATGACTTCTGTCTGTACAAAACAAGGAAGAAGAAAGGCCTCTTTGCAGCACTACCTGTTCTCATGAACCCAATTTCAATCACTCAATTGACACTACAGGCACCAGCATTTTTTGTGTTCTAATAATAATTCTGAAGAATCTTATAAGGCTTTTTTGTTCAGACCCTGCTAACTTTCAAATTCACAGGCTCATTCAATCAGAAAAAAATTATTATTTCCACCCTAGGACTGATTGTGCTCTTGATCAGAAATGAGTAATCACTGAAATCATTGTGTAGAATCTTTTCAGAGTGGGTGTACTTCAATTTGGCCAATGGGCCATGCTGGAGCACCACTTTTATATCTTGAAACCTTTATGACAGTAGAAAGAGAAATCAGAGCTGCAAGACATCGAGTTAAGCTAAAACATCCATCCCTACTAAGCGAGAAGGAAGAGAGCAAGCAAGCCCTAGCTAGACCCTACCACAGAAACAGTTTGCATCCTTTGCAATGGAACATCTTTGACACGTACTAACCATTTCTCCACCCTGGTTTTCCATGTTTCCAGGACTGACACAGACATGCCAAAGCTCAAGGGAACACAGAGAATGGAATATTATTCTGTCACTCATTTTGGTCCTTATTTTTTTACACGTGATGGATTATCCAGTGATTTGAGCTTTTGCTGCCATTTAGCATAAGCACACATCATTCTACAGTGTGGACAGCCCCAGACACCACACAAGTGATATAGCAGAGCCATATGTGCCACCCACTCTGGCTTAATTGCCAACCCTGTACAACTGGAATATTTAGGTAGCCTGTTTTCAGACTGACTACCTTTTTAATAGTATGGATGCTGCAAGTATCCCACGTTGATGCTGTGTGGACACACAAAGATGATTCAAGAAAAATAAAATTCCATTGCTGATGGTGAAAGTTCAGTAGACAAAAGCAATGCAACAACTCATGTTTTCAAAATAGGCACCTGAATTTTATGCACGAAACCTTTAATTTAATAATGGATATTCCTGAAAATATTTAATAAGGTCACCACAGGAAAATAAGCAGCAATTTCTGCTGAAATTAATGTACAAAATGAATAGTTTCAATAATATTACTTTTTTTTTTTATGTTGAAAGAATATTTTTAACACATATGGGCTATTAGGAAAGCACTAGTTCTAATCAAGTACTAATCTCTTATTTAAACTGAGGCACACTGAGTGGCTCACACACAATTTATTTGCTCAGAAAGGTAAATATGCTGAATACCTCTTTTAAAACTATTCTTCATAAAATACCTTCTTTGAGAAAACAAGAAATACTTTCAGTAATAAATATGAGCATAGCTACTGTGTTGCATTTAGCAATTAGCAATTTCATCTTGCTTATTTTCAGAGTTGAGAACTTTTTTTTTCTGTTTTTATACAGCATAATCTTTTCTAAAGAATTTGAATATGACAATTCAAGGTATACATCTTTATTCAGTGGCAAAAACATGTTCATTTTCTGTTTCTCAATGAGTAGTTTCAGAATAATTATGTTATTTAATTCCCAAATGTAAAATCTTTTGTGGAATATTACAACATCACCAATTATGATTTAGAAGCCTGATATAACTGAATATGTTCACCCAGCATTTACACAATTAAACATGTGACTCTTGCTGCTGCTAGAGGAAAAGTCAATGGATGATTAATATTATGGAAATGCCAACAACAGTCACAGGATCAGACTGAGAGGACTGCAAATGATTTGCTGACAGCAGGGTATACTCCAGGAAGACATAATGCTGAAAATGTACAAAAATAAGAGCAGTTATTCTTGCTGAACTTTATTGACTCTCAGGAAGGAAGGTTTACACACTGACTAAGGAAAATGAGACAATCTAGAATGTGTCACAGAAAAATAACAGCTGTAGGAAAAAAGCTTTTAGAAATGCAGGAAATAAACTTACTTGTCTGGAATAGGTGTAGCCATAGCTCAGAGGAGAAAGTATCTTTTTTAGGTAAGAAAATACCATTTAAAATACCTGATTACATGATAGTATTTGTTCTTCATGTTGTTATTTTCACTTGTAGTTGAACATCCATGTGTTTACATGTCCTCAAAATCTCTTTGACTTAGCGGAAGTAGAAAAAAGTCATGTGAAGACGGAAAAAAATGAGTCAGTACTTTACATACTTATCCAAATCTGAGTAAAGCATGTCTTATACTTTCAATACTCAGATACCAGCTCTCTAGAGTCATCTGGTAAACGTCTTCAAGTGGTGGAAATTCTCATACCTCAAGTGAAGTCAACGTGTAAGAATATTTGTGAAGAAGTATAAATAATAATCAATATATCAATATCAACTACATAACCCAGTTGTGCACATCAAATTTGATCAAACTGAAAACATCTTGTACATCTTTGTAATTTATATATATATATATATATATATTTCCTGTAAGTAATTACTGATATTTTTCTATAGAAGACCCAAAATGTTTTACAGCAACCTATGTCAGTTTCTGGTGATAGAGATACAAAGACTGTCCAGAGGGAAGACCAGAAACCCCGTGTTATGTCCATGCATTTCCTTAGGGTTTTCTTCCTGATTCTTCAGAGACTCTTCAGGGTTTCCTTTGCAATCAGCATGGTCTGCCTGCCTCTTGACAGAGAGGTCAACTTGAAAGTTGGCTTACTCTGAAACACACTGTTAAGGGTAAAGTGAATCACAACTGAAAATGGTGTGAATTACACCACTGAAAAGGAGTTAAGCTTCCTTATGAAATACTTAAAACAGAAGACCTTTTCCAAATTCAAGCACCATAGAAGACAGTACTACAAGTGTGAGCCCTGTATTGTGCAGGACTTTTCTTACAGCATGGATGCAGATACAAAGAATTTTGTAGTCTCCAAGGCAATTGCATAAACAAAAAAGAACAGAACCATCCCACAACGAAGAAGATAACCCCAGGGTCAGTCAGTCACAAAAGCACGTGCTCTATTATGACTTCATAAGGAAAAAAATAGGGTGCTTTTAAGGCTAGAAGGAACTTTGATACTATAAGCAAAGGGTTTTTTTATTACTCATAGATCCAGAAAACAGTGCTTTATGTATTTCTTTTAAAGCAAAACATTAAATAAATAAATAAATAATCTCGCTGTTGAACTCATGACAATAGTAAATATAAGGAGATAATTTATTTGATCAAACAATTATGTTGCTTTTATTTTTTTTCTTCATTGAAAATATTGCAGAGCAATAATTTGTTCACATAGCATATCCACGATGTATAGTTGAACAAAAGTTTTATAAACCAACATGCCTAACAGATAACAACAGCTTTAGACAGGAATTTAAGTCCTCTGGGATTTCACTAAAATACCTTGAGGTTGAAAATAAACCTTTAATTTTGTATTCTCACTTGAAATAAGATTGAATTTGCTAATGGATCTGCCTTTCCCACATTAATAACCCTAATTGTAGGAAACAGCCCTGTTCAACAAAGAAACCATGCAGTTCTGTAGTTCCTCCTTCATGCTGAGAGCACAGCTAATCCTACTTGGAACCAGCTAGAGTGGTTAAGACATCTCTACACATCCTGTTAAGTTCTTAGTAAACAGAGAGTTTACTAAGATTACTTTCTTAGAGAGATTACTTTCGCATCTAAAGTGGAACTTTGGAGATGGTTTCTTTCTTAAAGCAGTAGGCACTCAGTCTTCCATTCAGTTCCCTCGTAATGTTTGTTGATTTCAGCAAATGATTTTCAAACTGTTAGCAGCTAGGGTCAAAATGCCTGCTCATCTTAAGAACTGCCATTCTACACACTTGGTGCCTGGAAGTGTCACAGGAGCAGTTGTAATAATTTATTTTGCAGATAGCATTTCAGACAAATAATGCTGGTAGTTGATGTTAATCCACAGAGAGAACAAGTCAATAAAACCACTATTACTAATATTTCATAAAATCTATGTGCTAAATCAGTTTGGTTATAAGTTTGGTTATAAAAATGTAAAACCACAGTAACTGGTTTTAGTGTGATTTATCTTATATAATACAATATCACTTCAGGCTGAAGAAATTTTATTTATTCTTATTCAAATAATATATGTTCTTTTCCCTGTACAACAAGTTGACTCCAACTTGATCTTGATCTTTTCTCCTTTTTTTTTTTTCATTTTATTTATTTTTTAAATTATTATTATTTGTTTATTTGACTATATACCTGACAAAAGCTCTTTTCTTCGTATATCAGTATGGTCTCTGACATTTTGCAAATGTGTATGGATACAACTCATTAGTTGACATGAGTGAACTGAGAGTAAATTTGTACCATATTCAGAAAAAACAGTATGAAAGATAATATTAATACAAGAATGGGACTTGCTATTTAATTTGATTTTCTTTTAGAGTACCTGAGTTACTGCAGTTACAGTGCCGCACATTTTTCTTCATCCCATCGTACATATCTCAGTTTACTCTACAAAGATTAAAGTTTATTTAAGGAGCAGTAGAGAGATTCAAAGAGCCAAATAGTCACACTAGTCTTTTAAACTATTGTGGTGGTTTTAACCTTGGTGGGCAGCTGAACTCCACCACAACCGCTCTCTCACTCCCCCTCCTTAGAAGATGAGGGGAAGAAGAATGTATGCTGGAAAGAAAAAACAAAACAAACAAACAAAACAAAACTCATGGGTTGAGATAAGAATAATTTAATTAAAGGGAAAAGGAAGAGAGGGAAACAAAACAAAAAAACAAAAAGCAAAGGCTGCACAGAAGCACAGAGAGAGAGAAAAGAAATTACTCTAATTTCCGTTAACAAGCGATGTTCAGCCACGTCCCAGGAAGCAAGGCCTCAATAAGCAGTTGTCTGGGAGGACAGGTGTTTTCATAACAAGAGCCCCCTCTCTCCTTCCCCTTTCCCACCTTTTATTTCTGAACGTGATTTAATATGGCATGGAATATCCTTTGTTTGATTTAGGTCAGCTGCCCTGGTGATGTTCTCTCCCCACCTCTTGCCCACCCCCAGCCTGCTGGCTCTTGGTGGGGTTGGAGGGGGTCCTGATGCTGTGCCAGCCCTTCTCAGCAATAGACACAACACTGGTGTGATACCAGTGCTGCCCTAGATACAAATGCCAAGCACAGCACTCTGTGGGCCTCTGCAGCAAAAGTTAACTCCATCCCAGCCAGACCCAGTACAACTATATTGTAAATTAAAGAAAAAACAAAAAGAAACAAACAAAAATCAACACAACAATCCTTATGTGGGCTTATTTGCCTTATTTCTTTTCTGTTGCTCTCTCTCTTTTTTTTTTTTTTTTTTTTTTTTTTTTTTT
>CM021766.1:86940350-86998064 GCA_011076525.1 Nettapus auritus | reverse complement strand
TTTTTTTTTTTTTTTTTTTTTTTTTTTTTGGCATAGTTCTGAAATCACCTTACAAAAGAGACCAATATAATTTTCTTTATTTGAAAAGGGCTTTGTGGCAAATTCAGATGCTACAGCCTCTCATGTGGAAGTTTTTGTCCTGCTTAAGCAATTATCCAAAGATTCTTATCCTGAGACACGGTCACTAAAATTGTTTCTTGCTGAGAACCCTATTTATTTCTCCAAACTCTTGTTTTATTTTGCTCCCCCCCCTAAAATTATTAAAGCTTCTTGAATTATTCTCTTCCCTATGCGCATTCTTCAGGCTTCTTACATTTTTTTTTTTTTTGTCTTTTCCTAACCTCTGCCTTTAATATTCCTCATACAAGTAGGAAAGACTGAAGGTGAAGGATGATGTCTGAATTAATGGCACTGTTGATGACTATTCCTTAAGAATGCTGTGAAAGAGACTTGCTCAAAGGATGAAATACTGGACCTAGAAGATGGATTTAAGTGACAGGCTCTTTTGCTGACCCCCCCCACCCCTTCTTTCTAACTGAGCCATGCAATCCACACAGTTACTAAGATTGCCTACTCTGAATGCAGGGAGTAAGTTGACAGATGCGTCACATTAATTTAGGTCTATAATTTACCAAGATTCTAACTTACACAAGTTCTCTTTACAAAAAATCCATAAATCCATAAAATCCAAAAATCCATTTACATAAAAATCCATATTTTTGTCCATAAGCCTATGATCAAAGATCAGCAAAAAAAACGTGTATACCTGTAAATATCAGATGCCTATGAAATAGCTTCCTGGCCTTTCTTAGGCACTCTGATGCAAAAGGTGAACATTATAAAGAACAGATTGCTCTTAGAACATACCCAAACAGTAGTAACAAAATAGCAAAAAAAAATAAAATAAATAAAATAAAAATAAACTTGGCATTGTGTCTTGTTACTTGTGTCTATTTAGCATCAGGTTTGACATAGGTGCTAGAATGAATAACACTTTGGACTGTGGAATGCAGAGTCACATAGATGGAAGCACCCTCTCTTCAATGAAGCCTACAATATAAACAAAATAATCATCATTTAAAAATCTAGGCATACAGCAAGTTTGCTTATGTGTTTCCTTTCATTAGGAAACAAATGCGAGACTGTACTGAACAATATTCCACTATGGTTACATTTGGCTTGGTCTATGTGGTTATTTAATATACCAACATCAATTTTGAAAACTGACATTTTTTTTTTTTTTTCTTCTTTTTTCCCCCCCGACTATATGAAGTGACATTCTGTGCCTTTGAGATACTAGTAGGACAAAGCAATATATATTATATATATAATCCCTCTGATAGGAAGGGAGCCAAGAAGGCCAGAAAAATCTGCCTCCGTATGCTGTGCTGACAAAATCCTATGATCTCCTAAAGTTTGTCCCCTTACATTTTCATTCCAAGACACTGTTAATTTATCTGATGAATGTTGCAAGTTGTCAATACAAAAACATTGGTAATGTCCAGGAGAAACAAGTTTGGCTCTAAGAGTCCAACTGCTGTCGATTGCAATGTTATATACAGTACGTTATAATTTAATTAATCATTTGTTTGCATTTATTCCTAAGCAAAGGGACTGTTAATGTTGTGTCCTGATAAAATTAAATTCTTCAGTACAGAGAGGAAAAGAGATTCCATGCCAACCTTGTATAAAAAATATGTGCAAACGGAGTCTGTTTAAATCAATTTCTGTCTCCTCAGAAACAATATGCCTATTTTTACCAATGGCTTATCACAAAGTCTATATTATAAAGTAAAAGAATGGCAAGAAATAATATAACCATAATAACTGACACGTGGGGAAGACATAGAAGACAATTTAGTATCTAAGTCTCTAAATCTGCAAAAATACTTTCAGTATTACAGTACTTTAAACTCTCAAAAGGGGTCATATGTTGGCATTCTGGTTTTGATAATGCAACAGCTCTAACCAGTACATTAAATTTTCTGCAACATACCTACCCTAGGAAACAATATTGAGAGAAAAGACCTCATGTTTTCTTGGATTACTATTGGATTTTGTGAAAACATAATATGGCACAAATAGATGACGTCTTCACTGATAATCTCAAGAGACAAATGTGCTTAGAGGCAAGCTTTGGGTAATGATGTTTGCAGCTGTTATAAAGCAATTATGTACTACAATCAGACATGATTGTTCTTTCTCTCTCTCTCTCCATTTCCACTATTAATTTAAATTAGCCAATAATTTTCCGTTTATAGGTATCTGGAACTCATTGGGCAGGCAGACAGACAGCAGAAAGGAACTCATGTGAGTGTGGAGACACATCTAAGGATGGGTAACTTCATCAAGAACATCAGAGGAGCATGCCATATACACATACATTGCCAGCTGATCCTAAATTTTGTTTTGGTCTTTTATTTTTTATTTATTTATTTATTTATTTATTTATTTGAATCATGACAATTAACTGCTTTGCACCCAGGATTATACCCCTTTTGTTTCTGTTGTATGAGTGAGCAGCATCTGAGCATTCTTTATTATGCAGCCAGATCGGGAACTGTGGGTGTCAAATGTTAACAGACACTTCCTTTAAGTATCTGTTATTTATTGAAGTATATCCTCTCCAAAAGTCATATGACAAAGAATGAAGCTATTCTGGGACATACCTTCTGTCTGTACAGTAAAAGCAGCAAGACAAAATTTTACTCCTATTTATTGCTAAGTTGTGTGAGGTTCTTACACCTGAAGTGATCTTAATCCTCTGAGTTCAACAGAAGAAAAAGGAACAATACTTAGATCAATCCTACATTGTTTTGTTGTTGGGTGAAACTTGTCAGCATGTTTTACCCATGCAATTATCTCAGAAGAACCTTGCCTGACTTTAACAGTGACTTCACAAGGCACAAGGTGATATTAGTATTAAAACAGTAAATGAAAAATGAAAAAATACAAAAATTAACATACAAATGCAATAAAAGTTTAATTCTTTATACTAGCTTATTAAAATAATTGACTAAAATGTATGTCCTCAGATTTTAGTATAAAGCATTTTTCCATTTGTTTTATTCTTAAGATCAAGGTCCAGATATGCACTGAGTTATGAAACACAACAACAAAATCCCATCTGACTTCTGTTTTGATATCTTCCATAGTGAATAGTGCTACAAAACTAAATATAGTCAACAAATATATTCAACCAGAGGAATATGACAAGAGAGAAGAATGTAGGTTACAACTCAGACAACTTCTATCTGTTATCAAGGCCAGACAGAAAGTGAAAGATAGTTCTTAGTGCTAACAGAGAACATAGATTTTGTTGATTAGAAACCCTTTGCCCATGAACAAAATATGGATATTTTATTTTATTTTATTTTATTTTATTTTATTTATTTATTTATTTATTTATTTTGCAAATTGAGGCCTGATGAAGTACTCACTAGCTTTCCTTACAGGAAGAACTGTGCTCAGTCCCAGAGAATGTGGCTTTAGCCTTTGGCAAACCATAGGAGACTTATCTTTATTTAATAGATCCTGTTTAAAAAATAATAATAAAATGCCAGATAACACATTTATTTTTGTCTGTAAGGATGCAGCTTAAAAGTTTCCCTCTGCCCATGAGTTTTTCATATACACTTTTTGAAAAGGATGACACCAAGCTTGTCTCTTGGAAATCTTAATAGAATCTAATCCACAAAAAAATGAAATGAAGTGCAATGAAATAAACAAATAAATTAAATTAAATTAAATTAAATTAAATTAAATTGTGTTGATATTTCAAACAGACAAACTATTCCTAAACTTTAGAACAAAAATAACTGATAATCACTAATGCTGCACTACATAGTCTCACCCAAGTTTCTGATTGTTCTAATGGTTACTGTTTATGCAAAATAAAACCAGGTAGCACATATTACAGTTTTGTCTCCTGATTCCTACAATAGGCTAAATAGCCCTCAAGCTGCATTTTCTCTTCTTTTCAGAGGCAGTCTCTTCAGATGAGCAGTATAAGCTTCCATACATTGATCCACTGAAACAACCTTGCTGAATCAATTTAAGAAAGCTTAAACTATGTTTCCTGCATCATCTCTTCTGTACAAAGAAAGTAATTTCTAATAATAAAGAGCTTTCTTATATTCTCATGCTAAATCTTTTACAAGCATGAAAACTAACTTATTTTTAAAAGGAGAAAATATGTTTTAAGGCAGTGTAAATTCATTACACAATGCAGTGTACTGTAAGCCATAGATTTTCTTATCACAAAAAGATTTATATCCCATGATCTCAAAGATGCATTGCTTTTTACAGATGTTATTGCAGTTAGAGAGATGGGAATGGTAATTTTTCACCACATCTGTAAAAGAGAGATAACTGCTTTGTTAAGTATGTGCAAAGTAATGGATCATATTAATCACTTCCAGGCCCTTTAAGAGGACTTTTGCCTGGTATATATCACAAGCTTTACTATATCAGATAGGGGTAGGACATAGAGTAAAGTGATCTTTTGAATATGTGTGTATGTATTTACATATACATGTTCACACATGGGGGCAAAAGGGCAAGAGAAAGAGGAAAGTAACTAAACTGTTACTTTCTTCTGAGTCTTCTGACTCTTTTCACTAGGAGAATATTCACCTGCTCATGGCTGTTTCGAAACACTGAATCAACTTAAATAAGATAGAAGCCCGCAATATATTATCTACATGCTCAATGCAAATAGAAAGGTGATTTTAGGTTAATACCAGTTTTCAGATGTCTACCACAGACATGGTTCAGACGGTAGGTTTTATACAACTTTAACAGTCAAAATATAGCTCCCCTTACGGGAAGGATGGCAATGTTGTTCCTACCAGAAGCTCAATTAAGCTAATTTGCTAGTCCTACTTGTCCAAAGAATAATTTGAGATACCTTCTTCTCCTTTAGTGTTGTTTGTTTATTTTGTTTGTGTTTTTTTTTTTTCTCTGCAACATGTGGAGTGATTGGGGAATATCTTTCCTTATTTCTATATTTAAGATGCTGGTAGTGACCATGACAGCCTTTGCAAGACATTTGGCTTATTCTCTGCCAGATCTTTTCTCTCCCCTCCTGGGATGGGAAATGGGTATAAAACAAGGAATGAGAGTAGAGGAGAAGTTCAGGGATGTTTGAGAGTCTTATGGTAAAGCAAAGTTGTCTTCCTGTCACTGTGACTTCCAAGAAACTGTAAGTGTCTCAAGAGATCTGCAGAGATTCCAACCCACTTCTATGGCAAAGTAAGTCCCTGCTGTGGCATTAGTGATCAAAATGCAAGCACTCCAACCTATTGAACAATCTCTGCAGTTATCTCAGATTATAGAATAATGCTTCAAATTTGTTTTCGGAATAGCTTTGTAACACCTACCTGAAATCTTCAAAGGAGACTTTAATTTAGTTAGAACAATGATTTTTCACTGAACACTTGTAGTAGGTGAAACTTTAAATTTCACCAGGCAGTCCTTTATATCACATATTGAGATATATTTATATATATATATATTATATCTTATACTAAAACATAGAGAGAAAATATGAAAGTGGCTCAGTGTTAACTTTTGGAAGAAGCTAAGTATGAAATCTGTTGCTACTTTTTCCTACTTTTTGTCATCTGTTTCCCACACATCCACATGGAAGCGGGTCTTTAGCTTCATACCAGCTGAGATTGTGAAATCACAGTTATGTTTTTAATTGAGATTTGTTGGGTAAATTTCTGTCTATTGCTCTATAATCAACCAGTAGCTTTTGGATTAATAAAAGTGAACATAGGTAGATAGCAGCTGTAAGCCAGACTGCTGGCTAAATACAGCTGAGAATTAATGCTCCCCAAACCTCTCCTAAACAGAAACAGTATTTCTAAAATGACAGACTTTTCTTTTTTTTTCTTCATTTAAAATAGCTTTTTGTTGGTGGTGGTTGGTTTGTTTGTTTTGTTTTCATTTGTTGTTTGTTTTGGGAGATAGATTTGTTTGTTTGTATTAAGGTTTGAAATTTTTTACTTAATTCTTTTCAGAAGTGAAATTTGAATTTCTGTAGAAACAACATGGGAAAGTGCTCTGGAAGCTAAGATAGATAAGTGACATTTAAAAATAAGAAATACATTTGAATGGAGAAAAAATACTTTTAAATAATGGGAAATTAGCTTTTTAAAACAGTTCTTGCTTTCTTGCAAGGGAATATAAAATACTTTGGAGAAAATTTTAAAAATTAGCTGAAGAAGAGAGATTTTTTTGTGAGCTTGATAGTATAGTCCTCTCAGCCATTGAAATCCCTCACAGGAAAAATATCATACTATTGTACTCATATAATAGAACAAATTCAAAGATACAGTGCCAGTGTGAAAGGATGATTTTAACTGTGTCTGAAATTTGTGATTGATTTTTAAATAAATGATTTGAAACATACATTCCTGACAGTAATATTAATGCTACAAAAGATTACAGATCTATAAACTGCCTTTGACAGAATTACATGATCAAAACTAACACAATGATGTCTACATCTATCACACACCGTGTCACATCACTGAAACTTCCTTGTACTATCACAGTATTAAAACTATTATTTTAATTACTGTTTTTAATTACATGAACATTTACTGTTTGCTGATATAAAACCTTATTTTAGTAAAAATAGAGATAAGTCTTTTGAGAGGTGCACTTTCCACATTTGGTTATAAACATAACCAATATACAAAACATAATCAACATTTTGCCTCCATAAAAAATCAGAGATACTGTGTTTTCCTCTTCAGATATGGATAGTATCAAGGATTAAAGGAAACTTCACAGATTTATTGCTCTTGTTATGATCCTTATACATCTACATCTAAGACTAGTTTTGTCTCTGGTTTTCTTGTTTTGTTGTTGTTTTTGGTGATATTTGTTTGGGGTTTTTTTTGAGCCTTTGCAGAATTTTCTGTGTAAATAAATCTGGCTGTAGACTTATTACATAATTTAGTCTTAACTTTACAGGAATATCTTCTGTACTTTTGAATCCTGCTTGTGCAAATATTTGGAAATTTGCTTTGCTTTAAACACTAAAGTCATTCAAAAGACCAACTGAAGAAGAAGAAGAACAACAACAACAACAACAAAAACAACAACAACAACAAAAACAAAAACATCATCTGGGTTATTCAGTACCTCTTCCAGGATTTAATATACTGCGGACACATTTATCAGACACATTCTCTACTTTTCTAGTATTTATGGGATTGTCTGTGTCTGATCTCCCCTGCTCTCTTCTGATGGCATATTTATGGAGGATTTATGTGTTTGGTCTTTTGTTCTAAAAGTTTTTAAGCTTGTTGGAGCAAACTGGATTTATTTTTATTTTTATTTTTATTTTTATCTTTATTTTGGTGACTATAGCAGGTGTAGTGAAGGTTTTCTGATCCTAAGGGTGAGATTTATTTTGCCTAAATTGCCTTAAAATCTCAAAAATTTAGATAGGTTAAAGTCTAACCTAAGGCATTCATTGGTGCTCCTTCTATCAACAATGATGAGAGATCCAACTTATTTTAGACAGGGTTCTGAAAACAGTGAGATAACTTACCTTCTGGAGAGTTTGCTTGCTCGTTGAACAAAGAGAACTGTGACTAGATGACACCTTAGAGTAGGCACTTAATTTTCCAGAGTTTGAAGTTGTAGCATTATAAATCTGGAGTGAAATTTGTGAAAGTCTCGCTATGAAACTGTCTGAATACCAAGTTGTAATTGAAAATGAAAAGACTGAATGGCAAATCTGTACCAATAATCTAAATGTATCTGGATGTGGCCTCTGTGACGGAGGTCTTCTGATACAGTAGAATTCAAATTCACACAAGAAACCTGTCTACTTATCAAATCACAGAGGCCTTTTTCCAGAATTAACTTATTAGTTTTCAAAAGCCATGTAGCCCACATGCTTCTCTGACTCTTCATGTAACTCTCTCATCTGCTGTGCACATTAGACATAATCACTCTGCAGCACTACTAACGCCTAGCACAGACATAAGCAGACTCTGACGACCATTCAGTGCTATGTTATGGTTCTTGTAGGTATGACACAGGATGCTCACATTCCCAGTCCTCGTCTTTGAGCTCTTGAAAGTTCCCTGCTCAAGCATCTAGACCTGAGGACCATGGAAAACTTGTGAAGATCCCCAAGGAGGAGGACACCCCAGCTGCTTTGGGCAAGCTGTGCCAGTGCTCAGTCATTCACAGAGTAAAGAACTGCTGCCTGCAACACTGTGTTGTGGGAGCTTGTGCTTAGAGCAGTCCTCCTGGGTGTGTGTAATAAGATTCACATGCCCACTTGACATTCTCTCCTTTGTTTCTGTCAACCACTACCTGCATACTCCTTTTGTAGGCTCTTATAATGGTAGGCTGTGACAGCTACAGCATCTGAGATTCTCTGTTCTCCAAGAGTGAGCACAACAGGGGATTCTCTTAGCATCTGTTGTACCAAGTGTGGTAGATAATGCTTACCCTCTAGGTTCTTATGCCATGCAGTCTTCCCTGGGACACATATGGGCTATGCACTGTCCTTAATCAGCACCCTTCAGGCCAAGAGTTTCTCAATCAAATCTGTATTTGGATGGCTGACTGCACAGCAATGAATTTGATAGACAGGCTGGATGCCACAGTCATCAATCAATTGTATGCACAGTCACTGCCTCATGCACAGCTTAGGTTGAGGAAGGTAGCAAACCATTTCGTTAACAGTGGATACAGTAAACTCCTTTATGTCCAGCCTGGCCTTACTTCCATCTCATAACCTGGTAATAGATAAGGGGGAGACATGCATGATTGTATCTGTGATCATCGGACTCAGCGTTCATAAACAATAATGCTGTTCTAAATACCCTGTCATTTTTATGATTGTGCAGAAAAGTCTTTCACTAGACTTTAATGTTTGTCATGACAAGGCATTGCATGACCTATATACAGATTGTGTAGGAAAGACTTTAGCATGAAAAATTGTGTGTGTGCATTCATATAAGTAATCTGTTTAATTGTATTTGGGTTAAAATCAAATGAATACGATATATCAAAAACATGCATCATTCTTTTAGCTTAGATCTCATTTGATTCCTACATTATGCTAAATTCTATTCATTTTTTTACAGTTATTTTCAGTAACTGCTTTTATAATTATTTTTATATTAGCTTTGTACATTTCTCCAATTTCTTAAGTAAGAGAAGCAAGATAATTAGGGTAAAACTCATTATAATAAACAAAGCAATCAAGACATCCATCATTATGGATTTATTATATTTCATTCTTTATTTGTTTGTTTGTTTTTGTAATTTTTTTGAAGATCACCTTAGAAACGTTACAGCTCTCTATCAGCAAAATTTTAAAAAGTTTCAAGAAAGCTCTGAAGACATTGCTTGAAGAAGTTGATTATTAAAAGCCTTTCCAATTCAAAGATAAGTGAAGTAGAAAAAATTTGAATGTTCTCCAAAGATGCACGAGAAACAATGAAATAACTGTTCTGGTTAATATGAATAGGCAAAATTCTCTCATTAAACAATTGAAAAAAATAATATTGTTAATGGAGAACAGCCACTCTAAAATTAGATGTCTTGTAGTTATTATTATTTAACACATAACCTGTAGTCAGAGGTAATTGTGTCATCTTCTATTCTTTGTCTAACCGTATAATGAATAGTAAACCATAACTGTCTGTTACTCATAGAGAATGATTGTAATCTACCTTTTGACCAATAGAAAACCTTCATCATTGATTACTAACATATTTCACAGTACATCATAAAAAATCTGACTTTGTAAATGACTATAAAAACTTTGAAAGAAGTTTATAAATTATTATCAGGGTGCAATTCACTTAAAGATTGTGTCTTGGACTGAAATTCTGTAAAGAATACAAGACAAATTATCCAAAATTTAACTCCAAACAGAAATTGCAATCAATGATTTACTTATTTTGCTTAAAGAGATGAAAAGAAATAGGATGGGACATCCTTAAATCCCGTTCTTGACTATGTTATACATCTGAAAACAGGAAAAGGATAGTTGGAAGAAAAATGGTAAACTTTAAAGCAAGTTTTGGGAGAAAGAGATTAACTCAGAGAGGATGAATTAATGAAAAACAGAAAATACTGCAAAACTTATTGATGCAATGAGTCAGAAAAGCTTAATTTACCTTAAAAATCTTTGTTTCAGTTAAGTGGTTTGGTGCACTAAAAGGCAATATTTCCCTGAGAATCAATTTGTAAAGGAATAAATATAATAACAGTTTTTTCAGTATAGCCACTGCATTCATCCCCCACTGAGGTTATGAATTAAGTTTTAAGTCTGTTTAATGTTAATTTTAAAAACACTGAGGTAACAAGTACCCATTATTCTAACAGTATATGTTCTAGAAACCATGACTGTGTATATATACATGTATATATACACACATACATATATATAGTAAATGGAAAGGGCTCAATTTAATTATAAAGAAAACATGAATAATGTAGGTCCATTTTAGTGAACTTGGGTAGCTGGGAACATTGAAATACTTGGTCCAGCAGCTTTATGTGACCCTGGGTAGTAATTCAACTGGAAATAAGTTTCTTTCTTCCCTGTAAATTATTTTGCCCAAGACAGAGAACTGCAGTTATTCTGCAAGAAGAAATAGGAGGTAGGATTTTTCTCTCTGTTTTATTGCAAGTTACCTTACATTGCCAAGGTAAGTACATGAAATTCAGATTTTTGAAAATGAACAAGAATTCTCATTTGGACATGAGGTAGGATAGAGGACTGCTAACCTGAAATGAGTGATACTCTGAGAGACTAACAAAGCCAATACTAGTACAAGGGCAGCACAGAGTTGCCAGAAGAGAAGTGCATTAAAAGCCAGATAGGAGAGGGTACTGGAATTCAAGAACAGATTGCAAAAGAAATGTAAAGCATGAAGAATGCATTGTCTGCGCACCTGCAGAATATTTCGGGACCGTGCCATGGAGTGAAGAACCTAGAGATTTTAAAACAGTCTTTAAGTGGCTGCACAGCTTTGGGGTGATACTGTGGCCTCTCCAATAGAGAAGAAACAAAATTTCAAGATATGTCTGTTCAGCTTCAAAGACATACAGCTATATTTGAAGCTACTTAGAAATAAACTTATGGGAATAAAGGATTTTTCTTTCATACCTTTCGATTTTCTTATTTTCCAGAGGAGTAGCATTTGAATCTTCAAGTAAGTCTGATGAATCCCTGAACTATGACAGAGATTTTATAAACATAAATGCATATTCTGAAATACCTTGTAATTGTTTCCAGGGTTTCCATCCTCAAGTGGAATGTAATGAATCATATGGCACAGAAAACCTCAGCAATCTTCTATCTTTGTTTAACTATGTTTCAAAAAGAACAAAACAACCAACAAAATCAGCCCAGATTTATTCAAATGCTACAGGTAGCAAAATGATGAATGCAGTATTAAGATTCAGTTTTTTTAGTACTCAGCTCTATGAAATGCTGATGCTCTTGATGTCACTTTAACTCTGCTTTATTGTGTCAGTCATTTCTGTATGAGAATACTGATGGTTCATCAGATCCAATATGTTATAACAAAATGGTATTTTCTGTGGAATGAAGTGTCAATCCCTCTGAATTAATGTATAGGGAGGAAGAACTTTTCTGATTTCCAAGCTTACACTTCCTCTTTGAAGAACCACTTACATTGAGAGGTTTTGCTATATGTTTTGTTGCCATTGTTTTGCTTTGCTATCCTATCTACATACTTATTCAAAATACAGAGAGGAAACACAAAAACTAGTTTGTGTGAAAAGAAAATAAATGCCTAGAAAACACAATATTTGGTTTTGAGAAGAAATGTAAACTAGAAGCATAAGATGAGCACATTAAACTTATTTCCCCAGTGTCTGAAAGTAACAAAGCATGGAATCAAAGCAAAAGAACAACTTTCTTATTTTAAGTTATCCCATATATAAAAAATGGATGGGTTTTCATATGCCTGTCCTTTAGAATGGGCACCAATACCTTTTCTGTTTTAGACAACTTAATTAGAAGTGAAAACTTTCCCAGTGTCCTGATATGAAAGGCAAAATAATTTGTATTGCATTTCTAAGCAAATTGTATTTCTTCTGTATGTTGTTCTTCTGCTGTTTGCAGAAGAGGTGATTTCCAAGATTTCCTATTGCAAATCAAAAAGATATTTAGCATAGCACAAATTTGACAGCTCAGTTTCCACCCTCTTTAGAGTCATATGGTGCATTTTTGGCTTGTGGTTTACCATGACAAATGCAATATCAAAACAGTATAAGCCTTCTCTAGCATGCTACTTGTAGAACTTACATTGGAGCTACAGAGACGAGTTATTACAACCTTGAGAAGTGTGTTGGTCTCTTCCTGAAATGATCCCTCTGCCAGAGGGTACAGGAATGTCAGTAGATATAAGGAGTCTGGTCTTCTAGTATTTCTTTTGTAAAGCAAACCACCTTTGAAATCAAGAATTGAACATGTGGAGGAAAAAAAAAAAAAAAAAAAAAAAAAAAAAGAATTAGAGAATCCTACTGCTGTGGTTGTAAGAGCTCAGAGTTTATCATAAAATGCATATGCAATATTGTGTAATACAGCAGTATCCTTACAAAAAGTAGTGTAAACTTACAGACAGGTTTCCCTGTGTTATTATGACAGACATGAATGCCATAAGAACAACGATTTGTTTGTCACATCTTCCAAAAACAGTAGAAAAAGAGCTATTGAGAAGTGCTTGATTAACCAGTGTAAGAGGAACTTCACTGAATAGGGAAACCTAGAAAATACATGCTTGAAAAGAGGGAACAAACACAGAAAAAGAAAAGCATTAGACCACTGTCTGGGTCTTCTTCTGTTGTTTTTTTTTGCCATATGATTAATGTTATTCAGAGGTGAGAGCAAAGCTCTCTCAGAACCCAGAGCTGCACCCATAGGTAAAGGGTACCTTACTGGGGTAGGATGTGTGTGACTGATTCAGATATCTGTGACTGATTCTTGTTCCTGTAAGATGTGGAATAAATGTAGGGATCTTCTCATAGGTGTAGATTCATTCCTATGTCTGTCTTTCAGCTCCTTTTAAAATTAGGTATACCAGTTCATCACAGGGAGTTCAGTGGACCACTGTGCTAAGTTTTGGAAGAAACTTTCCTCGGAAGGTATTATTTCAGTATGCTGGGTGGCCTTTTTTTTGTCTTGTTCTTGACATGAGCAGGGCTTATCTAGGAGATTTATGTTCCAATGTTGCAATTCTGGCAGATGGTATTAGTGATTTAGGAAGGACCTGTTGGAGACCTTAAAATTGTTCACTCTTATACTGAAAAATCAATACCGGTGCAAGTCTGCTGAGGATTCCTAGGTGATTTATTCCTACTAATTAACAAAGTTGAAACCTCTGCTTCCAATTGCTTTTATGGTTGATATTCACATAGTGTTTCTACATATAAAGAAACAAATCTAGTAGGAAAATAACAATGCGAGTGCTGTCTGCTTAGCATGCAAAGGATGCAAACAGCAAATGGGCAGAAATGAAATGTGCATGCACGCACAAAAAGGCAAACCCAAAACTAATTTAAGGATACATTTCAAAAGGACTAAATGTTAATATTTAATACTTCCCTAATTATTAACCATGATGTGCTGTGGCTATGTTCATACAGATGAACACTACTCACTATCAGTCAGTTTCACCAGATTTATAGGATATTAACAGGTCAAATCTTGTCAACAACTATAGACAAAATACAAAAGAAATCATTACTCCTTGACATTAATAGCAACAAAATCCAAATAATTTAGAGAACAGTCATGCAGCTTAGTACTTACTGATTCTATTTACTGAATATTACATTCAAAATTATGTGTATTTCCAAAATTGTGTTGGAAAGCTATAATGTGATATCTCTCTTTTTTTTTTTTTTTTTTTTTTTTTTTTTTTTTCTCTCTACACTTCAGGGAACTTAATTCATTTTATTCCTTTATTTAATGAAGATGGTACAATATGAACTTCCTGGAACAAACAGGTTCATATTGAAATACCTTAATTGATCAAATAAGATAGAAGCTTAGTAGAACCTATAATTTGATATTGAATTGCATTTTTAAGAGACACCCCTATGTAAATTTCTTTTAAATCTTTTTAACAAATGTTTCTTGCTGTTGTTGTTGTTTTTAATTTTGTTTTGTTTGTTGTTTTTTTTTTTTTGTTTTCCTGGAGACAACACTGGTATCTTCCACTCTAAGTTGAACACTCACAACAATTGTCAGGAATATAAATCAACTATTGTGATACAAGTTATAGTTATTAACCTACCAGGTTATATAAACAAACAGTTTTGCAGGGAAAAACTGTTCAGTTCACATCATTTAAATAGAATTGAAAAACTGGACTTAAGGATACTAGGCACTTCATGGGCCTTGATGGAATGCACCTACAAGTGATGAAAGGCCTGTCTGGTTTCATTGCAAGATCCCTCCCAATAATCTTTGAATGATCAGTCATGGGTAGAGGTACCTGAGGACTGGAGGGAGGCAAATGTAATTCTTATCTTCAAAAAGGGCAAGAACAAGGGCCAGGGAACTACAGGCTAGTCAGCCTCATGTCAGTCCATGGGAAGGTGATAGACCATCTTGTACTGGAAACCACTTCCAGGCACATTAGGAACAAATGGTGATGAGGAGTATACAGCATGTTTTCACCAAAAATAATTAAAGCCTTAAAATCTGATAACCCTCTATGGTACAGGAAGTTCCAGCTGAATATGAGAAAACACTTCTTTACTGAGAGGGTAATAGAGCACTGGAACAGGCTGACCAGAGAGGCTGAGGAACCTCTTTCTCTGCAGATATTCAAAACTCTCCTGGATGCAATCCTGTGCAACGTGTTTTAGTTTTTTTTGCTTAAGCAGAGGAGTTGGACTAGCTGATCTCCAGAGGTTCCTTCCAACCTCAACCATTCTTTGATTCTGTGATGACAAAATGACTGGCCTAGTAGATGAGGGGAGGGCAGTAGGTTGTCTTCCTAGACATCAGTAAGGCTTTTGACACTGTCTCCCATTAGATCCTCAAAGAAAAACTGGTGAAATGTGAGCTGGATGAGAAGATGAAGAGGTAGACAGAAAACTGCCTGAGTAGCTGGGCCCAGAGTGTAGTGGTGAGTTGTATGAAGTGTAGTTCATAGAATCACAGAATCATAGAATTACAGAATTACAGAATCATAGAATTGTAGAATGATTTGTATTGGAAGGGACCTTAAGATCATCTAATTCCAATCCCCATGCCATGGCCAGGGACACCTCCCTCTAGATCAGGTTGCTCAAAGCCCCATCCAACCTAGTCTTGAACACTTCCAGGGATGGGACATCCACTGCTTCTCTGGGCAACCTATTCCAGTACCTCAGCACCCTCACGATAAAGAATTTATTCCTTAAATCTAATCTAAATCTACCCTCTTTTAGTTTAAAGATATTTCGCCTTTTTCCATAACTACACTCCCTGATAAAGAGTTGGAGGCCAATAATAAACAATACAGTTCAATTCTGGGTCCAATCTTGTTGAACATCTTCACTAATGATCTGGATAATAGGGTAGAGTGTGCTCTCAGCAACATTGCTAATGATACAAAACTGGGAGGAGTGGTGGATACCACTCCTGAGGGTCATGTTGCTATCCAGAAGGACCTTGGCAGGATGAGAAATGGGTTGACAGGAACCTCATGAAGTTCAGCAAGGAGACATGCAAAGATCTGCACCCGTGGAAGAACAGTCCCAGGCACAAGACATTCTGGGTGCCACATAGCAGGAAAGCCGTTTGCCACAAAAAAAAAAAAAAAAAAAAAAAAAGGGGGTGTGGGGGTCTTGAACCATACCCAGGTCTTCATTAAGAATTAAGAGAAGTATTGCTGACAGGTAGAGGAAGGTGATTCCATTCCTCATCTCAGCACTGATGAGGCCACACTTGGAATGCATTCAGTTCTGGGCTTCCCAGTAGAAGAAGGAACATTCTGGAGGGAGTCGAACAGTATGCCACAAAGATGATGTAGGGACTGAAGAACCTCTCCTATGAGGAGAGGCTGAAAGAGCTGGGACTGTTCGGCCTGGAGAAGAGCAAGCTCAGCGGGGATATCATAAATGTCTATAAATACCTGAAGGGAGGATGCAGTGAGGACGGAGCCAGGCTCTTCTTAGCGGTGCCCAGTGACAGGACAAAAGGCAATCAACAAATAGAAACACAGGAGGCTCCATCTGAACATCAGCTTGTCCAGGGAGGCTGGGGAATCTCCTTCCTTGGGGATCTTCAAAAGCTGTCCATGATCCTAGGCAAGTGGCTCTAGATGTCTCTGCCTGAACAGGGAATTGGACCAGATGACCTCCAGAGATGCCTTCCAACCTCAACCATTCTGTGATTCTTATTCTTTGACAGTAGTTTCTTGAATTATTAACTACACAAAATTAACCATCAGTCAGTGAACAGTAGTTTCAAGATCAATATCTGCAATACAACAGATAAACTACACTACAAGACACTTACAAAATGTTAGTAACCACTTACAACTTTCAGAATATTTGTAATCAACTAATGCTCTGATCCCACAGAAACACTCAGAGCTGTGTGAATACACCCCCCCACCCAGCAGGTGTGGGTCACAGGTCCCCAGTCCCTCCCTGAAGAAGGCGGATTGCCCCCCATTTCCCTCACTCCCATGGCCAATGTGGGCTCTCTAATGCAGGACGTGCCCCTGTTCTGTTCTATTCTGTTCCATTCTATTCTATTCTGTTCCATTCTATTCTATTCTATTCTATTCTATTCTATTCTATTCTATTCTATTCTATTCTATTCTATTCTATTCTATTCTATTGTTAATCTGTTTGGAAGCGTCCATCCCCTGGTATCAGACAGTTAGGTTTGCTTCAGTCACGAACAGGGGTTATATTCTTGTTCCTGTCATATCATCTGCTGGTATTGAGGTCATGTGGACAAGGTGAGCACAAATACTTGCATTTTTCATCCCCTTACTGCAGCTCTGTTGTACCACGTCAAAACATATATGGCTCCAGCAAGGTAACTTGTGATTTTACATTTTCTTCCTGAAAATAAGAATTTTAACAGAATGTTAAAAATATTTTAAAATTTATATACAAACAACAGCAAACAGAAACAGGAGCTGTTTACAGAGACAGCAGCTGGTTAGAAAAAGTTTCAGCTTTCTGAGACTCATGCTTCTAAGGTCCAGGATAATAAGGCTGCACTGCATTTTCTGAACTGCCTGGGAACAGAAAGAAAATAAACTCTCAAGGCCAAGGCAGAACCAGCTTTGATCATCTGTTTCCTTAATGAGTGTTTTAATGAAATATTCTCTGAAAAGTTTTGCCTGACAAAAAAAAAAAAAAAAAAAAAAAATAACCACCCTTATTTACTTGTACTTCACGAACAAGTTTGGTGTTTGCGTGTTGCATGTTCCCATTGGTTGTCTTGTATCAAAGGAATGCAAAGCCACAGCTGAACTTGGCTATGTACCCTTGATCAGTCAGCTCAAAAAGAAACTGAAAGCAGTGAACAGTGTCAGCCTGTAATTTCTAGCCCACTGGAACTCATCAAGACCAAGAGCCTGTGTTTTGGGATTCGATCTAGTAGGACTGCTGGAGGAACAAGTTAATTTTGAGTGCTGAAAACTATAGCTATAAAGTGCTGCAACACTTAACTATTGAATCTTAGCCTGGGCACACTATATGTAGAGAGATCAACCACCTCCAGAAGGGATCCAATGAACCTTATGTTGGGCAGGGAACCAAAAATTTCAGTTCTGAGGGTGCTTCTGGGTACTGATGAGTGCTTTGAATCTGGCTGTTGTTGGGTGTACATGGCTTTACTGAGGAAGAACCAGGCAAAACTTTCTTAGAAGTCCTGGTCCTCACAGAAGGGCTATGGAAGAGATCACTTTTCTCTTTTCCTTCCTTCCTTCCTTCCTTCCTTCCTTCCATACTTCCTTGCTTCCTTCCTTCCTTCCTTCCACTCTTTAAAATACAAAGACAATATATCTTTTTTTCTTTTTTTTCTTTTTTTTTCCCTAGAATAACTGAAGTAGTTATATTCACTCAGGATATGAGACAGTCAGTAATTACTATTTGAAAGTCCATTAATGCTTGCATATATCCCAAGGCACGAATAGATATAGATAACAGTAAAAGACACCGTGGGGGGGGGGGGGAGGGGGGAATTCAGCATTCAGCAGAGGCAACCTCTGTGTCCTCTCAGGCTTTCATTTTTGCACCTGAGGCTTCAGATATGATCCCTGAATGGGTTAAGCCTTAATGGCGCAGCTGAGGTCTTCTGTGCCACCCCTCACTAACTACATCTGCCCTCTGATGCTTCAAAGGTAGCTGCAAAAGGAGGGTAGGATGAAGAGTCATCCACACAGCTCTGAGACTGCTAGCTGCGTCTCTGTATGGTCTCTTAAACTGCTGTTTTTTAAAGCAGATTTAGCACTCAACCACTTGCCCTTGTCCTAAAGCTTCTGATGGCAATGACAGACATAGGAGATGTGCCACGGTGGGACATACTTTTATCCAAAGCATTAAAGATCTTATGTCACAACTATGTGATTCTCACTTATCCATACTCATGAGTATACTAATGGGAAATATGCTCAAACATATTTAAAAACAGATGTGCAACAGCAATTTATTCACCTTGCCACCTCCTCTCCCCAGGTATCAGATATAGCAGAGATCTAACAAAGTGTATATGGTTATTTCTGGATCTCTCCAAAAGACCTCATAGATGGGTTTATCTTTCAGAGTTTACATCACTCTAGAGATTACTTTATTGTGTAATGCCAAAATAGGATTATGTAATCATAGATATGAGTTTCATTTTAAAAGCTAAATGAAAGGTTGCATTGTAGTAGCCTGCAATTTTGAAAACAATACATGCCAGTAGTAGAAAGCTAATGGTATTTGGTGAGAAGTATTAGGTTAATCTGATTAAAAGTACCTTTATTTGTTCTAGGAAATTACATAAATCATTTAATCCTTCTCAGTTAAATAACAATGATTAACCAAACATTCTGTGCTGGTGGCTACCTAACCTGTGGTTCACATAAGCAAGTCAATAAAGAAGTAAAATTATTTTTCTTAAATATCTTTGTCTGACACATATATATTAAAAATACCTCAGAAAGTAATCACCTGAATTCTGGCAAATATTAGGATTATACTGATACTTTTCTTGATGTTTAGATAAATATTTACCACTTCATACCACTTGTGGCTGATGGTGGTACTACACTGTAACAATGATGGATGGTAACTATCTATTTATATATCCACTGGGAGATATAGAGTTACCAAATTATAGTCCTGGGAGAGGGTAAGGAAGAAAAATGAAAGCTCAGCCACTTCTCCAAATGTCAAAATCTAAATCATAAATTGTAAAGACTGTTTTTCTTTAAAAATAAATAATTAGGTAAATAAATAAATAAATCTATGGTGGCATGGGACAAATAGAAGATGTATTAAGAAACACAAAACACCTTTAAGAGTAGCTTTTTGTAATGGATCAATCTGTCATTCATAGTTTCCTCTTAAAGGAAGTATGCTGAGCACATGTCATGTGACATGGCACAGAGTCATGACAGCTCCACTTTCTTTAGCTTTACAAGCATATTTGAAATGTTAAAACTTGGAATACAAAATAAATAAATAAATAAATCTTCTTTCTGGATTTGCCCCAAAGCACTTCAGGACATTATAAGAGATAAAGAGATAAAGTGTCAGCAACAACACACACAGGAGGCAAGATCATACTGATGTTATGTGTAGTGCTTAAAGCATGTAAAAAAGGAACAAAACATTGGGAAAATACTGGACAGCCTACATGTCACACTGGTACGCTGGACAACTTACACATACTAAAACAAAAATATTGGATACTTTACATGCGGAGTTATTCCAAAATTCTTGTATCCTAACTGCAAGGGTTTAAAATTAGACAAAATTTTCTATTTTAATTAAAACAGCAAGTATACAAAGTGAGATTTTGGGGGAATATTTCCAAAGTAAACTTGTTCTTCATGATGTATGGTGATGAATAAAAATTTTAGTAGTTCACAGGAGAAATATGGGGAGAAACATGGAGTTTCAATACACTGTATAATGTCTAGAGTTTTCAGGACATTAAGAAAGCTCTATAACTTTGCCATGAATTTATTGTTTATTGTATAAACTAGTAAATGCTGTACCCAAACAAATAATTTCCACTTCATCATTGACCATACAGGGTCTTGGTAAGTATCACTACAAAGGGTACATAAAATTTGGTGTCTCTGGACTACTCTAACTCCACTGAGAAAAACTGATTTACATTTTTTTCTCATAGAAGTCTTTTCATTCTTATCATTGACTGTTCTTTTTTTTTTCTAATTAATGCCAGGCAATCTCCTTAAGTCCTTTGTTTTAATGTGTAAATTATTCTTCAAAGGTTTCTTTTCCACTTATGCAGGATTAAAAAAAAAATAAATCCCTGTTATGCATAATGAATCTTTGTAATCTGCTGTCAGCTTAGTTGAGAAATGACCATTTTTAACATTAAGTGTGCTTTAGGGAAAGTTCTTTTGAAGTATCCGTCTTGAGGAGAATATGTTTTAGTCCTTTGTCTTATTCTGATTTATCATGGTAATTTAAGTCTTGCATTACTTGTATTGACTTAAAATTAGAAAAAATATTTTAATGTTTCCGTGGATGAGACAATATATCAGTTCTTGCAATTCTTGCACTCTCATTATGCATATATCACAGTTCTGTTCTATTTCTTCTTAATATCTAGACTCATGTGAGGAGACCATACATGAGTTACTGTAAATAAAATTGCTTTCATCTTTGCATATTGCAAAATAAGAAAAAAAATATACAAGGTATCAATTCCTTGAAAAGAACAATAACAACAACAATATATACATATATTTTAATTATGTTTTATGACATGTAACCAAGCTTTCTGGGTAAAAAATCTGTTTTCATAAGGAATGAATACATTTAAAAAAGACTTTTCAGTGAGGTAGCTACACATAGAAAAAAGAAAGAGCCAATTAAATTGATTTTTATTTTTTATTTTTTGAAAAGAATAAGGCTTATAATAATTAAAATTTTGTCTTTCTATCTGTCAACTTACTTTAAAATGTTGCTTATTTATGCTTTTCATTATATCTCACTGGAATTTTAACATTATCATTGTAATAATGACAGAAAAAAATAGAAGGAGGTCTCTTTGTATTCAAGAAACAGTACTTTACAGAAGTTAAATTATTTTGACTTCCATCTTATTTTACCACAGCCTGTCTGCAGCTTCTCCTTACTCTGTGATTGGAACTTCTAGGTTTTGCACACAAAATCAGAAGAAAAATCTACTACAACAAAATAGGTGAACAAGAGGAGGAACCAAATTCTCTTTCTGTGCTTGAGAATCACGTTCCTCAAAATGCTGAGGAAACTAGTCTTATTTAACAGGTGGAAGAAGTATTGTAATAGTCTGCTTTAAACTAACACTCTAGACTAAGCATTTTCCTGGTGCCTAAACATTGTGTAGGTGCATAATGTACTCAATGGAGAAAATCAGGTAGATTACCAAAAGCAGCACCTTATTTTAACACTTAAGCAGTGTGAATATGACCTCAGATGTAACTGACAGTACTCTTGTATGGATGGAGAGAGCCAGGCACAGGTAGTGTAATGTGTAGGTGTGATGATGGGGAACAGGTATGTCTGCAGTCCTGTATACAAAGGTTACCCCTGTGGGAACCACTACAGAAGTACTTCTGCCTGACTTCCATGAAATCTTCCACCCACAGCCAGGGCCAGGTGTTTTACTAGAGCACTAAATTAAATAATGATGTTACCATATCACAACTGATGAATGTCATCTTTAGTAAAGTAATAGTAGCTCCTTAGATATTCAGCCAGAGTATATGGCTCCTTTTGGAGATACCCACAGAAACTAGGTCTTGCTTTCTTCTTTATTCAGGTAGTGGCTCAATCAGCATTTTGAGAGGAAAAGTGATCTGTATTCAAATCTATGCCTGCCAGTTCATACTTGAGCATTAAATTATCTCCATCATCTAAAAACTGAATGTCTAGAATCCTCCTAGATAAATTTACCTAGACATCTGTAGAGACTTATGAGACTAGCAAAAATGGAGAAAGAAAAACAGGAAGAATCTCAGGTGTTTCCAGATGTTAATGAAAATCTTCTGGAAATGTTTTTTTTGGATGTGCATGTATAAATCACTTCCCTCAAACACTTGGCTCAGGATAAAAAATATTTTCTACTCTTTTGTTACAACAGAAACCAAAACTAATTGATTTATGCTTTCCCATTACACCTTTTCCTACAACCATGGGTATGTCCAAGTTACTTTTTTCTCATATCTGCTAAATATGTGGATGGATGAATTCTTCACCATTAAAATTATTTCAAACATGCTTAACATGCTTGCAAAAACTCGCTGGGGACAGTGACAGGACCCAAGGGAACAGCATGGAGGTGGGACAGGGGAGGGTCTGGCTGGGGGGTTAGGAAAAAGTTCTGCACCCAGAGGGTGGTCAGGCTCCCCGAGGAAGTTAACAAGGCACCGAACCTGTCAGAGTTCAAGGAACCATTAATGGCCATTAAGTACCATCACCACACAAATAACACTGTAATGTATGTCGTTACTGTCATGAGAGAACCAAACACAACAAAACAAAACAAACAAACAAAAAAGCATAATGCTTTTTTGGGTAGCAACTTAGATTATAAGGGGGAGGATTTTTTTTAGGAATTAAAGATCCCAGAGAGACTTTCCAAATGTGCCAAGTGTTTTCATAAAAATACACTTGTTTCTATTGTTAGAACTCAAAGTTCTGCCCTCAACTAAACTGTGTAAGGAAAACAAACAAACAAAAACCTAACAACTACAACAAAAACAACCACGCTAAAAGACAGCCAAATACCAGTTAATTTTTCAGTCATATTTTAGCTATAAAATCTGTAACTAATGCAATGTAATGAAAGTAATTTTCCCCTAGGCTCTCTAGAACAAAAGCCCTAACATGAGCAATCATTCCCAGAAATATATTACAACTTATTCTTTGTGCAAAATATCTTTGTTTTTAGTTTATCATAAGATCATTTGAAAAGCAGTAAACTGATACAGAAAACCTCAGATCTGAAATTAAGCCTGCAGATAGACCCCCTGTGAAGACTGTAAATGACTTTCAGATAGCTCTGCATAATAGCTCTGCTACCACTGGGGTCTCAAAAGTTAGAACAAAACTTACTGTTCCTTTTGCATTGGTCAGTAAGTAAATATAAAATAAGTTTTACTTGATGCCATATGGTCTGTTTCTCTAATATAATTTACTGGAAGGCGGGAATTTTGGAAAAAAAAAAAAAAAAAGTACAGCTTCATATATAAGCCTGATTCTTCTGATTTTGCCTTAATAATGTTCCTGACCATGCAAAATATTAACTTTATAGATGGAAGAAATGTTGTCTAGTACAGTAGTTTTCATATCAAAACCAGACATTAATGAGATCACAACAAAATTCAGAGAAAGGGAAAAAATAGAATAAAGTAAAATATAATAAAATAAAATAATAAAATAAATAAAATAAAATAAAATAAAATAAATAAAATAAAATAAAATAAAAGTAAATAAAATAAAAGTAAATAAAAGTAAAAATATAAGTAAAAGTAACAATGCTCTGGTTGCGTATTAGTGTTTTAATGATTTTATCCTAGTAGAAAGGAAAAAATATATATATCCCTAACAAAATGCCAAAGAAAATTAAAAAAAAAATAATAATTCTCTTTCTTTTTTAAAATATTATTTCCATACAACAACAAATAGTTTGATTAGCCATAAAGATAAAAAGAATGGAGTGATTTCAAGAAGTTCCATGCAAGTACACCTGATTTAATGCAGGAACATATATACCTAGTCTAAGGTGAAATGATTCATAGAATCCTAGCACAGTTTGAGTTGGAAGAGAACTTACAGATCATCTAGTTCCAATCCTACAGCTATGGGCAGGCATACCTGCCCATCAGTTGCCCAAAGACCCATCCAAACTGGCCTTGACAGTTCCAGGGATGGGGAATCCACAACCTATTTTTGTGGTTCAGCACAGCAGGCAGCTATGTAACAGACAGACACTTGCTCACTCTCCACGAGTGGGAAGGAAGAGGGAATCAAAAAGGTAAAATGTGAGAAATCATGGGTTCAGATAAAGGCATTTTGCTAGGTAAAGAACAAGCTATACATGCAAGCAAAGCAAACCAAGGACTATTTACTACTCCTCATTGGTAGGCAGATATTCAGCCACTTCCAGGGAAGTAGGGCTCATGCCATGTAACATCCTCCTTTGTTACCCTAGCTTTTACTGATGAGCATGACGTCATCTGGTATAGAATACCCCCTTGGTTAACTGGGACCAGGTTGTTTGTGCCCCCTCTCAGCTTCTTGTGCACCCCCAGATTCCTCACTGGCAGGGCAGCATAAGAAGCAGATAAGTCCTTGATTCTGTGTAATTTCTTCTCTGCAACAATGAAAATGTTGTTATGTTATCACTGCTATTTTAATCAAAATCCAAAGCCTGACATCATATGAGCCTATATGAAGAAAAATAACTGCCCCAGGAAAAATTGTGACATGGTCATAGTGCCTTTACCACCCACATAGTTAAGAATTTCTTCCTTATATCTAACCTAAACCTCTTTTAGTTATCTTTTGTCATGTCACTACACTCCCTGATAAAGAGACGCTCACCATCTCCCCATTTGAAGATGGAGGGCCACCTATACATACTATAAAGTTGCTATAATGTGTCCCTGGAGCCTTCTTTTCTCTAGGCTATATAACTACAACTTTCTCAGCCTTTCTTTGTAGAGAAGGTGCTCCAGCCTTCTGTTCATCTTTGTGGCCCTCCTCTGGACTCATTCTGGTACTTCCATGTCCTTTTTGTGCTGGGCACCCCAGAGCTGAACACAATGTTCCAGGTGAGGTCTCACGAGAGCAGAGTAGGTGGTGAGAATCGCCTCCCTCAACCTGCTGGCCATGCTTCTTTTCATTCAGTCCAGGATATGGTTAGCTTGCTGGGCTGCAAGCACATATTGCCAGCTAATGTTGAGCTTTTCATCAACCAATACACCCAAGTCCTTCTCTGCAAGGCTGGTCTCAATCCATTCTCCATTCAGCCTGTAATCGTGTTTGGAGTTGCCCCAGCCCAGATGCACGATCTTGCATTTGGCCTTATTGAACCTCAAGAAGTTCACACAGGCCCACCTCTCACGCCTGTCAAGGTTCCTTTGGATGGCATCCCTTCGCTCTGGTATGTCAGCTGCAACACTCAGTTTGGTGTTGTCTGCAAACTTGAAGGTGCACTCAATCCCACTGTCCATGTCACCGACAAAGATGTTAAATAGTGCTAATCCCCATACAGATACCTAACACTGGTCATCACTGGACTCCACCTGAAGATCAAGCTATTGACTACAACTCTTTGACTATGACCATCCAGCCAATTCTTTATCCATTGAGTGGCACATTCATTAAATCCACATCTCTCCAATTTAGAGACAAGAATGTAATGTGGGAAACTGTCAAATACTTTGCACAAGTGTAGCTAGTAATTCAGAAGTAATAAATTCAGAAGTAATTGGAGGCCAAGTTCATTTTTCTCCTAGGATTTATTTGTTTCCGAATCTTCTTCTGTAATTTGTTCCAGCTGAAAAACTCCTTAAATATTATATAATAAAAGCAAGTAATTTCAGACTTATGCTTTCGAGCTTTTGGCATATTTTATTTTATTTTATTTTATTTATTTATTTATTTATTTTCCCCAGGATGGCTTCTCCCCACTCCATTTTCTGATATATCTCCTCAGCCACCTGTTTAACCTTTCTGTTTAGTCTCATATGTATCTTAGTAGCACAGAGCCAATTCGTTGCTGCTGCAGAACTGTGAATCAGGTTTATTATGACAGCACCTCCACTGTGGTAGGCAATGTACACACTACACAATGGACAACTGGTATCTCACACAGTTTGCTATCAAGCTAGAAATGAGTACAATGTTAGGGAAGAGATGCTACCTCTTTGGAAGCCCTTTCCAGACTTTTGGTGAGAGAAGAAAAGTTTAATTAGAATGTATCACTGAGAAGGAAGGACAGGAATCAGAGTAGATGTAGAACGATAGAAATTGTAGGGGGAAAATTGAAGAGGACAGGAGAAAGATGAACATAATAGTAAAAAGATAGTATAAAGGGAGTAGAAAATGGATAATAGGAGAGGTCTAGAGAGAATATAATCAGGCCCAAGGTAAAAAATACCGTTAAAACTGATTAAGTTTTCCTAAGGTGCTATCATCCCTCTTTTGGTTACTTCTTTTTCAGCTTTTCCTTAACACATCCTGCACTGCTTGATCTAGAAGACTGTAGGAAGGCTAATGGCATTGAAGTAGTGTATAGCTACATAAATCACAGCAATGTTGAGCAAGCGCACTACTGTTAGCATTGCAGCTGTGTGTTGGCCTAATTTTGTATAATCTGCTTTTCATGCATTAAAACACTGATAATTTCCATTTTTGAGAGTGATGTTTTTAAAAGCATTTTTGCTCTTAAATCCTTTGATACTCTTAAACATCTCTTGATGTCTTATAGCATGTATCTGATTTTCTTTAACTCATTAGTTTCCTCACACAAATATCCTGTACAACTTCCAGTAGGTTATTATTAGTAGTATTTTATCATCATACGTGTCCCATTTGCACAAGTGAAGGAATAGTTATCTCCTCCAATTTCATTGACAAAAACAAACAAACAAACAAACAAAAAACATAAGGAGAGGAATTTAGAAAACCAGAAAACCTAGGAGCTTGGTAAAAGAAAACATGTCCAAATGATGAAATTGATAAATATATTAGCATAATAAAAGGCTCTATTACATGTGGGAACAGACAGATTAGCTTCCAAGAACTGGGGACATAGAACATTCATCAATGATACCTTCTTTTGACAGTAATGTTTACAGATTTCCAGGCTGATCTTTTTAGATAATCATATTTTTATTTCTGTCACATGTCTGTACATTAGCACATTTTTACACTTTTGAGTCAAACAGAGGGAAGAAAACTAGAAATAGAATCAAAGAAATAACAAAAACAAAACTCCACTATAACTCTTTTTCTCTGTATGATCTTGTTGGCATATATTACCACAGAAGTTCGAAACGCCTTGTTACACTTCAGGATGATGACAGAGGAAATATGCTTTGCTCCTGTCTTGATACCAAACATCTTCTAAAATTATAATTAAAAAAATAATAAATATACTATCCTAGTATTTTCCAGCATAAGACCATATGTTATAATGAAGAGCTAAACATCACAAACATGGGTGCCGTAGGAAATAAATCTGCAGATTACTTCTATTTCACAATGCCAGGAAAATTGGACTACCATAATTTTCCGTGATTTGATGGAAATTACAGCAGTTGTATGCATGTTTCTGAAGGCTGGGAAGAGTTGTTCATTAAAAGCACATTTTTCAAGCCTTTAATAACTTGGATATCATAAAACTTTAAGATACATTTTGATGCTTTTTTACTCGATGAGTTCAGAAGTATTTACATGAGTTAATAAAGCTAGGAAAGCATTTGCACTTTTGCAGCTCAGGAATACTCTACTCAAGAGTCTCAATTAACATGCTCCAATATTTCTTCTACGATAATTTCAAATTTTATGTTGAATTATAAAATTGGCAATTTGACACATCCCAGTTTCTGGCTCTTTCTGGCTTGTATTTCTTATACATTATCCAATCAAGATTGTGAACTGGGAATACTGCGATAAAATACAGCAAACACTTTTTTTGGAACATATATAAATTTAAGCAGTATTAATTGCACACACAGTAGTAATGACTGCAATTTGATTTGAATGTTCTCTTCAGTAAAAAAATGCTTTGTGAATTACTCGGTAAATAATGTATTCTATTGGGCATATTCTAGAGTTTTAAGTTCATCTCCAGAACTGTATAAAATTCAGCAAGTCAATTATTTGTTGGAAATTATTTGTTCAGCTTATTTGCAGGCTTTCTAAAAATTGAGATCTTGATATTTGGCAAGAAATTTCTTTTTCAATAGTTTCCAAGCTTTTAATTTACCAGTGCGTGGAACAATTACCATCCTATTACCTGCAATCCATACTGTAAATAAGAATATGGAGAGAGAAATACAAGAGGATAAAATGATCCTGAAGAGACAATAATCCGAAATCATGTCTGTTGAGTGACATCCTGTCAGTCCCTAGAATAAACCTTGCCTGGGAATGAGTGGATATGCAGGTGAGAAGACAATTGCTTAATCTTACGAATTCACTTGAAATGATCCTTTTAAGGGATAAGTGGCCAAGACATGTCTAACACTATACTTCTTTCCTTATATTGGATTAGAAAATATTTTTGAGAATTGTAATGATATAGAACCATCCTGGGACTCTTATCTCATAGACACAATTCTTTGTAAGCAGTTTAGAGGAAGCACCCATTGACCTTGTACTGAAGGATGAACTTTGATTGATATAGATGATCTACCATACTATGACGTTTAAAATGATGCCATAGTTTGGGGGAGAGGAGAGAAAGCTTCCTGAAGAAAATTCCTCTATAGATCACATCCACTGCTTAAGGATCTGATAATTCCACTGCACCTCCAGGACTTCAAAACCAGAGGAACATAGACACACCCACCAGTGCTAAAGTCAGAGACACGTTTTGGTTTACTATGTAAAGTGCAAAAATAAGACAAAAGAACTGCAAAAGTTTCTTAAAGCCAATAAATAAATAAATAAACAAACTATCAGGGCAAAATTAAACAAAAACAGTAAGACACTGTGAATGAAAGTGTAGCAGCGTTAGGAGAACACAGCTTTCCCTCTTCTGTTCAGAAGATGGCGTAACTATTTTAATTTACTTATTTACCATTTATTACATATATTAATAGTTGCAGCTATGTCTACATTAGAAAGCAGCGAAAATATGTAGAGAAAAGCAGTCAGTGCTGATGGCCCCACACCATACACACCTGGAGAGTTACTTCTGATAGTCTCACAGGACCAATGTGAGTGTCTGCAGGCACTCCAAGACACCCTTTTCCAGTTCAGCTTCAGATGACCCAAAGTTGTCATGGTTGACATAACTTGGGTCAGGCAAAAACTGCAGTGCCCTTCCTTGGGAAGCTGTGTAGAGCACGTGTCACTGGAGGAAGTTTTGCTGGCAGGGAGATACTTTGTAAGCATCACACAACTGCTAGGAAACTTAGGGAAAGAAAAGGAGGCTTTCCTAATCCAAGAAGGAGATGTGCAACCAAGTCTTAGAGGCCATTAAACTCTGCTGGTACCCAGAAGGGGTAATTTAAACCAAGAACAAATTGAAAGAGATTGTATTAGAGAGCAAGGCACAAAAAAATACACATGTACTTGCATATGTATAGCAAGCAGGGAGTAGGATTTTAAAGCCTTGGCTCTGTTTTGCTTGGAAGAAGCAAAGTTTTTTCTGGTGAAAAAATGGTTTGTTCTATTAGTCATCTAATCAAATAGAACTCTAGAGATTGAGAGCCTTTTGATGCTCTTTCTGCTTGCTTGTTTCAAAGAGAAAAGGTGATACAGATCCATCTCAAGACTGGCCAAATAAAAGTCTCCTTGTATTCATCACTATAAAGCAATAGTCCATCTATTTCTTCCCCAAATGCAAACATGACAGCTTCAATGGTCCTGGAATGTTATAGCCATTTTAAATTTGAATTGCACAACAGCGAATACTGAAAAATCCAGGTGTGTGTGTATATATATATGGCTTGGATATTTATTCAAGAAATTACAGAATTGGATGAATTATTTCATATGCAGTTATGCATTATCAGTCAGAAAGGAGCATTTGCCAAAGAGAGCTCCCTAGAAAGTCTTGAAAAGAATACAAAAAGTTTTGAGAGCTATACATAAATATATTCATACAACTGAGAGATGCTATTGTATGTCTACAAATGGACTTGGAATTTGACTATAAAATCAAACATATATGCATTCCATGAAGAAGAACAAGCGACAAGAACTGATAAAAAATACAGACAAATTAAAAAAACTATCTGAATAAATGAACCAAGGGTCAAAGATTTTAAGCATACCAATAAATAAGATGCATTTTTTTTTGTGTGTGTACAGATTTAAGACAGTAGAACTAAAAATAAACTGTAAAAATAAAGAGGAAAGTTTGTTTAAACAGGGTCCAGTCCCTTGAGGAAACAAACAAACAAACAAACAAAAAATAATAAATCTAAATGGAATTTCTGGAAGGAAAAGTAATCCTAGATGAAACATTTAACCCCAAACAACAGAATTCTGTTAACTTATATAAAAGTGAGCAAGATTACTTTTATAGAAACTACAACATTGTAGTTTCTATAAATAAAATTTAAAGTAGCATAGAAAAATAACCCAGGCAGATACTTTTATTTTTTTATTATTTTTTTTTCTTATTCAAAGTCTGAAGCAACAGATAAAAACTTGAACTCTTCTTTGACAGCCTTTAATTACAGTATGTATTGACTGTTTCAAAGAAGCAGCATGGAAAGCAGAGTTAGAATACTAGGTACGCTTGCCATTTTTCAATACATATTAATTCCTGTGCTTATATTTATTTATTGTTTAAAAAGTTTGCTTTTCAACAAGAGACAATAAACATTTAAGAAGTGAAAAACTTGAAACTTTCGTATGTTAGCTTAGTAGCATGATTTACTATAAGCCAAAGACAAACTCTTGATAACATGAAGAAAACTTGGAATAAATATAAAGTGTGTCTCCATTCTTTCGCTGCAGGGACAGCCTCTGTGAGCAGAGCCCAGCAGCTGCCCCATGTCAGATCAGAACCAGCTCCAGCCGGCTCCAAAAGGGACCCACTGCTGGCCAGAGCCGAGACAGGGAGTGGCTGCGGTTGGGCCTCTGGGAGAGCAGATTTAAGAAAGGGAAAAAAACACCATGCAACAGCAGCTGGGAGAGGGGAGTGAGAAGAAGCCCTGCAGCCCCCAGGGTGAGTGCAGCAGGAGGGGAGGAGGTGCTCCAGGCAGGCAGCAGCAGTTCCCCTGTGGCCTGTGGAGAGGCCCCTGGTGGAGCAGGCTGTCCCCCTGCAGCCCATGGGTCCCCCATGGAGCAGATCTCCACGCTGCAGCCCGTGGAGGAGCCCGCGGTGGAGCAAGTGGATTTGGCCTGGAGGAGGCTGCGGCCCATGGAGAGCCCCCGCAGGAGCAGGCCCCGGGCCGGGGGAGAGCAGTTGTGGTGGAGCTTGGCTACCCACCTGAGTAAAACCACCACATCGGTGTAATTAGCATGGCATTCATAGAGGTTGATCTCCTACCAAATTTACTTGCATTGAATAGTACATAAAGGAGTCCCAGTTGTATCAATGGATGTCTCATGGAAAAGATGATGATAATGAAAAACTGGGGCAGGTATGAAACTTGATTGGTGAATGAAAAATTGGAGACTCTTACCTCGTGCTTTTCCAGCTATCATTTTTCCTCTGCTTCGGGAGTGAGAATTTACTCCTGTCTCCAAATGAAGTGCTCCCTGCCCTTTTTGACCATTGTTTGTCCACAAACCCTTGATGGATGTGCAGTCAGCCCAAGAACCCCACGCCATTGCAGGTATTGCTCATGCTTGGTGGTGGAGACTGAGTAGGTCGCATGACAAAAACAGGATGGCAGGTCCTGTACGTGACTGCAGCACCCAAACTGACTGACAGGGGTGTTTGCCTGTAAGCTAATAATAAGAGAAATTGGAGAAACGGGCTGACAGGAATCTCATGAAATTCAGTAGGGAGAAGTGCACCTGGGGAGGAACAACCCCAAGTACCAGGACATGCTGGGCAATACCCAGCTGGAAAGCAGTGTGGTAGAAAAGGACCTGGGCGTCCTGGTGAGCACCAGTACAAGACCATTGATTGTGAAAGCACTGTTCACTGATTGTTTATTAGTTACATACTATCAATAAATCAAGTATTCCAGCTTTGATGTTGATTGTATTTCAAACATGTGAACTGAACTTTTTTTTCCTGAGATACACCACTTAGGCCATATTTGTGAATAACACTTCATCCCTGCGAATCCTTTCTGGAGTAATCTCCTTCATGAAATCTTGTTCGCTGTATTGAAGTCATGCTAAATATCTCTTTGGATGTCTTTTTCCATTTAAAGCAATATGAGTTTCCTTCTAGTGTATGTGTCATCAAAGGTGCCTTTTGTGTAGCTAGCAAATATAAGTCTCCCCAGGGAAAGCAGATGCAGCTATACAAATGGATCTCCACACTATACTTTCTAGAGGAAGCTAAGATACCCTATTTAATAAGAGGGTAGATGAATCTCCTACCAGAAATTGTCTTCCTCCAAATATTGTCTTCCTGCTTTCAAAACACTGTCTTATCAATCCTTGAACAGACTGAAATGACAGAAACACAGAAAGGATCATATGAACTGAAGTTTGGTAATATGTTTTAGCAATGTACTGAGTATTATGTTCTTCCATGACCTGGTCACATAGTCACAAAAATATCTTGTGAACACAGACCTGAATTTCTCCAGCTTGGTAAGAATGAAAAGTAAATCTTTACTTATGGGTGACAGTACTGCTTACCCACATTGGTGATTTCAATATGCAACCTGATAAAAATAATCTGTAAGTAAACTTTGCCATGTAGTTCTGCAAAAAGGACAATCCACATTTCTTCAAAATACACATCTAAAAATATTTTTTTCTTATGTTCAGTGATCTGAAAATTTCTCACTGTCTTTCCAGTTGTACTGCTAGGCTAAAATCACTTCTAAGCCAGTAATTTTCACTTAAAGCATAGTCAAAAGTTATTATCATATGTATGCATAGACCATGGTTTTCAGATCTCCAGACCTTGACAAAAATAAATAAATAAATAAAAATGTCATGGCCATATGTCTCAGACAAAGTCATTTCAATAAACTCACTGATACACCGGATAAGCTTAGAGTTAAATCTTATGGTAGCATTAATGGTTTCTAAAAAGCACACCACATATAATAGAATGCTTTGTATCTTTTCACCATAAAGGACTGAAATGGTGAGAAGTCTTTAGATGCCTGGTGATGATGTGACTGTTTCATGATCTTAGACAATTTTTTTTTTTTTTCCCTGCTCAATTACCATATTCCAGACACTTTGCCCTGAGCAAATTATTACATTTGGTTAATAATAATATGGTTCTTGGTATCCAGATGCACTTCATGAAGGGAAATAATCCATTACCAAAAATCATTAGTGCTCCAGTTTCACCCCAAGGTCTTAATCCTACTTAGGCCATCTGAGAAAAAATATTATGTTTCCTAATGACAGTTAAACAAGGGATGTCTGATTATTCTTCTTTTCTAAAGGTTCTATTTTAGGGACTCCTCTGAAACATAAGTGGTGGGTTGATCCTGGCCAGCAGCCAAATGCCCACCTGCCTTTCACTCACCCTTTCCATGGTATGGGGAAAAAAATAGAAGGAAAGCAAGAAGACTTCAGAAGAAAAAGAGATTTTGATAGGGAAAACAAAACCTGCATGTGTGAGCAAAGCAAAAAGGAGTTCATCCATAACTTCCCATTCCAGCTACTTCCTGGCATGCAGGGCCCCAGCAAGAATAATGGTTGCTTGGGAAGACAAATACCATAACCACAAGCATTTTCCCTCCTTCCTCCTTTCCCTAAGCTTCTACGGATGAGCATGACATTGCACAGTATGGAATATCCCTTTGGTCAGTTTGGGTAAGGTGTCCAAGCTGTGAAACCTCTCTTCCTCATGGCTACTCCAGCCTGCTCACTGGGGAAGGGGAGAGAAAACATTGGCACTATGCAAGCACTGTTCAGCAATGGACAAAACGACAGCGTGTTATTAACACTGTTTAAAACACAAAGCACAGCACCATGTGGGCTGCTATGCAGAAAGCTGACTTCATCCCAGAGAGACCTTATTAAATATGCCTCAGAGATGTTGGATACCTGAATAAATAGTAAACTTAGGACTTAACACAACAACAACAAACTAGTAGTATAGGAATATAACGAACTGTCCAGTGTTTCTTCCACATCTCACCAAACAAGACAAAGCAAATTAATGCAAATGGATTTCCAAGGCACTGAAGAAAAACCTACTAAAGCACACAGTATGTGCAAGTCAGAAATATTTCAATGATTTGAGAGCCTTTCCTGAAATACTATCACAATAAGAAAAAGAAGGGATACAACATCTGGAGGATATGTCAGGGCTGAGATACTCTCCTGAGACAGAGCAAGATAAGAAAATACCCATGGCCATGTATTTGGATTGTTGTGAGCTTTCTTCACTGTGGATTCTTTGGTCACAATGCAAACTACAGCATTAAGCTATACTCAGCTGAGAACTATTAAGCACCAAGCTATGTTAGGTGGCATTCTTTAGTACACTCAAAGAACATCACTCTCGTATTTCTTTTGCCTGTTTCTAAAGCTCACATTGTTAAACTATATGGAGGAGAAGCGTAAGCAATGTCTCAGGTTAGTCATTGCCTTTTTTGAAGCCAGCTAAGAAAGGTTAAAGAAGATAGATGGAAGAGAGAGGAATGGCACATACCAATATTTTTCCAGACTAACAGAGAGACAAGATCCAAGAAGGCTCTATTGTTAGTGGAATATGAAAGCAGTTCCTAAAAAGTTCAGAAGAAAAATTATAAAAAAAAAAAAAAAAAGTGCTTGGAGAGATTGGGGATCAGACATGGACCTACTGTATTTGAATATCTTTAATAAAACAATAAAATAAAATCTAGGTATAGTTGTTGCTTGATTCCAATAGAAATAAACTCTTAATCCATTGACTAGGCTTCTCTCTCCTTTTTTGCTTTGAGCAGGTCCTTCTGCCTCGCTAAACAAATACATGATGCAAGATGTCATACAAGATTTTTTATTATTATTTTTCATGCTGAATTATGGACAATTTGTATGTTTTACCTTTGAGAGCACAGAGGTTACCGTTACATATCATTAAAAAAGTAGAAGGCTAACTGTAGGCTGTTGGAAACCAGTGGAGACTTGTCACACATCCTAACAGAATGATTTCTGCAACATATGAGCTGCTGTGTTTTTATCAAATATATGAGAGAGGAAACAATGGCAATCATGTAGGACAAAGTATGTTTTAGTCTAGGTGACTGAATAAAGCTTTGCAGTGGATTTTCCATTGTTATCTTTTTCCCTCTAGAGGCTACAGTCTAGCCTGGAGGATTAATGTGTGATTATAATTACAGCCCACGAAAAAATGGTTTCAAGTTTGCAATCTAGTTTGCTTTCTGTGTTTGTTATTTTGCAGCTTTAATTTTCAGGGGCTGTGTGTTTCCAGTGACTTACACTTAGCATAAATTACATAGGTGGAACAGAGACACTATCAATGCTCTGTGAAGAGTAATTTGCCTGGTATGTGCTCACAGTGCATTATCGTACAATGTTATAATTAATTAAGTGCCTTTTGGCAAGTCAGCTGCAGAGCAAAAGACTTGTGTCAAAACGTGACTTGGTAATCTTTATTAACTGTATAAAAACCCTTAAGACTGCAGGGGCAGAATGACATTACTTAAACAACATAGATTTACCCCTGCATGTACTTTCTCAGCCGAGAAGACCCATTTACAAGAAATAAGTACTTTGCAGCATTAGCAAAAGATTCATAATCTGGTCCCTTAAGACTTAGATTGTTGTTCTTAAATGGTCATAAAATGCAAATTTTACTTTTCTTGTTTCAGAATATTTAAGTATTTATTAGTGCAGAACTGTAAGCTACTGACAGATGTAATTCTAAGAAATATACCTCTTATTTACAAGAAAAGAATTGTGGCATGAATCATCCACAATTGAAATTACTGTGCAGAATATAGTAATATTTATTGAAGTCTGAATTCAGCTCAGTATACAACTGATTATATTTGCCCTGGTGTACATTCCTCCACAGCAAACTAAGGAGGGCTATTGTCAGCAGATACTTAGCTGTGAAAATCACTCAACAGCAGATCATTAATTCCCCTGAAATTAAGTCAACAGAACAGGGAGTGCAGAGATTCTATGTCTGCTATCAGAAATAGATGCATAGGATAAAAAATGACTGTTAGAATCAAATGAGTGTTAGAAAAATGATGGCCACTGCTTCCCTCTTTTCTTGGAGAGACAGAGCAAGAATTACAAATAGGAGAATCACACCTTAGTCCTTGCTCTCTTTTTAATTTTGGATGCTTTCATTTTCTTATGCACAAATAAAAGATATGGAGGTGAGCCAGTAGCCAGATATTTTGGCCTCCTTATGGGAAGTGAACAAGTCTTTTGGGGAAACATGGATCTCAAGAACAGAAACATATGGAAGCAGAATATATTAAATATATATATATATATCAGTAATGTCTGGTTACCAGTTAATCAGCACAATAATGTATCATTCTTGTTTTCCAAGTGTGCTCTGAAAAGAAAAAGAAAAAAAAATAAGAGGAGCAGAGTACAGTGTGAAGAGGAAAATAAGATAATTAAATATATGGGTCAGTTGCAAGGCGTATAAAAATGATACTCTGCTCAGCTATGGGGTGATGAGGATCAGGGAACAGCAATGACAGAAGGAAGCCTCATAAGTAGTTCTCGTAAGCAAAACTGGACTGTAACCTACCATTGCCTTTCTATGCCCACTTGAGATTCACCCTAATTATGGGTGGGTGTATGTGTGTGAGAGTGCCTGGGAACTTCCCTCGCTGTCTTTGGGAACGTGATGACACCACCATAGTTGTGGAAGCTCTGACTATGCTGAGGATGACTGGGCATTTTTAATGGCATTCTTATGTAAATATTCCAGTGAAATATTCCAGATATTTTTTTAAGCACCACTTTTTTTAAATTAAAAAAAAAAAAAAAAAAAAAAAAAAAAAAAGTACTCCAGGTCCATCCTGAAAATCTAAATACCAGAAGTAAAATAAAAGGGACCCAAATTTGACTTAATTCCTTTATTACATATTAAATCAACTGTCTAGCTCACAGTTCTCAGTGTTTGCAGTGGCAATCGTCACTGATTTTTTATCAGCTCTCAGTGCTGACAGTTGTAGTTCTGCACACAAAGAAGGGGAAAGATGAAGAGGAAAGATTGAGTGAACGACAAAAATGGGGGTTGCAGGATGAAACAGCTTTAGTATTCCTAAAGCAGAACAGTCATCATGTCAAGAGAGAGCCCTCCAGAGATCATGACCTCAGGATATTTATTTTCTGCAAGTTTATATGTTGCAAATTGAGGTGGAACAGAATTAAGTGCTAGGGCAAGACAGGTTAGCAAAAAGGGCATAGGCCATCACAGACAGAAAATATCTAGAACATTTTCAAGCACTTTTCCTCTTCACCTGTTTCTGAGAATATATTTGAATTTCTGTGTTCAAGTTTCAGTCTGGAGAGCATATGAACATATATTAATATGGTTTCATTTTTTTTCTCATCTCTCTTGCAGTATTGAAAACTTTTCTGAGAGCCTTTTTTTTTTTTTTTTTTTTTTTTAATCAGCCAACAATGAGGGTATGCGTCTTCACAAGAAAGTTCAAATCACAAGTAGCTTGTAGGATCTGCATGTATGCAGTAGTTTCTCACTTCAGATGTCAGAACTAGAAACTACATCAAACACAATAACTGTGTCTGATTCTGTGATCAAGTCCTTTGGAAACATCTCCTCTTGTCAGAACGTGTCTAAGTTTTCTGACTGTTAATTTTTTCATGCATAAAATAGAAGTAGAGAGTATATGCTCACCTCACAGCTGTTGTAGATTAATCAATGTATACTTAACTTGGAATGTATAAAGTACTTAGTAAGACATACACCTCACCACTGGAGGCTGAGATAAGTGCATTTTTTTCAAAACATATGTCAGGTAATGTTTGCCCACGTTATAGCACATTAATACTATGTGACACGATATCATTGCTGAAATATTTTAAATCCTGCCCTGAAGTCTTCCAGTACCATTGATGATTCCTAACTTCTTTCACCATCAGTATCTGTAAAAGGATTCTGACAATTCAATCTCAGTAGTATACAACTCAATACAAAAGAAATATAATTTAGGGACATAAATTACATGATTTCACGCATTCCTAGAGAACATGGTAGCACAGATTTAGACAGGAAATTAAACAAATCTCATGTCACCATACACTAGACTAAGACTATGCTTTGCTCACAGGATACTCTCAGGATCTGCTTTACTCTTCCACTTGACTCAGATGGAGAATATCCAGCCTGTCAGTGTTGGTCAAGGTCACTGTCTTCACAGATGAAGCATATATTATTAGGAGAGATCTTTTTAATACTGTCTGGCTTGCTGCAAATGTAAAATGTAAACAGAAATTTCCATCAATTCAAGAAAACTAAAGAGAAATATTTTGTCACGACAGAAATTGCAGATGGTTGGTATTCTAAGAACATATAAGAAAAAGAGGACAGCAAGAATACCACGTAAGTTACAAAACAATTGGTTAGCAGCCTGACTTCTGTCTTGTCTTACAAAATTGAGAACTAAATAAATTTGGTAGTAGCAGCAACATGAATTACTATATTTAAATGTTCTCTTAGGACGTTATCTGGAAATTAATACCTTGGCACTACAAAATACTGAACAACTCAAATTCCACTAGGACCAGAAGGTAGCCGTTGTCTGCATCAGTGATTACTGGTCCATGAAATGTTTTCATGAAGAGCTCCTGGACCTAGCCCAAACTGAGACTGAGCTCTGCACCAAGGTGAAATCTTCTCTATCAGATTGCCTAATTAGAGAGTTTTACAATCTGAGTCTTGTGAGACTAAGGCTTTGGAGAACATGCCTACATGTCCAAGACAGATTTCTGTGTTTTCATATAAAATTGATATATCTGAAAAAACAGCTTGCAAGAGCTATATCAGATCAAAAAAAGAATGATTGCTTTGACAGCTCCTAAGTGTTTCTGTCAGCTCCATGGCATTTATAGGCCTAGGTACTGTTGCATCAGAAGGAATGATAGGAAACTGGAAACAGTGGTTAAAAATTTCTGTTCCTGACTTGCTGTGGGGCCTTATGAAATAGAAAGTTTTCAGTTTCAGCACTGAAACTGAAAAGTGATACTGCTTTCTTATGTGTCATTAGAAAGCTAGGAGGATTAATGCAGATATTCAAATGATATTATAAACATCGCATAAGATTGTAATGTTAAAATTTATGGGAGATGGAGATCCGTGGATGGCAGAACAAGCTCCAACTAGTTTACTTCAAAATAGAGATTCTCAGCCATGTAAGGAACTGCATTATAATGGTGGAAAGATATTTCTTCCCAACAAATTAGGGAGAGTAGATGACATACTGGTTATGAAAAGTAACTCTCCTGGAAAGCATATTGTATGAATAATAAAAAATTCCAATCTGATCTGCTCTGGCATTAGATTTTTTATTATCATCACAAAATGTAGTTGCATTTAGTGCAGTGGAAACTACAGAATAATTTAATCTCTACAAGGTTTATGTGAGTTTCTTTAGCAAATTCATTTTATGCATAATTTCCAGGAGGGAGATAATTCTTTTGCTAAATCCTTTTCCAGCATTCTACCTTATTTTTGGTATTTCTGACTTTCTGTTAAATAACGAGATACCATTTAACTGTTACAGAAGAAGCAGAAAACATTTTCAAGTAAATACAATACATAGTGCTTTTCTTTTGTTAAAAGTTACTTAAAGTAAATACATTGATCAATATCTGTTCTCTTTATCAGAAACATTCAAAACCCAAATCAAATATTTTCAGTTGCCATTACCTACCTTCGGTACAATCAATGGCTGTTGCTACACTGTTTTCACATTGATTATGTTGAGTGAATAATTTACAGGAAATACAATATCATTCATAGTTAGTCTCTCTTGCACTTCTGCAACATGTACAAATCCTGGTATCTCAGGTGTATTTTTCATCTGAATACATTTCAGTGTAAATACATGCTCTTGATCACCTTCACTTTGAATTAGTCATGGAAAGTTCATCTGCAGATATTCCAAAAGTCCTTATAAGATCAGGCTGAAAGCTTCAGTGTGTTCATTACAGAATCATGGGAACATTTACTTGTTAGCTGATCGATACTGTTGTCTCATGTTTTTCTCCAAGTCAACTCAGTAAAGCATAGGTTTTTAAGTAAGTGTAGAACAGCACTTTGCTGCTTGGTTCTGTTGCACTTATTTATTATGAATGTGATGAGCCAAGGGTTTGTGAAGCACCTAGAGGATCAAACTTAAGGACTTTCTCTTATGGATTTATAGATCTACCCTGCCTTTTCAACACCCAGTAGGTGTTTGATGTGTGTATATTCTATGTAATATGTCCCCAAGTTACTATTATACATACTTAACCATTTGATTAAGAGAAGCACGTCTCTGTTTTAAATGTTTCTAATGATGAAGCTAAACATACTGTCACACAGATGCATCTGTTCCTTCAAACAGATCTCATAAAGATTTAGACCTCCATGGTATGTGGTAAACAAGTTAAAATGTTGGAGTAAGATGGGATGACAGAACAAAATGGACATTGCTTAACAGCTGAAATCTTCAAAGTGAGTATCAGAAAGAGAAAGTGAGAGAAAAAAATCAGTTTCAGATTGATACTTGCCCATTATTCTAACCATATTATTATTATTATTATTATTATTATTATTATTATTATTATTATTTAGTTTGAATGATCTTAGTGAAATATTGGAGCATTTCATGAAAAAGGATTCCCTACTTGCATGTTGTTTTCCATCCTGAAGTAAAACTTCATGACAATTTCAAGCCAGCATTCATGACTGGTGCAGAACTGCTCAACTCTCTGCCATTAATACTGAATAAATTTGCAGCCATTTATAGGGGAAGGGAATGCTTTCCATGAAATTCCTCTTTTCATAGATTTGATGAGTACTCCACAACAGCGGTGAAGCTATCAGAGTTCAAGCACTCTGTAAAGATCTACTGCTGTTGATTTTCTGCAGAATGTTTCCAAAGTGCTTAACGGATTTTTTTCTTGACATTTCTTTATATCTGCAAGTCCTTCCTTAGAGTAGTAAAACACTATAAACATATTCTTCAGATATAAATGTGTTTACACTATGCAAACCATTAAAAAGTATTTATAGTACTAAATATATCTGTTTTAACAGTCTTTTAAATGTTAACTCTACCAGCCTTCAAATTGCATTTCCTTCCCAGGTTTCACCTGGTGTTTTTTGTTAAAAAACACCAGGTTTTTAGCAACGCAAAGGTTTTTAACCTTTTCTTTTAACCAGGCTTGTCTCTTTTTCAGTTCCAATTAAAATGCTGATGTTTATACTAAGTTTTTATGTATAAAGCCTTATTTTCATTACATTACCTTGAGCTGTGAAAAGAATTATGGGGTTAATGTATACTGTTTCACTAAAGGCAAAAGTCCTGTCTCTCAACTTTTGTCTCTAATACAAGATGCAAAAAGAACTGGGGCACCAATCTGAAGGAGCAAAATGTGTAGTATAATCAGTTCAACTCCTTTACTGTAAAGAAATTGAAGATTGTTTTTAACTATTTTTTCCCAATTCTAATATTTATTTTCAGCTTTTGATTTATTTTCACTGACAACTATAGGTAAATAATTGATAGGTCTGGATATAATCACTGAATTTATAGTTATTGAAAGCTAACATACACTGTATATGGTTCAGAGCACTACTGGATTTATGAAGCTGCAGATTTCTATGAATATAGAAGTTCAGTAATTACTACTGTCACTGTTTTATTCAGTCCACTAAGTCATAGGAATATAAGTGTTATTTGTCAAATTTAGAAAATGAGAGGTGCCTACCAACCATTATTCTGGGTTTATGCTATTGCATAGTATATAACAAATCACTGGGAGTCTATTATTTTTTTCAATGTATCAGATCTCTTCCAAAATTTCTCATTAAATAATAGTACCTTGTTATGACATTTCACAGAAGATTTATATTTATAGCATAACATTATATAATGTTATATGATATTACGAAGTATATTTCTTCTTAATTCTTTCTTAAGAAAGAACACAGTCCACTATCACTACTTAGACAACTGGATATTTCATTTTCTAACCATTTAAAAATATTCTAAATATTTTGGGGGGTGGAGGAGAGGTGTTGTACTCAATTAAACCTTTTTAAAGTGAGCATACATTTTGAAGGCCTGCATGCCTTGCATAGTATCAAGAGTAAGTTATTTTCACTTAGAGTTCCATTGTAAAACAGAGAATATATGTACTAGAAACTTGTCCTTGATATATACATTTTTCAAGGTTCCTTGGAAGCAGAGATGCTCATATTGTATACTAGTGTCAGTAGCAGCATGCACAGATTTGCCTGGTTCAAACAGACTAAGGAAATACTACCTTTTTTTGTAACTGTTAAGTTCAATGTGGAGATAAGCATTATGACTGAAGAAAGAATGGGAGTTTTAAACTTTTTGGAACATCCTTATTTCCCCTAGATATTTACAGAATGTGGATCTCTTCTTGCTATCTTCCTAGCCTCCACTGTGGAAAGGTATGAATCATTTGCTTTTGGAGCAAAACCTGTAGAAAGACAAGCACCTCCATGCTATTTCAAGAAGGAAAAATCTGATTTCTTACTCCAAGGCTTGTACAGTAGGGGAAGTTAGATGTTCTCTCAATTAATGAGCTGTGCTTCATTGATGGCTTTGATATAAGAAGGCTTATAAAACTGTCAAAGATGATTCAAAGAGTATTTTTTGCAACAAAACCATGACCTAAATCACTCCTCATGTGTTAGGTTTACTAGGCAATCTACACCTCAGTTATCAAAGGAACTAAATATAAATCTAGCATAAAGAGTTCTTGCTGTATAAGATATCTGACTTGACTCCAAAATAAATTGAAAGGAGAGATTATAAAAACTTGAAATATAACCTTATCACAGAGAAATGAAGTACTGAGCTGATTCACTGATAAGACATCTACATCTTTACTAAGATGCTTACTTCCATTTTATACTTCTGTATGTAGAAAGTAATGTATGGAGATAAACTAATAATAAAATCATGCTGAAGTTCTAGATAATTAAGAAAATAACATAAATAATATGAATCAAAATGATAAGTATTTTGTAATGTAATTCTCCAGCTACTTGAAAATTTGTGTAGGTAAATGAAGGCATGGATAGATTGTTTTGTGTCCCTTCAAGTTTCTGTTTTGATACACTGAGATCTCATGAAGTCTTGAACAGTACTTTGAAGTTGAAATTACAAACAAGATCAATAAAACAACCTCTCAACAGACATAAATCAAACCAGCTAAATATTCAAGCAAGACATGCAACTGGTGTACTCCTCCTCCATTAGCTTGTGAACTTGAATTAAGAGGTAAGATAGACATTGGCATGCTGCAGTAATAAAGAGATCCGTTATGTTTCATGAAGCATTATTTGATCTAATATTCAGGGACTTCTTACAGAAGATATTTATTTTGCTACTGGTGTATTTATACATCTATAAAAATATGAGGCAGTTGGTATTATTTAAAAAGGAATACACTACGTGTATATGCCTCAAATTGAGTAGTTTACTTTTTTTTTTTTTTCTCAATAAATATTCTATTAAGAATATTAAAAAAAAAATAATTCACCATTAAATTTGTATATCTAAAACAGTGTCTGCTCTTGATTTTATTCCATTAGATGATTTCTGATCCTAAAAAAAGACACGGCTTCTAAACATAAGCAGTTGTCATACAAGATGCATTAGAAAGCAGTTACTGCAATCTAAATACATTGCATACTGTGGACATTTAAAAATAGGAAGAAATTAGGATTCATGTTACTCTTCCACAAAACTTGTTAAGAGCAGATCAGAAGGAGTATGTTTAAAAATAACTAACAATCTATTTAAGAAAATCTCAAATACATGGGCAGTTTGAAAAGGAATAAAATGTTTCCATTGTGTGTTTTTGTTACAAATGTTCCAGCCTGTATGCACACATATATTTTTCTTAGAGGGGAAAGGAAACATATGTATAGCTATTATTTCAATCATGCTACATATAGGAAACAGTAAAAATTTAGATTTCCTCTTTCACATTCACCACATGAATTTGTATTTGTGCTTTTGTGACTATGTACATCTGTAGAAGACATATAAAGAACTCAGCTGTATAGAAATTTTATGATGAGTTTTTATGCAAATAATTATTATAATGGAAATCTAACTTTTGAGAAGAATGATATATAAAACTTAAGCAAACCAAAACGGAAATTTACAGTAAGTTTCTTGAAAATAGTCATGTGCTTAAACATTTCCACACATAATCAGCATGGAGAACTTAATCTATTGTACCTTTCTCATACAATTCCTCTCTTCTCTTTGTGGCTCATAATTTTTCAATATATGTATGATACAAACAAGAGACATATTTCTTTATTCAACTGTTAGCTTTTGTCTAGTTTTTTTTTTGTTGTTTTTTTTTGTTTGTTTGTTTGTTTGTTTTCACTGCAACTTATATTGAGTATTAAAAAGGGCTATATAGGATTTGTCAAGGCATGCTAGCTGAATGTTCTGAAAAAATACTTACCTACTAAAATCAATGCAAATTTTGCCATGAACTTCAATGAGACTGGAATTTCACTAGTGACTTCATTAGCTGTGTCAGATTTGTTAATATTGGAAATGGCAAGGATGACTTCAGTGATAAATTAGCTTAATCACCCCATTCTGGTTCAGTGTGTAGCATGTAATCCAATTACCTGTATCCTTTCAATCAAAGTAAGCAATTCCAATGGTATGATTTTCATCTAAGTATTACTTACTTACCTATTTATTATTTCTGTTAAGCATAATTTCTTTAAAGATTTTTTTTTTTCTGAGATTTTGGTTTTAATAATTTTCTGAGATTGTGGTTTTACAACAATACAAATAATAGAAAAGCCAATTAATATATATCCTATTTTTATGCCCTGATTTATGAGTGGGTACACATACATGGTAGAAAGGGAGAAACATGGAAATCTATTTTATACCAACAACCACCGTTGATACTGTTTTTTATAATAGGGGAAACCTCATGTTTGAGCACTTGGATTCAATGCTGATTAGTAAGAATTTGAACTTGTAGCTTTGGTAGAGCCCAATTTTCACTATCTGTTGGAGCTCACGTGCAGATTACCGGTTTTGGAATAGGAAGCACATATTATAAAGACTCTAGACCATTCTGAACTTTGATTTCCTTTAGATTCCTGGAAATCTGATATTTCACAGTTCTGATTGGTCAATAATATACCAAGAACAGCAGTTCCAAATCTATTTTGGTATTCCACAAGGAAATGGTTGGCAACCTGCTACAGCATTTGGATGTACGCAAGTCGATGGGGCCAGATGGGATCCACCCAAGGGTACTGTGAGAACTGGCGGAAGAGCTGGCCAAGCCGCTTTCCATCATTTATCGGCAGTCCTGGCTGTCTGGGGAGGTCCCACTTAACTGGTGGATAGCAAACATGACGCCCATCTACAAGAAGGGCTGGAGGGTAGACCTGGGGAACTATAGGCCTGTTAGTTTGACATCAGTGCCAGGAAAGCTCATGGAGCAGATTATCTTGGGCGTCATCATGCGGCACTTGCGGGGCAAGCAGGTGATCAGGCCTAGTCAGCATAGGTTTATGAAGGGTAGGTACTGTTTGACAAACCTGATCTCCTTCTATGACAAGGTGACACGCTTAGTGGATGAGGGAAAGGCTGTGGACGTGGTCTACCTTGACTTCAGTAAGGCATTTGACACCGTTCCCCACAGCATTCTTCTCAGGAAACTGGCTGTTCATGGCTTGGACTGGCGCACGCTTCGTTGGGTTAAGAGCTGGCTGGCTGGCCAGGCCCAGAGAGTCTTAGTGAAAGGAATCAAATCCAGTTGGAGGCTGGTCACTACTGGAGTCCCCCAGGGCTCGGTATGGGGGCCAGTTCTCTTTAACATGTTCATCGATGATCTGGATGAGGGGATCGAGTGCACCCTCAATAAATTTGCAGACGACACTGAGTTAGGTGCGTGTGTCGATCTGCTGGAGGGTAGGAAGGCTCTGCAGGAAGATCTGGACAGGATGGACCAATGGGCCGAGTTCAACAAGGCCAAGTGCCGGGTCCTGCACCTGGGGCACAACAACCCCAAACAGAGCTACAGGCTGGGAGATGTGTGGTTAGAAAGCTGCCTGTCAGAGAAGGACCTGGGTGTTTTGGTTGACAGTCAGTTGAATATGAGCCAGCAGTGTGCTCAGGCGGCCAAGAAGGCCAACAGCATCCTGGCTTGCATAAGAAACAGCGTGGCCAGCAGGTCCAGGGAAGTGATTGTCCCCTTGTACTTGGCTCTGGTGAGGCCGCACTTTGTGTACTGTGTTCAGTTTTGGGCCCCTCGCTACAAGAAGGACATGGAGGTGCTTGAGCGAGTCCAGAGAAGAGCGACGAAGCTGGTGAAGGGTCTGGAGAACAAGTCTTACGAGGAGCGACTGAGGGAACTGGGACTATTTAGCCTGGAGAAGAGGAGGCTCAGGGGCGACCTTATCGCACTCTACACATACCTTAAAGGAGGCTGTAGCGAGGTGCAGGTTGGTCTTTTCTCCCACATGCCTGGTGACAGGACGAGGGGGAGTGGGCTAAAGTTATGCTAGGGGAGGTTTAGGTTGGATATTAGGAAAAACTTCTTTACAGAAAGGGTTGTTAGGCACTGGAATAGGCTGCCCAGGGAAGTGGTTGAGTCACCATCCCTGGAGGTCTTTAAAAGACGTTTAGATGTAGAGCTTAGAGGTATGGTTTATTGGAAGACTTGTTAGCGTTAGGTCAGAGGTTGGACTCATTGATCTTGGAGGTCTCTTCCAACCTAGACTATTCTGTGATTCTGTGATTTGTTTCAGTCCTTTTTGGGACAAATTTTGAAAGGGTTTGTTTTAAATTTATTATGATTTTCTGGCACTGATTTATTCAGCAGTCATGATTTCTGCCATCTGTTTCTCTATAAGACAAAGCTGATGTTATTATGAGATCCTGATCTGAGAAAACTTTTAAATGTCTGCTTAAATTTAATTGGTCTCCGTGAAATCGTGCAAATTCACAAAGGCATAAGTCACATGCTTAAAAAGAAATATGCATTGGAGCCTATCTAGGCAGTCATTTAAGAAGAGTTTTTACTTCAGGCAGGCTTCAACCCTTTTTAAAATCAAGTTAATCTGTTCCAAAAGATTCAGCTCAGCTCTACATATTCAAGTAATTTTGTCTTTCTCCCCACAAAATGAGGAATGGAATGTTTTTGTGCATATTTAATCCTGACAGAGCAGAACGGACTCCATCAGAGGGCAATGTTGTTCATTATTTACCTATTTTACACAAATTCTCAAAGCACTGCTGAACACAACTTCAGAGAACTTGATTCATCTTTATTTTTAATACCCCATTTTCCCAGGCAGTTCCAGTTTTAAAAAGGTCTCATCTAGGCGGAGAGAGAGAGGGAAATGGAAAAGGAGGAAGGAAAAGAAAAAGAATGTTTCCATCTGTCACTTAGAGTTTTCTTCTAGCAGCTGCTAATTTGACTAATGACAGTTGCATAATTACCATCTCACATGTGTTTGATAATGTTCTTTGTTTGGACTGCCATTTGTCTTGATGGAGTACACTCAATGGTGCTATTCAAGAGTGGAAACCTACTTATTTAAAATCCATGCCTACAGCAATTTGAAGAGCGTGAGTTCCCTATCTGAAACATTCATGCCCTCATTGCAAACATTTTTTGCAGGTTTTTAATTTTCCTTCTGAAAATTCCACTGCTGGAAGCCATAAATACACCCATATTTAAAACATCTTGAGTGCACAAATGTGTTTTTGCAAATATTTTCACTTTTTGTACGTTCATTAGAATGACATTCAAATTATTTTACCAGTGCTTTTTAAAGTAATAGATAATAGCCAACATACTACAGCATGGCTCTGATCCAGAGCTCATTGAATAGATATAATTTGCATTATGCCGTGATCTATCAACAAATATATTATCTATACTGATACTCTTTTATAAGACTCTTCAACACACAAAGATTTGTTTCTCAATCCAACATCTTTGTAAAGGGAGTATTAGTTACAATTGAACCATACCTTGAAGTGATTTAGTAATGTTTCCATTGAGGGGAAATATCCCATGTTTCTTACCTGTTAGAAAGTTTTATTTAAACTCCATTTATCTGTTAATTTTTTTCTATCAATTAATATTCTCACCAAAGAGTACCTTAGAAACAAAGTGTAAATAAAAAGCTATCTAATTAGAGTTCCCCAGGAAGTATTTTGACAGCAAAACAAAAATCTCTAACATGCTTTCACCTTTCTGTGTTCCAACCTACAGTACCTGATTAAAAATAAATAAATAAATAAATAAATACTTAAAGTATTCCCCAGGAAACAGAAGATCTCTATTGTCATGAAAATGTTCTTCAAAATTAATTTTGTTTATTGGTTTGTTGAACCAATACAACATTAACAAACTGGAATCAAATTAGGTGAAGAAAACAAAATAAACCTGAAAGGTCATTTGAAAGCTGTTTTCTACAATGTAATACAAGATACAGACATATAATAAAGGGGAGCAGTATTGTTCAGTATTGTTGTAAATACAGAACAGTTTATTAGATGCATATTTTAAGTGACTAGCAATTCAGGATCATAATTTAAGATTGGGTTCTGAACAAACATGATCAGTATCTAAAGTCACTTGAAAATTCCAAAGAAGATATTAGATGTAAATTTGGGGAAATGTTTGTCATTTACAGATTTAAAACTTACATATCAATATTAACATTTATTCTCAAAGGATGCATAGGTATATTCAGAGGCTACTTTTTGCTCACAATTTTCTATTCTGTGAGGATTCTTAAGCCACCCTCATCAATGCAAAGTAATTGCTTCCAAATAGAACTTTAACTGCTTTGGCTAGCATCTGTCACATGTAGTTCATGATCCCTCTCATCCTCTCCCTAGGGAGTCCATGTAGAGTTGTGTGTTATTTTGTCAGGGTTTGGTTTGGGGAAAATTTATTTTTCATATATTGCTTTTTCATTACCTAGGCTTACAGATAGACAATCTGTCAGAGGGTTATTATCTAGCTCATGAGATGATATGCTTTTAGTACTTTACTACATCAACATAAAATACATTTTCTAAAATATTCTTATCTATTTTGGGGTAGTTGAACAGTAGCTGTTACAAAAGTCAATTGCTCAGCTAATGTGCTCAACAACATAAGAAATGGCTGGAAGTCTATAAGAAGGCTGTATGTCTATTAGCGCCTCTGGCATTTTTACAGTGCAGAAGAGTGATTATAGTATAATTCCAGTCCTTTGACACTTCGTTCACTGTAGTTCAAGTTGATTAGCTTTTCTGGTTGGCTTACTAGGTTCCCTCCAACTTTTATGATATCAATATTGATGCCATCTGTCCCAGGTGTTATTCCTCTTAAAGTTTTCATGACTTTCTCTATCTTCTTTCTGAGTGTGCAAGGCAAGATTTTTTCTTCACATCCATTTTGATGTCATAGGAGGTGGTGAAACTTGTCATGTTTGTCTCTATGCATTCTTGTAGAGCTGCTGGTAAAGCTCATCTGCTCTCTGCAGGATGCTATCTCTTCCACTGTAATTACTCTTTCATCACTGTCTGAGAGGGACATCTGGTATCAATTATCTGTTTTCTTCTTATCTTGCTACAGCTGTTTCTTTTAAGAGTATTTTAAATCATTTTATGTTGCACCATATTTTTGGATCTTTTGTGATCTTTTATTTTCAAGGTCATGCAGATCTTGAAGTTACAAGCAATCATTCTTTCTCTCCTTTATTCCATTTCTTGCATCGCAAATGTCCTATATACATTTGCATTAATAAACTGATCATGATAAAGCACAATAACCACCGGTACAGCTATAATGACATTTCTTTTTCAAATAAACTTTGGCTTTGTGAAAATTTGGTTGTAATTTGAGGACCACAGATCAAGGCAAGCAGAGCCTCACAAAGAGAAAGTAAGCAACTGATGTATTAACTATCCTTTCTTACAGTTCATATAAGAGTATAAAATAATTCTGGACTAAGAATACATAGAAAAAATATTTTACAACATATTCCGATCAGCCACCTTGTCACCAATACAGTGTGATATTTAATTCCAGGGCTTGCTTAATGCACTTTGCTATTCTCATGGATTTCAGTAATAACATTCATTTAAAGTAGTACCTAGCAAGGTTGAAGGCTTGTGTTTAAAAACTCCATGTAAAACACATTGTCGGTGTACAAGGATATTTTCTGTAGCAGATTCTCACTATCAGATCAGACTGCTGCAACTGATCAGAATGCCTTATTCATATTAAGGATACAGAGCTATCCCTGTACCAAATCTTATCCAGGTCCCATTTTTTCTTACGCAGTGTTGCCAGGGAACTCAGACAAAGCTAGTGAAAGAAAATCCCAAAGTGAAAGCATTCTTGTCAAGAGCAGAGCTCTGGATCTTGAATAAAAGACTGTTTACCTGAAATAGATAATAAATTTGCAAAAATAGATAATGGCCACTCAACTGTTCTGTTCCAGGTACATGTCTAGTTGCAGGGCAATCATTATTTCAAGATAAAAAGCAATCCAAACCTTAGATTGCTTATTATCTCCTTTTTGTCTTTTCTCTCCATAAGGAGGAAGCTTAATTTCTTTTAATTTTTTTCCTGACTTACCTAGTGCCAAAGACACAGGCTTCCGGCATTTCCTGTATTTGGTTGAAGTGCTATATAATTGCACTGCTGAATATGCCAGGGCAAAGATGAAAGATCTATTTATTTTATGTAAGGACGATTTGCACTCTTTTGGGGCCTGGAGGGGAATTATAAGTAGCTAAGGAAATATGTAGCCTCTGGCATAAAAGCAATGCCATGACGACCAGTGACAAACTTGAATCAACATACATATTTTTGCAAATTAACCCTCATCTGAGAGAAGTAAGGAAGCTTACTCTCATATGTATCGCCTTTTTTTTTTTTTTTTTTTTTTTTTTTTTGTGATTTGCAGAGTATTATATAAATTGTGTATATATGTAATATATACACAATATATAATATAATATATATATATTGTGTATATATTATATATATAATATATACACAATATATAATATATATGTAAATATGTATAAATTTTAGCCTCTAAAATTTAACTTTTATGTAAATAACTAAATTGAGACCTACCACATCAATTTACCTAATATCCAATTTACCTGCTTCAGAACAAAAAGTATACTGTAAAAGTTGGGGTCGATCTGTTGCAAAACTTCAGCTCTGAAAAGAGAGATCTCAATTTCCTCTTATGGAGTGAACTCCAGACAAAAGGAGAAAAAAATATAGAAAGACCAAACAGTTTTGACACTTTTGGCAGGAGATGTTCCCATCTCTTAATGAAAATTAGCACGGTTTGGTGAGCCACAACTAGAAGCTGCCTATCTGTACAATTTCTTCTTTCATAAGACCTGTAAAATTTATAACTCCCATAAAAAAACTTGATAAATGTTTCCTGTATTTTTTTTTAATATTAGTTATGTTGGTTCAGTAAGTGCACTAACACTTTCTGTCCTTCTCACTTTGCCTGAATAGAGTCAGTAGGATTTTACAGTGTCAAATAGGCTCAAAGGCATTGAAAAGTATGTTAGGCTAGCTCTTTAATGCTGTATTAATGCTCAGTTAATTTCACTAGTAGCACAAACCCTCATAACAGATGTAGCTTAGACTAACTGTATTTTAGGGATGTGATGCAGAACTAGGCAACTCTATTAGATCAGAACTTTTCAAAACTAGTTAACTTCTTTCAGGAGACTCATTGAACAGATGCTGAAAATATCTCACTATACCACCATGCAAGATATGCATGGTGAGTCTTTGGTAAGACTTTGTTTTCTTTGAGCAAACTTTCAGCATAGTTTCCATGGAAACCATATTTACAGAATACCATGCCTCAACATTGAGAGTTGGACTTTCCACTTCTGATAAGAATAAGAAATGTGTATTATAGTGCTAAGTTGAGATGTTTATTTTATTTTATTTTATTTTATTTTATTTTTTATTTATTTATTGCCATCTAAATGCTTTACATGTACTTACTTTTGTTAGATCACAGTTATATGCAGTTATGCTCCTTAAAAAAAGCTTTTATTACATCCCCTAATGTAGTGAAATGATACCGCTTTACAATCCTCTACCACCAGTGCTCACCAAGCAGCAGAAAGCCTCTGTGCATGTGAAGCTACTGCTTCATGCCACTCTGAATTAACTCACAGTGGGTGTTAGATATCTGCACATGAACAGAAACCTCCCATAGGAAAATGTTTTCATTAGATCTCAACAGTCTCCCAGCCTCCATCAGTCTACAAAGCAAAATCTCTGTTTGATCTTGAACTCAGCTCTCTACAGGACAGGGCATACTGCAGTACTATCACATAGCAATTTAACTCTGTGCACTGTTGTCATGAGTAATTTGGTTTTGAATATGGATTAGACTTTTTTTTTTTTTTTTTTTTTTTTTTTTTTGACCTGCAGTGCAAAGAGCCATTCTTTACTTTTAATTAGCCATCACCTGCAAATAAATCCAATTTTAAGAAGCGAATGACATCTATTTGCAGAGGAGTCTCTCTAATCCAGATCACTAAATTAATCCTTATTTTAAATAAAATCTATTGAATATTTTTTTAAATGTTTGTTTGTAGAGGTTCTTTTGATTTATTTAGATGTTTGGAGCAAATGAGATGGCATCCAAACCTTTACATTTTTTATTTTTTTTATTTAATTCTTCAAGTCGTTCTCATTCCATCATCAACCATTATATTCAGAGAAATTATTGGTTGTGGTCTAATGAACCTTTTATGAATGAGTACAGATTAAGAAATATATTTGATCAGAATTTATGAAAATTGCTTCTGGTGCTTAGGGACATAGTTTAGTGGGTGACATTGGTAGTAGGGTGATGGTTGGACCAGGTGGTCTTGAAGGTTTTTTCCAACCTCAATGATTCTATGATTTCTATGTTTTCTCTGTATTGAAGCAAGTATGTTTGCCTATCAGGTTCACGAGGCCTCATCTACACAGGTCAGACCCTGTTTTTAACCACCAAGGACTTTCCTTCTGTACCTTGCTCTTTGGTTTTAAAATTATTTTAAAAAGTGCAGATCCCTAGACAGGAGAAAAATGGGAATAATGTATTCAGATTAAACTGAAAGCTGGCTTCTTAGTGATTTCATATGAAAGCTTTTATATCTTGTTCACTGTCAAGTGACCACAGATAATAGTGTAGATGTTTGCAGTTTCCTGGAATCCCATTTATGTATCATTACAACAAAATATTTTTGATAACTTAGGGTGATAATCATCTCCAGCACTCTTCCTCCCAACCCCAAAGACTTTTGTTCAAAACTAGTAACTTAGTCTCCCTTTGCAATCAGTGGAGAGAAAGAAGAACCTTTGCAGGTGATTCAACCCACCTCTCTTGGAAAACTGTCTTAAGCAGGATTAATTCATTTCAGGAGGGTGCCCTTCTCCCACCATCCAATTGATCTTTGACTATAGATGGCTAAAGTTGGATGGATTTAATCTTGCCTGTAGTCACTGAATGTAAGGGTGCTGGTAGGTTGCTGTGTAACCCCTGGGTGTGACTCGCAGCCCAGTTTTGTGAGGCACAGCTCTATGACTTCCACTTAACTTTTTTTTTTTTTTTTTTTTTTTTTTTTTTCTGAAAAGAGCGGTATTTGCCTGCAAGACAGTTTGTAAATGAAAGGCTTGCAAGATGAGAAATGCAAAAGCAAATAGTGTTTGTGAAATAGTGAAGTGTTAGTAGCCAGTACTAACAGTCAGTATTAGTAGTTAGTACTACCGGTATTATTGGTACTTAGCGGCTGAATTGAAAATCATTGACATTAAAATTCATAAAATAAATAAATAAATAAATAAACAGAAATGAAAGACACAAATAGGCAAGATTAGGCTCAGTCCGTGAGAAGGAGCAGTGCAGTTTATACCTCACAGTATGACTATGACTGCCTAACAGTCTGATCAGATACCTGCATCAGGAGTGATGAGCATACTAATGCTTAGCTAATGCACTTTAGTCCCAAGTACCTATTGTGTGTATCATCCAGGAAATGATATGTACTTATAAATCACTTGTAGTTATGCTTACAAAATTCCTAATCCTGGTGAAGAGACCCTAATAAAGTACTGTCATATTCTTCTGAAAATAGAGGTAACCTAAAGAGAGGGACAAAGGGGAGGAAGAGAGTCAGGTGGCAACATTCTCCTGAGATTGCCATGCACACGCTACTACACACCCGACCAATGTGCTCATATGATCCTAAATCTGTCTCAACAGACATGGGCCAGCAAACACTGGAGAAGTGGGGCTGGCTTCCTGTGTGAGTATGAATTTAAAGTGTGGATTTGCAAAGAGCTCTTTCCTATAAGAAAATGGAAGTGTGGTAGTCCAACTGAAACAATGTCCTACTGAGCAGGACATCACAGGGACAGTCAGGACACTTGGGATTTTTTTTTGCTTTCTAATTGTTCTCAAAATAAGCACTAAATTTCTTCTAGCATGGAAATGGTCAAAGGAAATAGAAACATTAGAAGGAACACTACATTCAGGGAAAACCTAATAAAGAAGCAGGAAAGAACTGTGAGCTGTTGATAGCAACATTTGCTCCTGGAAGACAATGTAGAAATCTGGTGGACATTTTTTAGGTGATCTACTCAGAGATGTGAGCAGGGAAGGGAGCTGGAGGAGGTTCCACAGTTTTGGGGATCCTCAAATGCACTTGGCATTTCATTCAAAGTCTCTGCTACAGTCCTGATTTGTGGGAAAATCACTTACTGTTCTTCTGCTTTTCTTTGCCTTTTTCATATCTACCTTGAGATATGCTGAGAGACAGAGTTTGTTTCCCACTGTGTTTCAGCAGCACATAGTGCTGTGCTGTTGTAGTACAATAACTGACAGACACTTTCATTTTTTTTATACTATAAAGACATGTTTCTATGCCAAGGGATAGTTATGGTTAGTTCTGGAAAGTTCTGATACTAACAGAACTCAAAAAAGGAAACTCTTGATAGTTTCCTAACACACTTAAAATAGCTACTGTGTTGACATTTGATTTACAGCAGTGGTCTACCCAGATTTTTTCTTATTTATTTCTGCTTTTTATCTTTGCTGCTTGGTTGTGTTTTTTTTTATTCCTTTTTGGTAACATCTCTAAAGTCTTTGAGCAGCTTGACTACTGGAGCATTAACTTGGGGATATAATGATACAGTCAGCCTGCTAAAACAAGCAATGAATTTACTGCTGAGGTTTTATGTCTGAAAGCAGACTGAATAGAGGGAGGATGGGAAGGTGCTAAGGGGTTTTGATTAATCTCTGTAGCTCATTAGGTGGTTCCTCCCCCCAACTCCGGCTCAGATTAATAATAGTCTTCAGAGTCTTCTTACTGGAATTCACATAAGAAAATCCAAATACATTTTTGGGTTGCAGCCAGAGGATGAAATGGTCTTCATTAAATTTTCACACCAGTTTTAAGCTGGTAGAACCCCAAAAGACTTAAACAGCGTTAGTTACTGCATGCCACTTGAGTGCATATATATTGGGTCCAATACATATTCTATAACTTAAATAGAGTATATAAAAGTTATGAAAATTATTAAAAAGAATTTCTGTGTATTGCTATTACTCAAACTACTTGCAGTCCATCTCCATCCATGTGTATTATGTGGCCATTTTAAATCTCCTTCAAGCTTAAACAGTAGCTATTTCCCTTTCCAGAGAGTTTTATATAGCTTTCTAAGCCACAGTTTATTTTTGCTGCTGTGTTTTGTTCAGTTCAAGGCAGACTTTATTTTGGTATTTTTTCTCCTAACGTAGAATGTCACCAGATAAAAATACTTGGCCTGATGTTGTTTTCCACACATTGCTGCCTATTTTTTTTTTTTTTTTTTTTTTTTTTTTTTTTTTTTTTTTTTTTTTTTAGGATAACAAAGAGATTTGAGACATTCATTTGTGGCTGCAGATATGACATCATATCTTAGAGAGTCCCAGCCAGCAGTGGGATTCCATGTGAAATACCTCATGGCATCAAAATATCACTAGATAGTTAGCTATAGGCAACTGTAAGTGTGTTACGGAAAATTTCATGGACCTAGAGAACCCCCAGTATCAACACTTTGATTCCATCTAACTGATTTGGTCTAAACCAAAGCATAGCAGCAATTGACAGATCTCCATCCAAAACATGTTCGCTTCTTGTTTCTATGGATGAATTATCACTGAATTGTATTCACTTAATTGGTGTTACACTCAGCTTATACCTATGTAAGTAACAACAAAAGACATTGCTGAGGTTAGAAGAATTTCATTGTAACTCAGAATTAAATACATGCTCAATTTAATTCATACATGAAAAAATATTTTTTGACCTAGCAAAAACAGAGCCAGAGAATTTTAGGTCTTCCATGGTCTTTCTTCAGCTGGGATGGAAAAAACAAAACAAAACAAACAAACAAACAAACAAAACAAACAAACAAACAAAAATTTACTCTCCGCTTAAAATGGCATTCCAATTATAAGCACATAAAGCAAGCTGGTATTTTGGGCACAGCTCTTCTCTCCCTCTCCAGAATAAAACTGTAACTTATCTTAAGAGTTTATTCTAATGCAGAAAAACGTATAAACCAGAAGGGGATTGGGTCTTTTCAAACATGTAACTGGCATCAGGAAGGAAACAGAACTATAGATGTCACTTAAATATGAGTTCTTGTGATACCAGAGCAGTTCAGGGAAATTCAATTCCAATGGCAAATATATATCTTTCAAAAAAATGGCTAAAAATTATCTGATCAATTTAATGGTACTCCTTTGAAACTTGACCCCTGTAAAGGCTTACAACGGTGCATAATGAGGATACAGGGAACAGTCGATTTGCCACATAATGCTTAATCCCTTCAGAACTCCATACTGAATGTCTTTGATAACAGAACCTTGAAAAGCCCACAGAACTCAAATGTCATTCAAATTAAACCCAGTTATGATTTCTTAACCGTTTATTGACAAGTCTTCCTCTCTTCTAACATTCTTTCCACCTACCTAGGAACTGCAACTTAGTATAGGTACATAAACTGTATCTTCTGGTTGTCATGCACTCAATACTGTAGAACTTTGCATTGCTAAAGCACCTCATTCTTGCCTTGATCTTTCCTGCCAAATAAATACTTTATACTGTCTGTGGAAATAAACTTTTGGAGAAGGTGACTTTTGACAGTATAACTTTTATCTCTTAAACACTGTATATTTGCTAGCAGGTTACAGATTCCACAAGATGGACAAAAAGTGTGGAAGAAAGAATCTAATAATAGTCATTGAGTCATAAAATTCTTATACATAGCATCAGGACCACCATAATGTTAATAAAATCTTGCAAAAATCCTAACTGAAAGCATTTTAAACTCTTGCTGTTGCGGTGATTAGATTTTTTTTTTTTTTTTTTTTTTTTTTAATTT
>CM021766.1:86891187-86940250 GCA_011076525.1 Nettapus auritus | reverse complement strand
AGATTTTTTTTTTTTTTTTTTTTTTTTTTAATTTTGTGTTTAAATTTGTTTATAGACAATTTTTTTTTTTTTTTTTTATTTTTTTTTTTTTTTGAATGCAGAGCTCTCTTTCTCTCTCTCTCTCTCCATTTTAGCTAAATATTATTTCAGTCTCAACCTATTACATAGCCTTTGCACTTCCTCCACCATCCTGCAGACTGGGGGATTTTTTACTTAATACTGAATTCACAATTTATAAACATAGATAATGTTTATGTTTTATGTGCTTCAAAACTGATATTTTTGTTGGTTTTGCTTTTTACCAGAACTACTGATTTGGGCATTTGTTATCTTTTTTTTTTTTTTTTTTTTTATTCAGGGCCACATTACAAAGTTGTTTGTAGTCATCATATGATCAACTGTTATACAGACATCTCTTTCCTCTATTATTTTTAAATTCTAATCTTCCTGTTTATGCCAAAACAATTTTACTGTTCATCTGTAAATGCATGTCTTAAAGACAAAATTTTCAGTGTTCCATTTTTCAGGTATTCATATCACCAAGTTCTTACTGTATATTCTCTATGTTGATGATACCTTCAAACAACAGTAAAGGAATACTCCTATTTTTTGAACAAGGCCTTCAATAAAAATTTAAAGTAAGATGAGCTCCATCACAGGTACTGGTCACCTGTGGCAAAATGTTTATCCATTTTATAATTCTAGAAAAAAATGACATTTCTCCATATAACAATTCACTCAATAGAGTATGAAATCGTTTACTGAATTCCAACTTTGTTTTGCAGAGCAAAAAAAAAAAACACACAACAACTACAATTAAAAACAAAAACAAAAAACAATGTTCTGTTACCAAAGATAAAGCAATGCCCTATGAAAAACTTTGCAAATATCCATGCTTTTTGGACACAGAGCTTATAGAACTGGAACAGTCATAGGTACAGAATCCAAAAGCATTTGTATCTCTGTTTTGTAGTTCTCAAAGTGTTTTCTTTGGGAAACATGTATTGCAGAGGTAACTGCTATATATAGTATTGAGTCTTCTGACAGTTGTATGGCACGTAAGCACTCTAAAGGCTTTGTTCAGCATATGGAGATTTTGGATAGAATGTAAGTAGGATGTGTTTCTGAGCCTTATTTAAGATATAGAGGATTTTTCTACTCTGTGCTGCTACTTGTGGTAGCTTTTAGAGGAGTAGATATATATCTATAAGGGATAATTTTGCTTACTAATGAAAAGTTATGTTGCTTTTAGCCAAAAAGAGTTGTAAATATTATGCTAACTCTTGCTACTGCTATTTTTTTTTCTCCACATTTTAGAATGCAGGATTGCTGAGAGGGTTGTTTTGTGGCTGGGTCCTACATCAAGATTATTTTAAGGTCAAACCATCCATCTTGACATTAATAGAAATATTTAAGTGCTAAGATAGGCAATTTTTAGACCATTGAGCTCTAGTGGCTGACTAAAACAAAATAAATAATAAATAAAAATTAATAATAATATATTTGTCCTTCCTATACAACTTGAGGAAGGGTAACAGAATGGAACAGACAATAAGAGGATTTAAGCAGAAGTTGTCTGTGGTTGCCAATAGGAAATACCAGCCACCTGTGTGCTTCAACCTTCATTTCAGGGAAAAGTTTGAAAAAAGTTAGAAAAAAAAATATAGAAAAAAAAAAAAAAGTATAGAAAAGTTTGTTCCTCTTTTAAGGGCTGAGTCCTTTGTGAAGGTAATTATTGGATCTTAGAAAACAGAGAAGGAGCTTCTCTCAGAGACTGTTGTCATTGCACCATTGTATCCAACACACTAACAACAAGATGCTCTTGTAATAACAGATGTACAGCTTAGGCTGTAAAGATTCTCTCGGTCTGATTCTGGTGGTTAAGGAACTTTGTTTTTGGTTGAATGCTTGGTATAGAATCTGATGTAACATTTTAAAATTAATTCTTAAATGCTGAGGCATAATATTTCATCCTAAATCTTAGGCATCCAAAATAAAAAGCCATTTTAAAGGTAATGAGGAGGTAGAAGAACCACATTTAAACACATATTATAAGCCTTGAAACAAATGGAGGTTTAATCAGTGACCTTACTTAATAACACTTAGATGGATCCTTTTTGTTACAGCTTAATGATGGTATTTATACCTTTGTGTAGAAAAATTTTGTAGACCAGTGCCTCCTAATTTCAAAAGGTTAAGATAAAAAGTAGCAACATACGGTTTTAAAATAAATGCAATTAAAATTTTAAGTAGATGCATAATTATATATAAAAGAGATGCTTTTAATATAATGAAATAAAACTATGAATTACTTAACTCCTCTTTTTCATGCTTACCCTTTGTAATATATCCTTCACAACTTATTGCCCAAACATTCTTGAGGGTTAATGGTGTTCTAGGTGCAGTATATATAACTAAAAAGGCTGGCAAACCCGTGAGATATGCAGTGGAAAATCATGGAATTTGTAAAATCAGCTTTGTGCAGTATTACAGATCAGGTAAATATAGTACCATATAAAAAAGATCTATAGGAGTATACTTTATAGTTTATTGCATTCCTATCAGAGATTTTGTAGGAAAAAAACTTGAAGCGCTCCAATTGTTCTCAAAAATAGTAACTCTATAGATAATGCAAAAACAGAAATAAATATTAATAAGTGGCCACTTTTCCTCCCCCAAAAGTGCTTGGCTGATGGGGCTCTGTCATCGTCTAGATAATTATGAAGCATCCCCTTAGTGTAGTAAAAGTATTTGTTACAATGAATTAGCCCCAACATTTAAGAGCACATTACCTAACGAAGTTTTATTTGCTGTCATAAAGAATGGGATGAGATGGAAGAGAAAGAGGCTTCAGCCAGAGGCAGCTTTCATTTGGAAAACTACTTCCACTTCAGAAATGGAGTCAAGTTAGAGTAATGTCAGGGCTGAAACTGAAACCCAGAAAGACATTTTTTCCTCTCCAGGCCCAATGAAATTATGCACCCCAGTGTTACAAATTAAGATGTTCACAGGGCCAAAGAAGCCAATATCCAGAAACACGAAGGATGTATCACTGGGGATGTTTAAAGCTTATTCAATTGTATCAAATCACATGCAATATATTAGAAGAGATCAGATTTAATTGTGCAATTTTGCTTTGAAATAAAAAGAAGATAAGTGTATCTGAGCTCTTTCAAAAGGTTTGAATGGTTGAATTTTGCTCATATGCCAGAACTTGAAAGTTTGAAAGTTTCTCAGAACTTGAGAAGCTTTTGTAACTAAGATGGGAGAACCTTGTTACTGACTTCTGAAGACAAAGCTTGAATGGTAGATGAGACTTTCTGTAAGATTCTTTACATAACCACAGTTAAATATATACTTCTAAACCTAATGCATGGAAATTGAACAAACTTCAGAAAAAATTGGATTCACAAAACGTACTTTGTTGTTCACTAAATTATGCATATAATTCATGAGAGGCAAACTAAATTAATAGGACACATAAAGCAGATGAAATACTCTTGCAGAACATAAAATCTCACAATGAGAGAAGGTGCTCTATTTCAGCATCACTAACATGAACAAGTACTTTATGTTTGAGCAAGCCTTTATTTGATTCCCAATTGAAACAATTTGGGGAAAACCAGACATATAATAGAAGTGCCTTTTGTTTGATTTGAAAACAGCATTACAAATAATCAATAAAAGGAGGCATTTTCAGCATTTTTTCTGTGTGTGAAAATAACCACATCAAAGTTGTGCTTTTGAAAAAAAAAAAAAAAAAGTTAATTTCTTAGGGAACCTATTAATTTGGGAGATTTACTCACTTTAAATAGTGAAAATTATTAGAACTGAGGACATTATCAAGGACAGAATTGACACTTTATGCAAAGGGCTATTTTTGTCTCATTTAATGCCAATGCCATGTCATAAAAGGTTAAAAACCTTTCACACACAGTCCATTAAATGTTCATTGTAGGTTATCACCTTTCTAAGTTAGCAACTTCTTTTTTTCCCCTTATTTCTTAAGTGTTGTACCAAAGGCTGAGTAAGTATGTGATCCTTATGTAACTAATCTGAAACTTTAGAGAAAATGTTAGGGCCAGTTTTACATTCAGTCCCTTCAACATTTTGTCAATATCCTGATACCATGGCAGATTTGGAAATAGCAGGACTAACATTTCCTCACTCTAGATAAATGAACGTCAGACTTTCACCAAACACAGCTTTCCATTCATCGACTTAGTAACGTGAGATCTTGACTTTCCCCTGTGTAGCAGACCTATACCCATAAATTTTTACTCTCTCTCTTTCAAGTCTTTATTTTCTCAAAGCAACCCCTCCTCGCCCCCTTTTTCTTTTCCTTTTTTTTCCTTTTATTTTTTTTTTTTTAAAAAAAATAGAATTAGATGTTTATACTAACACAAAGAAATGCTCTTTGGAGCTGAGGTAACATCTACAGCACAAGAAAAGGTGTATTTTTGAGAGGACAAAAGAGGAAAAAAAAATAAATAAATAACTTTATTTATTAACATCAGCAAAACTTTATGAAAGGGAATCCATTTATTCCAATGCTTAAAAGTTACCTTACAATTACACAGTAATAACCACTGAAACTTGCCATCACTGTAGGGAGCAGGAAACTCTACTTCAGATGATGATACAGGTACTCTGCTTTTAACTTATTAGGTTATGACCCTTCCCTGTTTTCATCATTTCTACTACAGGTCAAAATAATTTATTTCTAATATTCATATTCTCATCTTAACAGTAGTGCAGAAGGATTTTCTTTAGATGGTACTTTAAGAGAGGATAAATTAACACAATGTTTAGTAATTTTAGAAAACCTTTCTAAACAAGTCATGCCTGAATGCCACTGTTTTAATGTCATAATAAATTGCCTGGAAAATAAAATAAAAAAAATGTTTAATGGGAACTATAGCAAATCTGGCACAAGAACATGGTCTTCCTTCTCAAAAATAAAATATTGTGTTATGCCCTTGAACTTAATTCTGTGAAAAGAATGCACACACAATATAGAAAACTCCAACATTCATGAAAAGTGTTTGAGGTTTCACCTGAGGCAAAAAACTGTACATGTGATATCACTGAACACACATTTTTTTCTGATTGGTCCTTATTTTTTAAGGATATTTTTTAGTCAGAATAGAAAGCAATGCCCTAAAATAGACTTCAAATATAGATTTTAAAATCATAAAAAATATCAGTTAAGTGTTGTGAGGGCATATGTTAAAAACACAGATAGATGGGCATTTCAAACAGGGTAAAATAGAAACAAAATAAGTTCAAGAAATCACATTCTTTCCTGACACTTTTTTCAAGTTCTACAATTCTTTTTGTTGTATTTACACTTTGGAAAAAAATATTATAGATTGTTTTGGTGTTTACTGCTGAAAATCTGATGTGCATATTTTTGAAAACACATAGTCCTACACAATACAAGCAAAGCCTGTGCTCTTAAGTAATTTATTTTCCTTTGAAATCCCAACTGCAGGCTTCAGTGAGAAAATTTTCAAAATGCCTAAGGTGCAGGTACTGATTGTTCTTGTGAGAATAATCTGGTACCTTAAAATTGCAAACACGATATCAGTCGGGTCATTTGAAATTTAACATCACAGAATTCAACTGAAGGTCCAGGGGATGCATATATCTTGGAGGTGAAAATTACTGCCTGCAAAAGTAACCTTTGCAACCGAACCTACAAGTGGTAAGTGATGTGGGAGTAGTGAAACAAATGTTAACTGTTGTCAGGACCAAGAAAGCTAGAATTGCCCACAGCATGAAAGAAACTTTTTTTCTAGCAGAACACACTTGTCTCTAGTATTTTCCTTACTAGTCTTCTAGCAGTTTAAATTTCACCTCATCTGCTTTCTGCTGCTTTTGTGCCCTAACATCTTGCCTTTTCCAGCCCATGCTACAGCAGACAAACAATTTGCCTGGAAAAATGATACAGGCTGAATAGGATTTTGCTTAAGCTATGGAGCATGGATGTTTCAGACATTTTGTACTTCAATTACTAGAAAATCAACCTCCCTGTAGGGTGCAAATCCTCACTGGATCAAAGCTTTTGTAGATTTAAAGGAGTGGAATATCCTCAAGAAATGTCCTTGTGAGCTACAAAATTATAAACTTATTTCCATTGAGTCTATTTCAGAGAAGTTATTGACAATGCACCTGGTGCTTCTATATCGTTCCATGTTAAAAGAAAAACATATATTATCCTTGTTTAAACAGTCTAAACCGCTGTACATTGAAACTTAGAGTAATGAAATTATAATGAAAGAAGTTTACACAGATAACAACACTGATGGATTTTTAATGTTAATTTGTACAAAATGTATCCCAGTTAAATGTCTAATTGGATAGCTTTTAAACATGCTTCATTGCTATTTTGCTTTCAGTGTCGCTACCATTCTCTTTTTGTATAGAGTAAAAACACAAAGGATATATATTCAGCTGCTTCAAAAAAAAAAAAAAAAAATAGTGTATATGAATCAACCAACCAATCAATCAATCAATCAATAAATCCCAGCCTTTCTCCTAGGATCTTACAAGCCAGGATAACAAACTCTCATTGCTTCCGCTGAGGAAAGGAATGAGCTGTAGGTTACTGACTTCACAGATGAACATGGAATTCAAAATCTCAGATGCCTCAAGGAAAATTTGTTTTGGTGGAGAAGAAGAATTTTCCATGTCTCCATATTTTTTTTATTTTTATTTTTTTAGCCAGAAAGGATGTTGTTTTATTTTATTTTAGAGAAGTTTGTTGGTGGTGGTATTGCTGTTCTTTGTCTGGGGGGGGGGGAGGGGGTTGTTTTTTTTTTTTTTTTTTTTTTTTTTTTTTTTTTTTTTGAGAAGTCTCAAATTCTCTCAAAGAATCCACCATTTAACTACCTAAGTAATTTTGATCATATCCTTATTTTGCAGCTCAATTTGTACATCAACTCCAACTTTTTATTGCCTTATTTGAAACTTTAATGATGAATTAAAGTCGTGGTTTGATATTTACTGAGTCCTAGTCTCATAAAGTTTTTTTCCATTTTCTTATTATCTATTACAAGATAATGTATTACAACATCATCCTTTAAGTCCACCAGTCTAAAACCTTGCCAAAGTATAACAACATATCACATATATGTAAGTAGATTCAGCTGTTCAAAGACAAGTTTTAATAAAATTTCTTACAATTGCATCTTAAAGTGCCTATTTTTACATGCAGATAGAAACAGGAAAGTTCTTCAAATGTAATATCTGTCATAAGTAAATCACTTCTTTCATATTTCCAATGACCTTTTCCAGTTTTATAACAGTATTTTGTTACATAAAACTCTGGTTCTGATCCTCCTTTAATCATACCCAATAAAAGGAGAGATTTTGATTTTCTTGCAACATTCATGGGATACTCAAATTACATCCTTCAAGCACTGCTTGTTTTCTAACTACCTTACAAAGTCATTTTCTGTAGAGAGAAATATACAAATTTCCAGGCAACTGAGCAACATGCAAAGTTTCCATGGCTCTAATTTCTAGTGAGAGCTGGTGCATGATAAGAAATAGCTTCTAGCAATGACAACAACATGAAAAATATTTCTGCACTAATGAGGAAGGCAAATTAGGGAAAGGGCAAGTTTACAGTTATTTATATGTTATTTCTGTATGCCACTATTCTAGTCAATATTTCTATTTATATTATACAGTGAATTATGTCTCAAAGAAGTCATAGGCATGGCACCTGGAGAAAGCATTATTCAAGGTACATCTGTCAAGATCTGGCTTTTCAGGCGGCATATTACATCAATACTATGCATCTGTAGATATCTGCACAATAAATCTTTATAACATCAGCTGATTCTTGCTCCTATTCCTAATGAAATTATCTATGGTGAAAGATGGTACAAACAGTGGTAGAGGTAAAACTCCCCTTGACTTTCTGGCTTTTTTCAGCATAGAATGTTAAGATTTTGGCCTAGATAAGGATTTTTTTTTTTTTTTTTCTAGGTTGAAAGCAGAGCAAAGGCATACCAAATGCCAGGTGAATTCATTTTATTGATAGAATGCATCCAGTCACAAATAGCAATTCCCCTTTAGAGTCCCAAGACTTTTCATTTTGCTCTAATTCATTTCCTCTTGGTGTTGCACTTCCTGAAAGGTACATTATTTGCTCACATGACAGCTCCAGGTCACAGCAGGCATTTTATACTTTATGACTTTATGCAGATTTTTATTTTCTTAGAAACAATTATCCATAATATCTTCCCAATTTCTAGCCTTTCCAGAAGAGATTCAATGACTCTCTGAGAAGCATTTTTAGTAATCCATCTAAAAATGGTAGTACTTTACCATCTTACTTCACGTACTACTACTGAAGTGGTGTAAAGCTGAGGTCTAAAATGGGTTAAGTGTCCAAAATGCAATAGTATTTTCATGTATTTGTTTACTCTGATGTAATTTATGGAAATAATAATAATAATAATAATAATGACCACTTGAACTTTAATTCTAAGTGGATTCATGCCTTGAGGGATTAATTTTGATTCTCATGTTCAAATTTTCATAACACTGATGTGCTATGAAATACGCACATCCAACATCCAAGCACTGATATAAACGATTTACTTTTGTACGTGACTGTTGAATCTGAGAAAGTTTTAGTCTGTATTGGTTTTGTGTTCACACAAGTTCACACAAGTTCACTTACTTGTTTAAATGACTAAATAAAGCTCCACAGGAAAAATAATAATAATAATAATAATACAACAGGTATATGCATATATACATTCATTCCTAGCTATTAATAGCACTCAAATCCATCTAGCAGTGGTTTTATAATGCCTGTGACAAAAGACAGTATTCACCATTCACAGTAGATGACATTTTACAGAGTTGGAGTCTTGGGTACACATATCTCTTGCTGCCAGCCATTTACTTATCTCCATGTACAAGAATTTAAGGGTTTCTCACTGTAGTACTTTGTAGGTGTTGTTCTGAGGCCCTTTCACCAGGGTGATGAGTTCTAGAGCAGAGATGGCAGCCCCATCACTTAGCACGTAAGTCAAGCAGTTCATATTTTGACTTAAATATTTAAATGAACATTAATTTCCAGCACACAATAGTTTAATATACATATATTGCAGTTTTCTAAGACCACTTCAATGCACTTTTATCATTTTATGTTTTCTTCCAAAGCATCCTTTTCTATGGTTTGAATATGGTATTTGTATTGGGGTGTAGGAAGGTGTAGTGGGTTTATGTGGCAAGGTTTTGGTAGCAGGGGGCCATAGGGGTGGCTTTTGTGAGAAGGATCTAGAAGCTGCCCCATGTTTGGTAAGGGCCCCACTGCTGACCAGAGCTGAGCCAATAAGTGATATTGTTTTGTGCCTCTGTGAGAGCATATTTAAGACAGGGAAAACAAACAAACAAACAAACAAAAAAAACCCACGCTGCACCACACAGCACCTGGGAGGGTGAGAGGAGTGAGAAACAGCCTTGCAGGTGCCAAGGTCAGTGAAGAAGGAGGGGGAGAGGTGCTCCAGGCGCCAGAGCAGAAGGCCCCCCGCCGCCTGTGGTGAGGTCCATGGTGAAGCAGGATGTCCCCCTGCAGCCCAAGGAGTATCACGGTGGAGCAGGGTTCCACGCTGTAGCCCGTGGAGGAGACCACGGTGGAGCAAGTGGACCTGCACCGACGGAGACTGTGGCCTGTGGAAGACCCCTGCTGGAGCAGATTCCGGGCCGGACCTGTAGGCCGTGGAGAGGAGACCACGCAGGAGCAGGTGACCTGGCAGGAGCTGCTGCCCGTTGGGGGATCCAGGTTGGAGCAAGTTTGCTCCTGAGGGATGGACCCCATGGTACGGACTCATAGAATCATAGAATCATAGAATATTCCGAGTTGGAAGGGACCCATAAGGATCATCAAGTCCAACTCCTTGCACTGCACAGGTCTACCCAATAGTTTAGACCATGTGACTAAGTGCACAGTCCAATCGCTTCTTAAATTCAGACAGGCTTGGTGCAGCCTGGGGAGCCTGTTCCAGTGCACAACCACCCTCTCAGTGAAAAATCTCCTCCTGATATCTAGTCTGAACTTCCCCTGCCTCAGCTTCACCCCGTTGCCACGGGTCCTATCACTAGTGTTTATGGAGAATAGGTCACTTTATGGAGAATAGGTCACTGCTCATATCTGGAGCAGTTCTTGAAGAGCTGCTGCCTGTGGGCAGCCCATGCTGGATCAGCTTGGCAAGGACTGCATCCTGTGGGAGGGACCCCACAGCACAGGGGACGAGAGTGACCGAGAAGGAGCGGTGGAGAACAAGTGCTATAGACTGACCATAACCCCCATTTTCCTGTTCCCCTGCGCCACTCAGGGGGAGGAGATGGAAGAGGGTGGATGGGGGGGAAGGTGCTTTCAGTTTCTTTCCTTTGTTTCTCACTTCTCTAGCTTGTTAGTAATAGTTTATAAATCTTACTATCTCCCTATGCTGAGTATGTTTTGCCCATCACAATAATTACTGCACTATCTCCTCGTCCTTATCTCAACACTTGAGCCCTTTTCATTCGTATTTTCTCCTTGCTCCTCTTCGAGGAGAGGGGGTGAGAGGGTGGTTGTGGTGGAGCTCAGCCGCCCACCCAAGTAAAACCACCACTGAAGGTAGGGAGGTGGGAGAGACAAGGAAGAGAGAGAAGGAGGGAGAGAGGAGAGACAGCACGTTTTCTGGTGGCACTTTACAGTGTAGCAAGAATACTTGCTTTCCTAATGAATTCAAAATCCCACGCACCCTTACAAGCAATTAAAAATGCTTTCTAACTGCCTGAGGCACAGTGCATTTGACAAATTTGGCAGATTTCTTGTCAGTTTGCTGAACCTGATACAAGAGCAGGTAGTCCCAGGCTTACACAGCTCTAGTTTTATAACTCCCAGAATCCCTTTTTACAAGCAAGATCTATGTGCATATTCATTCTAACAGCTTTAAGAGTTTGAACAGCTGCTCCTTTTAAGTCATTCCCTTCTCATGTCATTATTTATAAATGCTCTAAAACACAGTGCATAAATCATTGTTCCCATATTTGTGAAAAAGAAAAAAGATGGCTCTAAATGTACCAATAGTGAATAGGTCCTTTAAGAACACTCTCTTCCATTCATCTATAGTTTGAATTTGAACAAAAATACTTTCAAAATACATCATTTTATGTAATAAAATAGTGATTTATTTTATGCAAGTTAAAATTAATTAAAATTCAGGAGTTGAGGGCAATTATCCTGCCATGAATATTTCCTACAAGATGGAAATATTTGTTGACCCAAGATTAGAACAGCAAACCCATTAAGTAAATTAATAACCCAAATAATTTAAGATTCCTAAGATTTCTGGTAGGAGTTTTAAACAAAGATCTATTGTGTCCATTTGATATTCACACTGCTGCTCTGACTGTAGTTTCTCGGAAAAAACATGTATGCTTTCCAAGACCCAGCAAATAGCTGTTATCCATATGCTGGGAAACAAAATATAAACTACATGGCCAGCACCTCAGCCTAGCAAGTGGTGCAATTAACCTAAGCAAAATAAATAAATAAACAAATAAATAAAATCATATTCTACCCACTTTCTGGGCATATTCGGAATAGCAGCACTAAATCTAACAAAATGAGGGCAGCATTTGGACAGAAAGATTGGAGCAGAGACACCCCTGTTTTAGTTTTGTGCCAATAATAATTAAGACTGAAATGGGCACCTGAAAGTCAGCTTTTCCCAGTTACTTTCATGAGAGGATGGAAATTCATTTGCTCTCCTGGGCAGGAAAGTTGTGGTTGTGTTCTCATAGCTTTCCTAGCTATTATGCACAGGTGCAGAGATGCCTCTGCTGCCATATTTATGAACATTCCCTACACAGCCTAAGGAAGACTGGCAATGGTCAGAAAACAGGCCAGAGGCACAGCTTCGGTCTCTCTGAATTGCCTTACATCTGTACGTAGAGTGGCGTAACACCACCAGCCTCCCAGGTCACCCAGTCCTGCGGTAGCTCAGAGAGGAGAAAGACAACAGATGAAGCTGAAATTCACAGAAACTCAAACTAGGATTTTCAACACAGGGAATGAGTTGATCTCAGCTAAGTAACAGACACAGATGAAAGGAAGGCAATGGAACTGTAGGGACAGAAAGGACCTGGGTCTGGTAAATCAATGTACTCTGTGAATCATACAGTATAATCCAAATAATGCAGATCAGGGGGTCTTGGGGAGCAGTAACTTAATAAATGCTTCTGTAAGTGAACAAAGTCAGTTCTATTAGTCAAATCCAGATTGCTTTCATAGAATCACAGAACCACAGAATGTTTGGGGTTGGAAGGGACCTTAAAGATCAGCTAGCTCCAACCCCCCTGTCATGGGCAGGGATGCCATCCCCTAGATCAGGTTGGCCAAGGCCCCATCCAGCCTGGCCTTGAACACCTCCAGGGATGGGGCATCCACAATTTTTCTGAGCAGCCTGTTCCAGTGCCTCACCACCCTCTGAGTGAAGAATTTCCTCCTAATGTCTAATCTAAATCTCACCTCTTTTAGTTTAAAACATTCCCCCTTGTATTGTCACTATCTGCCTGTGTAAAAAGTTGCTCTCCACCTTTTTTCTATAAGCCTCCTTTAAGTACTTAAAGGCCACAACAAGGTCTTAACAGAGCCTTTTCTTCTGCAGGCTGAACATCCCCAGCTCTCTCAGCCTGTCTTCATAAGAGAGATGCTCCAGCCCTCTGATCAGCCTCATGACCATACTCTGGACCCGCTTTAATAGGTCCACATCTTTCTTGTGCTGGGGGCCCCAGACCCGGATGCAGCACTCCAAGTGGGGCCTCATAAGGGCAGGGCAGAGGGGGATAATCACCTCCCTCAACCTGTTGGAAGCTCCTCTTTTGATGCTTTGAGATACATTTGGACCTCTGGGCTGCAAGCTCATGTCAAGCTTTTCATCCACCAGAACCCTGAGATCCTTCTCTGCAAGGCTGCTCTCAATTCTTCTCTCTGTCTGTACTAATGTCTGGGATTGCTCCACCCCAGGTGCAGCACCTTGCACTTGGACTTGAACCTCAGTAGGTTTATATGGGCCCACTTCTCAAACTGGTCCAAGTCCCTCTGGATGATATCCCTTCCTTCTGCTGTATTAACCTCACCACTCAGCTTGGTGTTGTCTGCAAATTTGCAGAGGGTGCACTTGATCCCACTGTCTAAGTCATTGATAAAGATATTAACCAGCAGCAGTCCCAAGACAGACCCCTAACGGATACCACTTGTCATCAGTCTCCATCTGGCCACAGAGCCATTGACTGCAGCTCTCTGGCTGTGCCCATCCAGCTGATTCCTTATCCACCAAATAATCCACGCTTTGTTGTGGTTTAACCTGGCCGGCAGCTAAACACCACACACAGCCGTTCGCTCTCTGGGATGGGGGAGAGAAATGGAAAAGTGAAGTGAGAGTTGAGATAAAGACAGTTTATTAAGATAGAAAACAATAATAATAACAATAACAATAATAATAATAATAATAATAGTGAGTATGAAACAAGTGATGCACAATGCAATTGCTCACCACCTGCTGACCGATGCCAAGTCTATCCTTGAGCAGCTGGCCCCCCCATCCCGGCTAGCCACCCCTATCTATTGTTTAGCATGATGTCAGATGGTATGGAATACTCCTTTGGCCAGTTTGGGTCAGCTGTCCTGGCTCTGTCCCCTCCCAGCTCTTGCTGCACCCCCAGCCTGCCCGCTGGCAGGACAGAGCGAGGAGCTGAAAAGTCCTTGGCTTGGTACAAGCACTGCTCTGCAACAACCAAAACATCGACATATCACAGAATCACAGAATGTCTAGGTTGGAAGAGACCTACAAGATCGCCAAGTCCAACCTCTGACCTAACACTAACAAATCATCCACTAAACCCTATCCCATGTTATCAGCATTCTTCTCATCCTAATCCAAAACACAGCACTCTACCAGCTACTAGGAGGAAAATTAACCCTGTCCTCACTCTACCAGCTACTAGGAGGAAAATTAACCCTGTCCTAACTGAAACCAGGACACCCTTCAAATCCATCTCTCTCCAATTAGAGATCAGGATGTCATGCAGGACTATGTCAAAGGCCTTACACATCTCCAGGTAGATGACATTGGTCAGTCCCCCCTTGTCAACTGATGCAGTCGTTCCATCATAGAAGGCCACCAGACTGGTCAGGCATGATTTGCCCTTGTCTTGCATATGCTTCCAGAAGGATCTGTTCAATGATCTTTCAAGGGATAGAGGTGAAGCTCACCAGTCACTAATTCCCCAGGTCCTCCTTTCTATCCTTTTTAAAAATGAGAGTGATGTTTCCCATCTTCCAGTCAGACTGCGCCTGAGTACCTGGACTTTTTAAATATGGAGAGTGGCTTGGCAACTACATCAGCCTGCTCCCTCAGGGCCCTGCTACTGGGCCCCAATGATAGAACCTGTTAATTTGCATCAGATGGTCTCAGACCTGCTCTTCACTTATAGAGGGAGGGACTTTGCTCCCCCAGCCCTCACTTGCAGGTTCAGGGAAATGAGAGATGTGGGAAGCCTGACTGGTAGTGAAGAGTGAGGCAAGGAAGTTGTTGAGCCTTCTCAGCCTTCTCTGTGTCTGCTGTTACCAGTTCTCCCTTCTCATTTATCAGAAGGGGTAAGCTCTTTTTGGCCTTTCTTTTCTAAGCAATGTACCTATAGAATCCCTTCCTGTTATTCTTTTCATCCTTTGCCAAGCTCAATGTCATCCATGCCTTGCCTTTCCTGATCCCATCCCTGCACATCCAGACTGCATTCCTGTACTCTTCCACATGTCCCTGCTTCCACTGCCTGTGCATCTCCTTCCTACACATCAGTTTGACTAGGTCCTTGCTCAGCCATTTAGGTTTCCTGCCTTCCTGATTTCTTACACGGAGAAGGAGAGCTCTTGCACACTAAGAAAAGTGTCCTTAAGAACTGCCAGCTCTGATCAGTTCCTCTGTCCCTAAGGACAGTGTCCCAAGGGATCTCACCCACTAATTCTTTAAACAGCTGGAAGCTTGTTCTTTTAAATTTCAGGGTCCTGACATTACTCTTTTCCAGGACCATATTCTTCAAGATCATGAAGTCAAATGGGGTGTGGTTAGTGCAGCCCAGACTGCTTCCAGTCTTGACCACTTTAAAGAGATCTGCACTGGTGAGCACCAGATCCAGTAATGCTTCTCCTCTGCTTGCTTTGTCTAATGCCTGGACCAGGAAATTATTCTCAATGCACTCCAGGAGTCTCCTATAAAACCTGCTATACTGCTTTTCCAGCAGACATCTGGATGGCTGAAATCCCACATCACTGTCTTTGGACCTATGACCTTAAAAAGCTTTGATTTCCATTTTATTGTGTCTATTCAATTAGTTACATTAAGCATCAATAAATTAGGTTTGGCAGCCTAATTTAAACTTAGTAAAATGTATTGTTGCCAGCAGCAGCCACAGTGATACCCTCTCTACCCTTTGCCCCATAAACACAATGACATGTTTTATGGCTTTTGTCAGTTAAAAAAAAAACATTCTCCAAACTAAATTAAATCTATAATTCTTTTCTGATATACCATATAGACTACTCAAGCAGAAACGTAACATATTTTCAGTAATATGGCAAGTAGCATAAGAGACATTTATATGTTTTTGTTTTATCAGACTTTCAATATGAAATCCTACCGGGACAAAAATATCTGAAAGACTATTCCATATTTGTGAGCTTTTAAACATAACTTCTGTCTCTCAAAATGGACATAATCCAACTAATACCATATGCGATACCCTTCCTCATCAATAGGTTTCTATTAAGTCCTTTTTAGTTCTTTATGTTTTCCCTGACACTTAAGAGGACAATTTATTTTCTTTAAAAGATCATCAAACTATTCCTTTTCATCATCAGTTTCCCATTGGATTTCATAATACGCTTTGCTTAAACTTTTCCCCATTTTCAAAACAATAACTTAAATTTAGGTTATTTGCCCAATTCTCCACAGTTCTTACATATATGGCCTTTCAAGACCCACTGTGCCCATGTGATTGAACATCAGGTAGAGTTTATTGATGAACTTGCTAAAGAAAAAAGTCATAAACTACTATGTGTATGATTCCAGACTACCTCTCCAAGCTAAATTTTCAATGCTTGCATAAGCTATCAATATGCCTTTAAGAACTCACTGTTTTAAATCAAAAGGCAACAAACCCTCTAGACAGTAGTTACTACACTTTTGCAGGTTGGAGTCTATTGTAAGAAAGATATAAAACCTAGATTTAAAAACTTTTTCTGAATCTGTCAGATACGGTAGTTGAATGAGTCATAAAATCATCTAGTACAATGGCTGATGTTAATAAGAAGATAGTCAATACATTCTGCAGCTTCATGTACGTTATTGATTTTTCCTGATGAATGTAAACTGAGATGCAGGTGATTCAATGTTAATATTTAAGTATAAAATCAAATCACCATTTTAAAAAATTGAGTCATTGTACTGGGTCTGGCTGGGATGTTAACTTTCCCTGCAGCAGCCCATACAGTGCCACACTCTGCACTTGTAGCTAGAACAGCAGTGTTATCACACTAGTGTTGTGTCTGCTGCTGGGAAGTGCTGGCACAGCATCAGGACTTTCTCTAACCCTCCTGGGGGTTGGGCAAAAAAGTGAGAAAGAAACATCACCAGGGCAGCTGACCTAAACCAACCAAAGAGATATTCCATAACATATGATGTCACACTCAGCAGTAAAAGGTGGAAGAAGGAGGAAGAGGGGAGGGGTGGGCTTTTGTTGCGAAAACGTCTGTCCTCCTCGTGAACACCGGCTACGTGCGTTGAGGCCCTGCTTCAAGGACGTGGCCAGGCATCGCTCATTTGTGGGAAGTAGAGAATAATTTCTTTCCTCTGCACTTCCACATAGCCTTTACTTGTTTTGTTTTGCTTTCCCCCTCCCTTTCCCCTTTCCCTTTTTCCCTTTAGTTGAATTGTTAATTAATAATATTTCCTTAATATATATATTTTTCTCTTTAATTAAATTATCCTTATCTCAACCCGTGAGTTGTTCTTTCCTTTACTTCTTCCCTTCCTCATCTGAGGAGGGGGAGTGAGAGAGCAGTTGTGGTGTTCAGCTGCCCAGCACGGTAAAACCACCAGTCATATTATAATGTTATTGTGTTTTAAAGATCTTGTCACACCTGCAAGAAAATACCCTAGAACAGAAATGTTAAAGAAAAAAATTACATTCCCATCATTAACGTATGATCTATGGTCCATATCAAATAGTCAACATTTAATTTTATAACAAATAAAATATAGTATATATATAGTGTATCAAAACAAGACTACATACTAATTTTGGAAGATTTTAAAGCATCCACTTCTTGATTCAGAAAGTCGTATGAAAGAGAAATTGACTTCCTTATCCTCTGAGGCTTCCTAGGTTAGGATCAAATGATGACATCAAATGATTAACCATTTTTTTTGTAGGGTGATAATTAAATTTTGTTGAATATAAGTTAAGTGCTTCATGGCAACAAGATCAAAACAATTTACCTTCCCAAGGGAAGTAAACCAATTATTAATGAAGTCAATAGCAACATATATGAAAATCCCTTTTACGTGTAAAATTACATGTTATCCAAACTCAGAGTTCTAGCTAGGAGATTCTGTGGGTAAAGATCTTTGGCTTGCAGGAGAATCTCAACTCCACTGCACAAGTGATCCTCATGATGGACTTAACTCTCCAGGCTATGCTCGGTGGTAGGAACAGGGAAGTTAGGGAAGATGGAGATGGCACTAGCTAGGTCAATTCCTCTCCTCTCTCCTTCCAACAGTAAAAATTTGGGAGTAAAAATCCTCAACCAAAATTGTTGCTTCTATACGTTTCCCTCTCTTTTGGAAATGGATACTTACAAACACATTAATGTAATTTAACGTAATTAGTGTTAATTAACATATCATTACATTTACATCCACATTTTAAATTAATTTCAATAAACTTGGCTTTGATCTCTTGCATGTAACTACGAAAGGATCTCAACAACTCAGAAGTCCACTAAAATATTATAAGTAAATTCACATGATTCTGTGTTAGCAAAAATACTTAAATATATCTGGTTTACTTCATTTAGATTTCAAATCCTCTCTCTCCTCTTTTCTCATTCTCAGTCTGTTTTTTGTTTGTTTGTTTGTCTGTTTTTTTGTTGTTGTTGTTGTTTTTTTTAAATCTAGTAGCTCCTGTAGCTTGCGGCTACATGTCAGATGTTGGAAATGACTGCAAAACTTTTAGGACACCATGCATTCATGCATTGACAATACACAGAACATAGCATATGAGGGCTCTGAGATGAAGAAGACAGTGCAGTATTCCTGTAGTGGCATTAAAATGCCCTGTAAATACTTTGGGACATTCTAGGAGGTGAGCTTGGACAGGGGATACTCATTTAGGATTCCCTGCTACTTGATACCTATTGCAAAGTGCATTTTTAATGCAATGTGAAGTCCCAGTATTGGGAGAATACTGTGCAGAACAACTGCTGTGGACTAATTATACAGATACAAAACAAAGCTACTGGGCTAGTTCTGCCAAAAGCTGAGGAGTTTAGTACAGAACATTGCATCCTTAAAACATCAAGCTGTGAGCCCAGCCTTTAGAGCTGCATTACAGTTCTCTGCATAATAGAGGTGAGAACTTGCAGGTCTAAATTGGGAACAGGAAGCCAGTTAAATGAGTAGAGGGAAAGCTAGATTGAGGGACATGTATCTTCAAGAGCATAGGAACATTACTTTGGGTTGCAAAAAAGCATTTACCTCAGGTGAGGTTTCATGATTCTGCACTTTCTTAGATTTTAATGACTACCTCTCTCCATCCTCTCTAGAAACAGAAGGGAAATTAAATTATTTCCTAAGTAGCTTGATAGTTAACTTGCTTACCTGGCAGTAAGGGTCATGACATCAAGTGATCTTCTTCTCAAGGAAAACAGAACCTATTACATTTTAATGATTGTTTTAAATTATTCTAATGATAACTTTTTAATCCATGGTCATGGGACATGACTAAGGAATAAGATTCCCTAGGTTTACTTACAAATTGGCAGGGACCATATTCCTCAAGAAGGAAGAAGGATAGATAAAATAGAAAGAAATGAATTGTTAACAAGTTCCCAAACCACAGAGCTGTTGGATAAAACAGCACTATCATTTATCACAGGGGAAGCCAACCTCAAGAGGGCCCAAGCTGTAGGAATGCATACTGGTTTGGACAATGCATGATCCACAGCATATGATCCTCAGTCATGCTTGAGGGAGAATTAATCATTTAGCTGCTAACAACACTGCTTCTAGGCATGACGAAGAACACACCTTTAGGTAAGTGAAAAAGATTCACCACCTTTTGCCTGAAGCAGGAGGATGCCTATCTGCAAAAAGTAATAGGGAATAAATGAATACATCAGATCTTACAATAATCAGCTGGCTGTGAGACTATCAGGGAAATGCAGAGAATGCAGCTACATCTGAGTGGCTGCATAATGAACCTTCAAGTTTCCTGACCACTTACTAAAGGTTTCTTGGAGTCGTTTGTTTCACAGCACCTGGAGCAGACACTAATGAAGAGAAGTCTTTGTCCCAAAGAGGAATTCTATCAGTGCATGACCAGTGCATGACAGGATGTATGCAGAAAGATGCCAGCAAAAGCTTTAGTGTCTTTAGATTTCAGATATATCTATGGATACCTTGCAAATCTAGTTAATAATAATTGTTATTATTATTTATCTGTAGCATTAACTGGATAGAATTTGGATATTGAAAACCTTCTCTTCTAAGATATAGACCACACTGGAACAAAATCTATACTGAAAACAACCAACTCTAAAATAATAGATATTTGCTGAGTAGAATTTTAATTTTTGTTTTTGAAAACAGTAACTTCTGCTATCATAGTCCTGTGGAAGATATACAAACACCATTGCTTGAATTGGAGCTCTAGAGATGAGAAATTGGAGACCTGTGATATATCTGATTTAATTGCAATGTGGCAGAATCAGGCTCCTTCAATATAGGTTTTTAAGCTTTCTGCATGTACATGGTGGTCCTTCTCTTGGAACTCTGGACATTCAGTAGCCACCTGGACAAGACATAGTAACAAGTACCTATGCTTCTGCAAGGAAAAAACTTTTGACAAACCCAAAACATATGTAGTACTATCATGAGAGATATATTAATCAGCAATCACAGAAATTATGGGTTTTAGAGATTTTTATTTTATTTTTTTTCCTGGGCAAGAGCAGTTCAGCAGAAAGAACTGACAAATATTAAAGGACAGGAAATTCTATGACTCATAATTCATATAATTTCCACCTCTAATCAAAAAGTGGTGAGTCATAAAACTACTAAGTGAAAAATAATTATGATTCAGAAAACCCAGATTACAGCATGATTGTTCCTTAAAAAAGCAGACCACACATGTATTTCTCACTTAGCCTATCTACTCCCCATGGCTACTGAAAAATATATCTGATGACTTTCAGACTATCCTTAAGTTTTCAGTTTTGTCATTTTGCTAGGTATGAGAATCTGAGGTAACTAAAACTTCAAGAACTGCTCCCATATGGCCCTGTACCATGGGCTCCATCCCCCAGGAGCAAACTGCTCCAGCACGGGTCCCCCACGGGTGGGCAGCAGCTCCCCCCAGACCCCCTGCTCCTGCGTGGGCTCCTCTCCATGGGCTGCAGCTCCAGCCCGGGGCCTGCTCCTGCGGGGGCTCTCCATCGGCCACAGCCTCCTCCAGGCCACATCCACCTGCTCCACCGGGGGCTCCTCCACAGGCTGCGGCGTGGAGATCTGCTCCATGTGGGACCCATGGGCTGCAGGGGGACAGCCTGCTCCACCAGGGGTCTCTCCACAGGCTGCAGGGGAACTGCTGCTGCATGCCTGGGGCACCTCCTGCCCTCCTGCTGCACTCACCTGGGGGTCTGCAGTTTCTCACTCCTCTCACGCAGCAGGTTTTTTGTTTGTTTGTTTGTTTCTTTGTTTTCACTTTCTTAAATCTGCTCCTCATAGGCCCAACGGGGTCACTCCCTGTCTCGGCTCTGGCCAGCAGCGGGTCCCTTTTGGAGCCGGCTGGAGCTGGCTCTGATCTGACATGGGGCAGCTGCTGGGCCCTGCTCACAGAGGCCGTCCCTGCAGCCTCCCTGCAACCAAGCCCTTGCCATGTAAACCCAAGACAGGATCCAGCCATGATATGCATTAGTGAGCTTAAGAGCAAAAAATTTTTCAGATTCTTGACCAATTACAAAGAAAAACAAATTTAATTTCTGTCATGTTGATGATCCCATACCTGCTTTCCAAGAACATGTGCATATATAGCCAGTGCATTTAAATTAGTCAAACATTATTTTCAACTTAAATTTAAAATTAGTTGGCTGGAAATATTCAGACTTGTTGGATAGCTACAACAAATATTATTTAATATTTTGCTTCTGCTCATTGAATTGGTGACTTAGGACAGTTTATATTATGAACTGTAAATATTACAGCTGGGTATAAAAAATGACCAGTCTTTTGCTTTTTGTTATATGCAACATAGCGACTTATATATTAACAATGAATAACCTGGGTAAAGTAGATACCTAAATTATAAGAAGTAATAATGTGAACTTAAGCAATATCAACCACAAACCAAGAATTATTTACCAATGATGTCTGTCAATGTTAGATTAAAACAACAACAAAAAAATACATCTTGGAAAATTTCCCAGTTTCTTCTGATACAATTTGTGGGAAACAAACAACAACAACAAAAGGCTAAATTATTCTATTAAATTATTCATTGAGAATTATTTGCTATGCTCTGTTAATTGAGCAGTAGGTTAATTACAGAAAATAATTGCCTGTGAGGGGACAGCTAGGGAATTCTGCTTATGAACTATGCATCCTGGGACTGAATTGAAGTGTTTCCTCTTTCTCTAGCCAATTGAGGAATGCTGCTAATCATCTCTACTGCATTTTAAGAGTGCAAAAAAAAAAAAAAAAATGCTGAGGAAAAGTTTCTTCAATAAGATTAAGTTCTTTTTCAATTAGCAGTACATAATCATTATTTTTATTAATTATCTTTGGTTTCTTTTAAGGATTTTATTTTTTTTTTTTTTCAAAATCAATTAACAGCCGTGACTTGCCATCCATCAATCCAGAGGTACACATAGGTCATTCTAGATAAATGGGACAACTGCTTAAAATACTGGATCAATGTTCACTTTTAAAATGCTTATCAAATCTCAATGCGCTCTATACCTTTCAAACTGTCAAGGCCAGAGCTTTAGACAAGATCCCCGAAGGGATGCAGACAATTACCAGTTCAAGAAGCTTAAAATGTTCTCTAACCTCACTCACAGTTCTGCTTATCTGCAGAAAGAAAAGTGAGCAGGTGAAAGTAATGGATGAAGGTATATATATCCTTCAGATAGGGGATGTACTTCATAAAAGAAGATTGTTAAGAAGTTAATGCTAAATGTTGCTAACACAGTTTTTCAACAAAATCCTAACTTTGGGCTTCGTTTTCTGACTGTGGTTTCCTCTATCGCATAAATAGCTTTGTATGCTTCAAAGACACTACCCACTGTGCGCTTGAGTTTTATAAGATTACAGGAGTTATGGTTTATAGGAAAATGGGACTAGAAGAGACCTCCAGGTCACTGAATCCAAGTCCTTGCTTTCAAATGCTGCCCTGCCTTGTAATCTTCCTTTTCATAAATGGATCAACTTCTGTCTTACAAATCGTTAAGGGTTTTTGCCACTACGTCATCTGTTGCAAAGATATATCATATGTCACTCTTCTGACAGTTTGGAGCATTTTCCTGAACATCTAGGACAGCTGTAATTTTTTTTTTTTTCTTTTCTTTTCCTTTTATTTTTTTTTTCATGACCCATATATGTGCATGTAGAATCATCATTGGTCAGCAATGGTCCTTCCATATATTTGTTTCCAGACAAAACTTTTTGTTGTTGTTGTTATTTTGTTTTGTTTTTGTTTGTTTTGTCTTCTCAATCTCGATACATTGTTAGATAAGTGAAGTGAGTTTTTGTTTTAGCAGGCTGGCTAAGTCCAGTAAGTGAAATGCAGGCATAAACTTTGGACAGGTTCTTCAATCTTCTCTTTACATTATTATGAATTTGTTTAATTTTGAATTCTGTCTATAGGACTGGTTATAATTGCATAGAATATTAAAGATATTAAAAACACCATTAAGTCATACAATGGTAAAATCATTTCCCTTTTTTTTTTTCTGGTTAGAAAATTGTTTTTATATTATTGTATCTTTTTGTTGGTGGATTACAGTAGGGTCAGTCATCCTCTCATCAACTAGTATATAAAATTTTAAAATTTTTCTTTGCTGCTTCTGCTCCTTGTTGCAAGTCCCTCAGTTACACTAGAAAGTATTTTTATTATACCTCAGCCTCTTGATATTGAACTTCAACCTGACAAAGGCATAAGTAGACCATATATGAAACAACGGGGGGGGGGCCCAGACAAAAAAAAAAAGGCGAGGCACAGGAGGGAATAAGGAGAACTTCAAGTATTAAAACCTCCTGTCCTCTTTGCCAAATCATCTATTTCAACTGTTTAACATATGCTTCCTCATTACCCACTAAACCTCACTGACAGTTTGGCAACATTAATTATTTTAGACCAATGGTCCTTATAGTAGTTCCACCTATTATTTAGTGGTTGCTTACAAGCACTGTACTTCACTGGCATTAATCAGGATCTTACTTTCTCCGTAAGGCCTTCTTTGTCTAATATTTCATCCCCACTTTTCCTGCTTCTTCTCATCATCTAACAGTAAAACAACTTCTGCAACTGCTCTTGTAATAGTTTCAGTTTACACCGAGACTCATGTTAGATAGAAATCCTTAATATTATCAGGTGCTCAGCAGTAGAACCAGCTAATATAGATGGCCCCACAGCAGAGTATATTATAGGAAATGCACTTCTTACTAAGGTGCAAACATCTGCTCTCCTCTATACCAATTCTGAATTTGAAGGCAGGGCTTCAAACTTTATGACAGAATTTCTATTATACTTCTTGTTCACAGTCTACAATGACAAAGAAATTATTTTCATCTGGAATTCCTAGTAAATAGTAGCTACTAAAGGAAGAACTCAGAGGGTTATTTGGTTCAGCAACAGATGTGATCACAAAGATAGTTTCCTTCCAGCACTGCATGGTACAGGGCAACTCTGAGTATTTGCTTGAAACAGAATGGGGTATCATCAAATAATTGTTTATGAGCAGTACTGCCATGAATGAGTGAATGTAATGACAATCATAATGAAAACAGATGCTGATATTTACATGTATTTAAAGTAAATTTCATTGATCATAAAAAATGATCTATTGTAGGCTTTAATCTTAATTTAGAGATAATTACATGATAGTGCAATCCCAGATAACAGCCACATGACCTTCACCAACTAATCTTGTTTGCAGACCTGGCACAGAGTAAATGATCAACTTGACTGACTTGATTGACTTCATTTTGGCTCAGGTCAATGGTGGCTTAAACTTGGCATAGTATAGGATGCCTGCAGTATACAAAAAACAAAAACAAAAACCAACAACAAAAACAAAAACAAACAAAAAAAAAACTGCTGTAGGGTTTAAAATGGTTCAGTAAACTCAGTATCATTTTTTTTTTGTTTTTTAAAATTATTATTCTGGTCTTCTGGGAAATTAAATAAAATCATTCTTTATTGCAGAGATGACATTGATCTTCAGTAACACCTGATTTGGACTGATACAGGTGGATTTGAAACATTCACCTCCAAGGGAGTTGAAGCATTCACCTCCATTCTCTTTACCATCTCAGCTGCCCAGTCTGTACAAGTATCATTTTTGTTCTCTATAAATTTCTAGATGTTAGAGCTCCTCTTTAAATGTGCCTCAGACCACAGATAAAAACAATAACCTCCTTTGTCTACTGCCAGATATTTAAAAAATGTTTTCTTTTTTTAACACTTCACATCTGCTTCCTGATAAAAGAGCATTTTATTTCAAGAAATGAGGGAATAGGAGAGAAAGAGAGGCTGCATATTTCAGTTACTCAGCTTTTCAGAAGAGACCACTAAAGACCTCTAACTGAGAAAGAGGGATATGAAGTACATGATATACATCTCTTATTCCTGAACTGTATTCACTGATTCTGTTATCCCTTTAGCTTATGCAGTGGTCAGCTACATGCAGTTTTAATCCAGTGAAGTAGTGAAGTCAGTAATTATGCCTGCAATAAAAGGGTAAAAAGTATAAAAAAGCCACTGTAGAAAGGGCTCCTGGCTTTACAATGGGATCATGTTTGACTCCTTTTCATATCACCCAAGCAAGGGCTGGTTTGAATCTGCCCAAAGTTCTTTTCATGGAACTCATCATGCCAAAAAAAAGTTCTTGTCACGTTAGCATGAGGAATGCTCAAGTGTTTTGTCTGCAGGGCATCCACAACATGGTTGTGCAAATAGAATCATAATAACTAACAAAGTGTGACCAAGATGGAGGCCACTCCTTTTGTGGTGTGGAATGAACATATTAGACTAGCCTGCATACAAAGTTAAAGAAATACATTGTTAGTTCATAACCAGACCTCTTGGTCCTTTACCAGTCAGGGTCTCCATGGAAGTGCTCTGATTTCAAGTAAGTGTGGCAAAACCTGCTATTTTTTGATGTGCAGCCAAAAGATTAAAAAATAAATAAATCTTCACAGAATCACAGAATGTCTAGGTTGGAAGAGACCTACAAGATCGCCGAGTCCAACCTCTGACCTAACACTAACAAATCATCCCCTAAACCATATCCCTAAGTTCTACATCTAAACGTCTTTTAAAGACCTCCAGGGATGGTGACTCAACCACTTCCCTGGGCAGCCTATTCCAGTGACTAACAACCCTTTCTGTAAAGAAGTTTTTCCTAATATCCAACCTAAACCTCCCCTGGCGCAACTTTAGCCCATTCCCCCTCGTCCTGTCACCAGGCACGTGGGAGAACAGACCAACCGCCACCTCGCTACAGCCTCCTTTCAGGTACCTGTAGAGTGCGATAAGGTCTCCCCTGAGCCTCCTCTTCTCCAGGCTAAATAGTCCCAGCTCCCTCAGCCGCTCCTCCTAAGACTTGTTCTCCAGACCCTTCACCAGCTTCGTAGCCCTTCTCTGGACTCGCTCAAGCACCTCCATGTCCTTCTTGTAGCGAGGGGCCCAAAACTGAACACAGTACTTGAGGTGCGGCCTCACCAGAGCCGAGTACAGGGGGACAATCACATCCCTGGACCTGCTGGCCACGCTGTTCCTTATGCAAGCCAGAATGCTGTTGGCCTTCTTGGCCGCCTGAGCACACTGCTGGCTCATATTCAGCCAACTGTCAACCAAAACACCCAGGTCCTTCTCTGACAGGCAGCTTTCTATCCACACATCTCCCAGCCTGTAGCTCTGTTTGGGGTTGTTGTGCCCCAGGTGCAGAACCCGGCACTTGGCCTTGTTGAACAATATTGCCTCAATCCTATTTCTGCTATAAGAACTCTTTTTATTATCATGTAGAAAGGGATTACTTTTTTGGGGTGAACATAGTTGGCTGGAAACTGAGTTAATGAGCAAATACAATTTCATCCAGGTGATAGTGACTGAAAGTACATTGAAAGAAAATTAAATACAAGGCCTGAAAAGATTTTCTTGGATTTCAGCTAGTTCATTGACTATGGCAGCTGAACATTCTAGCATTAATTATCTTGCAAAATCTTATTATCAGCTACATTGGTTTGTAAAATCATTCAAGAGTGATGAGAGTATCAAGCAGTACTGGCAGCTGTAGTCATGCCCTGGTTGAATCTGCCTGTCACTCGTTACTTGCTATTCAATGCAGTTTGGATGAGTTGCTTGTTTTCTAGTGTTTGTATGTTCTCTTTGGCTAGATCTCCTTTGAGTCTGCATATTCAGAGTCTCTTACCATCTGTTTCTGATCTTCTTACATGGGAGTTTCATTTTGTTGTTCCTATTCTTTTTTTTTTTTTTCTTTTCTTTTTTTCCTGCATTGTACCTTATTGGAAAGGCAATGGAAGAGGAGGACAAACTGCTATGCAGAAATGTAGGTAGTAAACAAATTTTAGTTTAAAAAAGAAAAAAAAAATAATGAATGAAAATATATAGAGACACTCTGTTGGTCACAGATATTTTTTTTCTTTTTGTTTTTCTTTTTTTTTTTTTTTGGGTCTCACATTTATTTGACATTCTTGTGAGCTCTTTAAGTCATTTACAATAAGTAGATTAATTTTACTTCACATGCTGTTTGCCAGTACTTTTGGAGAAGCCTGCATTTTTTATTCAAAATTAGCCACTGAATCAGATTTCTGTTGATTCCTTTTTTTTTTTTTTTTTTCCAGAATCATGCCATTGCAAGAAAGCCTCAGTTGAAACAAACAAACAAAAGTTTATAATTTTTTGTACGTCACGTTCCAGTTTTGATTTTTTTATTTGATTCTTTGTTGTTGTTCATCTAAGTCTCATAATCAACCCTGTGAAATAGATATCTCACTCTTGAAAATGTTGATTCCAAAAATAATATGTGTATTTATGCAGTATAAAAGAGCGAAAATGTTAGTTTCCATCCAGGTTGCTGATGTCAATGCAATAAATACTGAAAATATTTCTTGTTTGATTTACTGATTACTGGTGAGCACTGAGTTTGTTACATTTACTGCCCTCCTTTCTATCCATGCCCTTCACTGCTCCAGAGGAAAGAAGGACTGTGAAGTCCTCGAGCTTTCAAGTCTGTGGTAATAACATTGGGTTTGTATTGGTACAAGAGCAAGTTTTGCAGTCATTTTGCAGGTAAACCTTCCAGAAATTAGACTCAACAGGTGTGTATCACTGTGACAATACATATGTGTTTATACAAATATACATATATGCAGACATAGATGAATATATACATGTGTGTGTCCATATGTCCCTGTATTAATATGTATATTTACAATTATTCCTGGTAGCGTACTGCCAGTGCAACTCAGGGAAACCAACTGGATTCCCTTCTGACACATGCATCACTAACAGAATTTTCAATTATTTCCAGCACAGTCTTAATTGCCAGTATGTGAGCTGGAAAGAACCCAGGTTTATTAGCAGATACGAGGCTCAGTTTGCATGTAATTTGCTAACAAAGAAGGTACATTACTCTAGCCATACTGTCATTCTGAAAGCTCCATACTTCTTGCTTCCATTCTGATCTGTATTAATTGTGTTTTATTGAGAAATGCTGACTATCATGCATTAACATTTTTTAATCCTTCTGTTAGAGAGTTTTTCCTATCAAGTCATGAGGAGACTACTAACACCTCTCTGTTGGAAGCACATAAAATAATCATGGGAGCTGTTTATGTTAATTCAGACTAACTCAGACCTCTTTTTTGTTTCAGAATAATTACTGTTTCAAAATATCAGCATGTGTTAAGAGATCAGGATTAATTTGTAAGAGCTGAATGACAACTTTTCCAATGGCTTATTAAACACTAATTAGATTTAAAATGATGTGACTCTACATACGCTTGTGTGCATCAAGAAGTTTAAACATCTGTTTTATAAGTAATGGAGGTTGTAAGGTTACAGAGTTTAATACCACTAAGGGATATCTTATCATATCAGATAACAAGTGATACATTCTATATTTTTCAGAACAAGCATCAAGGATTTAGGTTTTTATTATTATTTTTTTTTCCAGTGTGTTCTTTGCTAATTAAACAGTTGGCCTAAATAATATGGAGCCCTGCTCATCTGACTGTAGTTTAAGTAACATAAATGATAAGATTTCTTTAAATGTCTGCTCAGAAAATAAGACAACCTTTAGTTTCCCAAAAAAGTGGAAAATACAAAAGTATAATAGAAGTTATATATAGAAGTGTATATATATACATACATATATAACATTACAAAAGTAAGGATCAAATTTTGTGTTACTTATTCCTGTGTCAGTACTGCAACAACTTAAAAGTATTTGGAGAAACACAAACACAGAAAAAAAAAAAAAAAAAAAGAGTAAATGAAAAATCTTCCTACTAAAATCTGATGTAATATGCAGTATTAATCAAAAGTAATAAGCTTAAATTATGCTAACTACAAATCTAAGTGTGTAGCACCTTAAAAAAAAAAAAAAAAAAAAAAAAAAGGTCTGTAGGTCTGTTAGCTTAGCACCTATAGCATAAAATCAGTTTTTGTAATATACTGTACGTCAAAGACAGTGAAGACATTACATAGTGAAATATGTTCTGAACTGACGGTGCAAGATGACCCTAGTTAACTGCAGATGCAATGAAAAGTCAAGCAAACGAGAAGCTCCTGAAAATATATATATTTGCTTAACTTACAAGGTAGTTCAAAGCCAAAAATATTCCATCTCCCTAACAGCAAATATATGCTTGTGACCAGAACAGTGCCCCTTACTTTACAGTTCATGTGAATTTAGCAGATCTGGTACAAGGACAAGGTTCTATTTGTGTCTCATTCCCTTGAGTTACTTTTAAAGAGATAATTATACTTTAGCCCTGCTTTGTTCACAGAGATTGATGTGAAATCTTTATCTTTCTAAAAATGAGTTTTTTGCCATGATTTCTGCAGGGCAAGGTCTTACACCAGTCTCATCTGAGTTGCCCCTCCCATATCATTGCACATGCCTTGTGTAATGTTTAATCTACCTATTTGCCTTTGCACTATTTAGTAAGTTACTCCTCCTGCATCTTTGATGATTTATTTATTTTTATTTTTATTTATTTTTTTATCATCTTAAATGGGAAACACAATTAAGCCACTTCCTGCAGGAGAAAGCACTGGATGCTATAGCTATATTATGATGAAAGATCTATTCAGCAGCTCTCTCCCAAATAGAAACCTTCTCTGAGAGGCTGATAGACATTAATTTGCAATATTATGCTCTTATCATATAGAACTATGCTGTCTAGACTGTTCTAAGTACACCTTTCCTCCCACAACTGGATAGAAAACTACTGGTTACAGGAGAGGTGAAAATATACTATTATGAAAATTGTGTGTGCTATGCTAGGGAAAAAAAACAACATTTAAATACCTTTACCACTAATCTGCTATATAGGTGTCTGTCATTTGAGTGTTGTTTTTGTTTCTTCTTTTTCCTTTTTTCACCTAATAGTCCTCATTGCCTATATTCTCCAATATTCCCAAGTCTGGATTTTATCTGACATTCACTGATGGGTCACCCAGCATTTTCTCTTTGAACTTTTAAGTCTTGCATTTATTGATGTTTATGGGAGCTTTGCCATTAAATTTCCTAAGTCAAGATTTTGCCCCTAAAGATTTCAGCTATGCTTAAAGCTAAAGGGTAAATTATGGGGCAGTATGGATGAAATCTTGGTTCTGATGAAGTCTGTTGGCATTTTGCCTATGATCTCACTTGAGAAAGCAATGCATATTTTACAAACTGAAATGGCTTGTTGTACTGCTTTTAAGTTTGGCATGACAAAGAAGGTGTAGCATTTAAATAAACTGAAATAAAACTTTTTCTTTTATTAACAATTTAGTTGAGTTTTGTGTAAAACTCGTCTGCATCCACATGCAAAAATTCTAGTGATTTAAGTAGCATTTTAAGTTTGAATTGTCCCACCAAGGTACACAAGGATATATTCTAACCTTACATTGGACATAAGTCATTTGAGCTATAATAGGCTGTATGTTTTATCTCATTTACTGTGCTGTTCTATCATCCTTATTCTTTACCACATAATCTTGGAGATATCTTTCTGCATTGGAGCTAGACTTGCTTAGCTAGGCATGCTATCACACTTGTTGTTTCCCTCTGTTTATACCAGAGTTATATGAGATCTGTGAGGTGTATTACCAAATGAAGAATGCACTAAACCTGCACCAGTTGTGAGTCTGTTGTATCTGTTAGGTTAGCCAGAACTCGTACAATTTAGTCAGGGCATTACGTTATTACTGATCTGATCAGTTACCACGTCAGACAGACTTGTAGAGATATCGAGGGACAAGGTTACCCTTTCAAATTTTTCACCAAATCTGAAGCAATACAAAGAATTTATATGGACTCAGTCCTTCATGTCATTGGACTGTTGAACTTTTTCATGTGCTACCAAGTACCCCAGATACAGATTTATCACCTTGTCAAGCCATAGACACAGACAGTCTTGAATAGGTACCTTTGTTTTCCATCAGCTCTGTATAGGCAAGAACTGCTGTGCGCTTAGGTTTATGACTGTCTTAAATGCTTCAATCTCATTTTTTCTGGATGCCCTTGAGATTACAATATACTTGGGTCAATTTTACATCCCTTACCACTGCAAAGTACCAAATTATTCCTTTACACTAAAACAGTTCCTCCAAATTTTTAATTAGAAGTATTTAATATAGGGGTTCTTGCAATTTTATGTTTAACAGACATTTTAATGTAATTTAGCAACAGTTTTCAAAGAAAAAATAGATTATTGCCAATTATTACAACAGCTTATGTGTGCATCTCTATTAATAGACTGTTTTTGATAAAAAGACAAAGAAACATCTGTTCATAAATAGACACAGAACAAAAAATGTATTTTTTATTCCTGTGAGTAAATTATAACTTCATAAGGTGCAAAGCATATTGTATTATAACTTGTTACCTTAGCTATTGCATTGTCACCTAAATTTTTGATAAATAATTGATAAAACTATATGCAAACACTATATTTATTTTTAATCTAATATTATATCCATAGAATTCCTTGATGTTAGAATATATTCTAGTCATTGAAACTACTAATTAACAAGAAATGACATTCACTGGCTTATTGAAAGTAATATTTTTTTAAATAATCAAAGAGGATAAAATAATTTGTTGGATACAGGATTGTAGTACTGAATATAATCTTACAGAAATGTAATAGAAGTATCAGCTAATGCCTCAATCAATAATAATGTGGATTGTAGACTTTAGGAGAAAACTCATCAGTGTATTTTACGATCTAATGTACAGATTTACATCTTTCAGGAGATCAAAAAGAAATGAATGGAACAATGTTTTATTCACTATGTAAAACAGAATAGGAAAAGGATTTATGTTTCATAAGAGAAGATTTTCAGCTAATTAATTGTGAATTTCTACAATGCTAAAATTAGTTGGCACTGTATAAGTCTAATTAAATTCCTGGCTAACTCAAGTAATTCTAACTAAGAATGGCATGATCAAAGTTCACAGCCAAACCCAGTTTTCCATATATTTTCTGCCTAAGAGTCAACTTTAGGCCTAGGCATAAATGTGTTGAATATGTGATTAGGATTTATTTTCCATATAAGAAATGTATTTTGACACACACAAGACTGTATTAGAAAGGCAAAAGAAAGGCCTGGGGACCTCTTTTCTTCACCATTTTTTCCCCTCCAAGGGTTGTTTGATAGCTATACAGCACTTGTAGGCGCCTGCTTGCATTTGGAACAAACACAAGCTAAGCTGCAGCTGCACTTTGGAGGATCAAACCCATCAATTTGTTCAGCGAATTCTGTGCCTTACCGCAAAAACGGTTTGTGAATGAAAATAACCCCTGGGTTTGGTTTCTATGGTTACTACTGCACTAAGGGAAACAGCAACCCTCTCGTTTATTTATTTATTTTTCTATTAAAATGTTGTTTGAACAACACAGCTGCTCTCAGTTTTGGCACCATTTTATGCCTGTCTTAATTTTGCAGTTTTTAGTTTCAGGTAGGTGCTAGTAAGTTCTGTTTCCTTGATTTTGTATAAGGTAAGAGCTTTGTAAGGGAGTTGATCTCTTTAGGGTGGTATTAAGATACTTGCTGGGTGCTTTATGTTATAATAGCTTAAGGATTGTTGTTTCAATTAAATATGTAAAGTTACAGGCATGTAATATAAACACATGAAACTCTTACATGAAAAGACATAGTTTTCAGGCTCACCTCACATCTCCTGACTTTCCATATTGTTCATATGTTCATTTTTCCTGTGCAGAAGGGAAAAATAGGATGAGATATTACTGTTGCTTTTCATATGTCCTCAGTTTCTGTTCTGGTTTCAGTTAGGACAGGGTTAATTTTCCTCCTAGTAGCTGGTAGAGTGCTGTGTTTTGGATTAGGATGAGAAGAGTGCTGATAACATGCCGATGTTTTGGTTGTTGCAGAGCAGTGCTTGTACCAAGCCAAGGACTTTTCAGCTCCTCGCTCTGTCCTGCCAGCGGCAGGCTGGGGGTGCAGCAAGAGCTGGGAGGGGACAGACCCAGGACAGCTGACCCAAACTGGCCAAAGGAGTATTCCATACCATCTGACATCATGCTAAACAATAGATAGGGGTGGCTAGCCGGGATGAGGGGGCCGGCTGCTTGGGATAGACTGGGCATCGGTCAGCAAGTGGTGAGCAATTGCATTGTGCATCACTTGTTTCATACACACTATTATTATTGTTTTCTATCTTAATAAACTGTCTTTATCTCAACTCTCAGGCTTCACTTTTCCGTTTCTCTCCCCCATCCCAAAGAGGGAGGGGGGAGGGTGAGTGAACGGCTGTGTGGTGTTTAGCTGTCGGCCAGGTTAAACCACAGTTTCCTATCACTATTTCATTCAATCCAATATGACTATGGATATGCAATTTCTTGTTACATAAAAAGAGCTCCTACTTTATTCAAATTATGCTTGGATAAAAAGACATTTTAATGCTATAAATTCAAGCTATAAGTTCCAGTTTTGTGCTAATCTTTAGCTTCACTGCAAGATTTTAACAGCTGACTAATGCCTATCAAGGCCTCCTAATTCTTTTGTATATAGACAAGGACACTGGTGATATTTTTTTTCCAGGTTAAACAGTCCTTTCCTATCCATTTGCTTCACACACGGAAGCAATTTTAAGACTTTCATCATCCTTTTTGTACTTCACTGAACCTTTCCCATTTTTGGAATATCATTTCTCTAGGTTCAGTAGGATTGTTGTTTTGCTGTGGATATATTTGTTAGAATCTGTCTTATTATCTAATAAGAAATTTTCTAATAAGAAAAATGGATTCACCATTTTCTGTACAAACCCAGGGCTATTTTCTTTCTCTGTTTTCACTTCTTGACATTAACCAACCATGAATTTCATCTGCCATTTACTTGCCAAAATGGTAATCTTGTAAGGTCCTTCTGCAATTTTTCATACACTGTTTTCATTTCTGCTACCTACAGCAAAAATTTGCATCATTGTAAATCATAAGTTCACTAAAGTTTCCTTTCTCCATGAATTTGGCTGCATTTTCACCAATCAGTAGAAGCAGAAATCTGCCTAACATGCCAGCTCTGTCAATTTTCCCATGCTAGCCCACAACCACTAAACAAAGAAAAGCAACATAACCTAACATGAGTGATATAAAAATTTGACATTAATCTACTTTAGTCATGCAAACTCCTCTTTAGTCAGTGGAGAGAAATAAAACTCATGAAATCAACAGAACTCTTTCATTTCAGACACCCACCTCAAGTTTTGTGACATGTTTGCTGGAAGTACCTATGAGATCCATTCAGAATGCATGAGCACTGGATGCCTTGCTGTTAGAGGGTCATCAGGTGACATGAACCCTATTTCCCCTGGGTTTCTTGTTTTTGTTTCATTTGTTTGTCAGTAGGATGGCAAGATACCAGCTTTGGACTGTCATGAGATTTCCATTGAGAACACATGGTTTATGGATCTTCCTAGGATGTTCCTAGAGCATACAAACACTATACTGGTTTCTGCAGACTCCACAGTTTGTTAGGCTGCAGTTTGATTTTAGTGATAAACTGCCTGATGAAATGAATCACAACTGTTCATTACAGGTAGAAGCTACTTCTCATTGAATGTGTTAGGTGAAGAGCGAAACAGAATTCACTGGAGAACTGGAGTGAAATATAAAACAATTTATTATTAGAAAACAAGATCAATGAAATAGCCATTTCAATGATAAAATCATCACATTATCTATCCTAAGAATTCTTACAAAACATAGTTCATACAATTACTTAAAAAGGAATAATTTAATTTCAACAGCTAACAAAATGAGAGCATGAAATATCTCTAAGAACTGCTCAGAGCTCCCATAGTTATATTATGAGTTATTTTTTATATGAAGACAGAGAAAAAACACATATGTTCCCATTAATGGAGCTTAATTTCTTGTCCAAATAGATTGCTGGCCATTTATCTGACAGCTGGGATGATGCTCAAGAGAAACAACACAAGGCACGAGAATTTATCAACTGCCTATAGGTATAGAGTGAAACCTCACTTACTGTTAAACTGGCATAGCTCCTTATCATTCTGAGGACCTTCATCAACATGTACCATATGCAGATCAACCTCCATCCTTTTAGTTTCAAATTCCTTTTGAAGGCCATTTAAGTGTTTAGGGTTTTTATTGTCATCCTTAGATTATATTTTTCCATCTGCTGATGTTTAACAGACGGGAAATAAAAGACCTATTAGAAGCTAGAGGGAAGAACTCTTTTTTTTTTTTTTTTTTTTTTTCTCATTTCACTGAGTGCAATAGGAAAAAAATAGATGGATAAAAAAAAAATAAAAAAAAAAAAATTTTGCTGAATTCATTTAATTTAGAGATGATGCTGGAGGAGAAAAAAAAAAAAAAAAAAGGCAAATGTAAATTACCTTTTCTGTTAGTATGAGCAAAATCATGGCCTAGATGGTGCCTGTTTTCTACTTGCCTTTAGATGTATGCAATTTTGCATAATATATGAACTTCAGTTATTTTAACTTTTAGCATCCTAGCAAGGGAGAGAGTGAAGTATAGTCACTGAGATAAGAGAGGACTGAAATGGTCTACATATTTATGTAGAAAGGACATTTAGTGTCAGCTACTCATTGTTTTTTTCTACTACAAGAATTAAATAGTGTGAGATGCAGAATGAAAAAAACGGATGTGAGCCAGGTGAAAAAAAGAAATTCATGTTTCAATGTGCTGTTGGGCAAGTACATGGGAGAGACAGCTAATCTATGAGTTACTTAACAGGCAAGCAACAGCTGGATCAAGAACCCCTGAGCAGCTGCTGGCGGGGCGGGGGGCCGCGGGGTGAAGAATATATTGCCCTGTTGTCATTCTTCTCTGTGTGTCCGTTATGGGCATGGTGAAGACATAAGGTATTTTACTAGATGGGATCTTGATCTGAACAGTATGGCCAATAGTTACAATAACAGTAATGGCCAAATCAGCAAATGGGTTCACTGTAAGGTCCTAAAAGCACTGGGCTGGTTAGTTTGGTTAGTTAGAGTTCTGAATTTAGTCCCTGGTATACTTCTGAGCTTTCTGCGTGCTCAGGAACAAATCACTAAGCTGATCTCATGCCTGTTTCCCATTTTTAAATAGAAATAATGCATCTGCATGCCATCAAGAAAATACATGCAGAAGAATGCAAAAGAACAAAACTGGAGTAATGCTGCACCTTTATTTACAATGGCATATTGCAGACTGAATATATTTCTGGGTAGTTTCCACAGGTTGGGTTTGGAGGGGCTGCACACATTTCCATATTGATTGCATAGAGACCTGAGATTCTCCTGGTCTGATTTTTCTCTCCTGTTCAACCTACCCTTTCTGTGCTACACCCTTACAAAACATCACAGCAGTACATTATTTTGCTACTGTATAAAAAGATGGATTAGAAAAACTATTAGAGATAGAGCACTTTTAGAAATAGTCTATTCTGTTAGCACAATCATATTTAAATTCTTGACTCCAACATGGAGTTTTCAGTGTCTTCAGAGCTAACCAATGTGAATATCATATCATCCTGGTGCTGACATCATGTGTCGGACATGACGTTTTATAGCTGTCTTATGCATCTACTGGTATGATTGGTGATTTATGGTCCAAACCTCAAATCTTGTGGAAAAAAATCTATGACAGAAAGGAGATGGGCAAATATGAATCCACCAGTCTAGTAGCTAATTCAGAGCAGTAGCAGATCTTCATAGAAGACAGCTTTCATGCATATATTCTTGGTAGTCAGTGAAAAAAAGAGCTTCCATGTGATCTCAGACCCTATTAATCATTACCTGAGGTGAAAAGGATACAAAGACTGTCAAACTGAAACCTTTTGGAAGGGAGATATTTAATTGTTTATGTCCTTCATGAAAAGTTTAACATGACTTATTATTAGAATGCCTGTCCATTAACTGCTGCTTTTTTTTTTTTATTATTATTATTTTATTTTTCTAATAAATCAAATATAATCAGATGTTCACCTCAGCCTAATGTACTTATTACATTTCACCTAACCCAGTCAGTCCATAAATGACAGCACCAGCCATACAAATCTTATATTAAAATTGCATGGAATACTGTTTGCTTGTAGCTGTGTAGCCAGTTTTTATTCCAACTCATTTTTCCATCACTCTATTTGAGAATGAAATTTTGTTTGTACTGAATAGAGAAGCTCTCCCTCTTTGATAAAAGAATCTCTAACTGGAGACAAAGCAGAGGCACCAAAAAAGAACAAGCAAGATTATCACAGTTTGCCTTGAACCCAGGTAGTAGCACATTAAACCAGCAAAACTATTGACACTGTATGTGCAATTTGTAATGTTGAAATACTGCTAACAGCAGTTTGTAGTACTAATAAGCTTAAATGTATAAATAATAGCTCTATCCACAAACAGGAAGATGGAGGCTTGTGGTATTGTTGCAAAAAATGCAGAAGAACATGTGAAAGTAGTAAAATCTGCAAAATAAGAATGAAAGATGTAGAGCAGACAGGAGATATGTTTGGTAAAATCAAAACAGTCTGCAAAACAAGTGGGAAAGATTTCTGATGAGACCAGAAAATTCTTGCAGAATAGGATGACAGAAGATGTCAAGAGCAGATGAGATCACCTCCTTTCTTCTGGGGAAAGTTCAGACCAGCAAAAAGCATGAGTGAGGAATGGAAGGGAAGAAAGAACACAGCCCACGCATTTCCTGGCTTCCCTATTTCATGAGCTCACAAACCTGATAGCCTTGATCTAAGTAACTAGGGACCATCACAGACCATACACATTTGTGCTAGCTAGAAAGGTGTGAGTTTTGTGTTATTGTATACACACTGCTAATTTAGGATAGATTTTTATTAGGAACAATTGTTTTACGTATATAGCAATAACACTTGATTGTGACTGTCTAAGTGTATCATTGAATATCAATTCATTAAAGAGTTGTTTTGAAGTTTGAAACTAGTGTCATGTGACAGTCTTTTATCTTCGACCATCGGAACCATTTCTAATTTCCTAACAATATGTGAGTCTATGAATTCAGTTGCAACAAAGTACTGATTTTTTTAATCAAGTGAAAGCAATGAAGCAGTTTAAGAAATAACAACTATTGAGTCCACCGGTGCTGGCTATGCAGCGACTCACTCACATTTTGAGTGGTTTCCCCATCTCTTATTCTCTGTCTTGGACTCTCTTCTTTTATGTCTTATATGTAAAATATCTCAAAGAGAGTACTCATCTTGCACTGAAACAATAAAGATTGCCTAAAGCCAAACAACTCCAAATGCAATTTGTCTTTTATACTTTTTGAATGAGATTGAACGTATATCTCAAAGGACTGATCACAGGGTATAAATGCTTTTGACAATTAAAAAGAAACATAAACAATAGAATAAAACAAAATAAAACCCAGGAACAATCTGTTTTGTGAATGGAATCTCCACAACGTTACTTCCTCCATATTTGAAATATGAGACATTTAATATTGAATATATACTGATATTATAAATAGAACTGTTTTGTATAAAATTCCTTAGGACAGGTTTCAAGCTTTTGAAAGTCTTGCCTGCCTCAGTGGATTACAAGGAAAATATTATCTAACCCATTCCAAATATAATAGAAAATCATGATTTACAGGCTGAAGCCCCTAAACTACCTAATGATGGAAAATATTGTTTTCCACCATCATGCCAATTAAAGTTGCACTAGGGTTAGGAAATGCCCTTTGTACTATGATGAGAGAAGAAGCAGGTAAATTGAATTTCCTTCTGATGATTCTGTGCAAAATGTAATTGACCACTTGTTATTCCTAAATGTCACATAATAATAGAACAACAGAAGTCTATAATGAACATACTCTTCTCAGAGAGAGATTTAATAAAAAAAAAAAAAAAAGAGATAAGGAAAGTTTGAAAAACAGGCATATGGGTGAAAATAAGCTCTCCTTAGGAAGAGATTGCAATGAACATCTAGATTTACAATGCATATAAACATAAACTAACATATGTGAGAATGTGTGCTTTATTCCATCCTGTTTTTTAAACATGCCATAGCTCTCTCCATGTTCTAAATTTGTAGCACTATAACATCTAAGAAGAAAATATTATTGTAGTCTGCAATTCTCAGCTGAAAGAAAACACCATCATTTTGTTGAAGTGGTCCTCAGAAGTGTTGTTATTATGAACGAAGCATTGCTGTTTTAAAATGCTTATGAATCTGAAAGGTATTTGAGCAAATTTTATTTATTTATTTGTGTTGTGCCTGATTGTCAAAATAATGGGATGAAAGAAATAAAAGGAAAATATACAAAGAAACATTATTAATGAGTAGTAGTGTTCATGTTTTTAATTCTAAAGCATTGAAGGACCTCAAAATGATCCCTGTATTTTCTATGCCAAATATTCCTTGATACCAGTAACAGGGAATTAAATCAATTCATTGCATAGCTTCCCTTTCTGAAGTGACCTGACATTTTATGTCTAAAATAACTGAATTCAGTGAGTCTGCATCACAGAAGAGAGTATTTAAAATCTCCTATTCTCAACTGCAAAACAATGTTAACAACATAAAATGTACTGAATTGAGTAAGTGAGGTAGACAGCTATTTACATTCCCTGACTATTTTTCAAGATTTCCTTGCTTTCTTTTTTATTTTATTATTATTTTTTTGTTTGTTTGTTTCTCACATGTACTGCCTATGTTAGCTCTTTAACAATGATCTATTAGTTTTTACCTGTAGGACAGGAATGCATCCCATAGCCACCACTTTGATGCAATGATTGTTTTCACATTCTGTGTTTGTACTCCGTGTGTGTACACAGTGCTAGAACAATAGGATCATGTTGCTCTGAAATCCAAAGAAGCATACTAAGTTCTACAATTTATATATGATTAAACTGCAATGCTGTGCAATGACAAACAGAACAAATAAAAATTTACATTGCTCAACCATTAAACTGTACCTCTAATGAGAGCCAAAACAGAACTGATCATTAACAACAAAAACAACAACAAAAAAATCCTCAGAGTTTTCAACAGTGAAAAGCCTGGAAGCACCAATAGTGCCAGATTATCTAGTTCTCAAGGAGATTTATAGTAGTACTGGGAGGCATAAAACATGGAAATTATTGGAAAGGACACATTTTCCTGACGTTCTCAAGGAGCTCCATTATGCTAAAAATAATTCATTTTTCGCACTCATCATCAGGAGATGTTGTTCATAAGAAGAGAATATTCATTATTTCTCTTAAACTGCAGCAAATATACATATCCCAGCACTTCTAGAGTCCCCAAAGAAATTTCTAGCATCATATCTAATTTGGCCAGCAACACAATTTCAGCAAACAAGGTTAATAAGACATTATAAAAATGCTGATGAGTTTCAAGGGAATCCCAACTTGGCAATCATCACAAAAACTATTACTATTCAAAATGATATGGTGTCAAGTTAAAGACCTTTCTCCCTTTCTGCAGTTTTCCAGTATATAAGATATTTTTCAGCATTAGGGATTTTTAGCCCCTACATCAACATTAACGCTAATAATAAAAGCAAACATTTTGAATGACATTTATGTTCTCTTATTAAATATTCTTTTTGTGGAATTGCTTCAATGGTTATCATTCTGTCTGCAAACTCATACACTTGTAAGGCCAGGAGTTCATCTTGTATTAAAACAGCAAGAAGTATAAATCCAAACTACTTCTTTCGGTCTTCTAAGTTTTCCTCTTCACTGTTAAGATTTGCAGTCAATATTTAGGATTTTATTAGGTTTCTGTCCTTCAAGACAGGACATATAGGATGCTGTCTGTCTGCATCAATTTCTTGCCTATGACGTTTACTTCTACTGTGCCCATAACTGACAGTAAGTTAACTGAAGATGGATAGACAGGCAGACAGCACTAGTTTCAAGCCTATCTAAAAAAGGGGACATTCTTGAATGAAAACAATGTTCCAAAAGCTCTTTTTACATAAAGCTACTATGGGACTTCAGCAAGTTGCTCTTTTCTATTAGTGAAAATAAAATATTTGAAAACATGAAGAGTCCTTTGCTGCACAGTGCACTGCCAGTTACTGTTATCATTTTTTATCTTCTAAATAGTTGTGAGTAGAATTTGTGAGTAGAAACTTCTGCCAAGAAAGGCCATGTCATGTTAAGCACTGAACAAGCATATCTAAGGATGCCTATTATCCAAATGGAAAAATAAAAGGAGGAAACAAACAGATGGTTTGCAGATAAGAACAGATTAGTTGATCAAGAGATTAGGATATATGCAAATTCTAGAGAATCGGGAGTAGCAGTTATAAATTGCCACCTGCTTGATCTTGCAATTATTTTTATAGATTGAAAGATGGGTACATTTTGAAAATGTATTTTTGAAGAGAATGAATAAAAAGTGTCAGGTGACATAGTTTGACTATAAAATGCTCTTTTGGGTAACAAAGACTGTTTGTGAATTTATGTTGAATTAGACAGATTATTTCTATTAAGACAACCTGGAGAAAAAATGCAGGAAAGTTAAACTGTATTTGCATACCATAGCTATGTTGGTATATTTGTTAACCTTATTATTTGCATTTTATTATATTTTGTTCTTAGTTTTATTATTTAGTGAAATAAAATTAAACATAGCTTATTTATTTATTTATCATTTGCCTATAAATAAAAAGCTCCAGGAAAGTTAAACAGAACCTTTTGATATAGTCAAATGAATTTTATATGATCAAGGCTGAATATCTTCCAGTTTTTTTGTTTGCGTGGGAAAACTGAAATGTTGTTTCTGTTTGACCCTAAAATATTTGGTTCCAAGGTAATTTTAATGTGTAACTTTACCAGTGAACCAAAACCAAAACTTTATTTATTTGTTTATTTATTTATTTCTGCTTGCTCTGTGAATCTGGTATCTTAGCTATTGTCAGACATATGTATCATTAAGTCATTTCTTGCTCATTCTCTTGTGTTTTTTTCAGCCAAAGCAGAAAAACTCAGACACATGAATGGCATACCTCTAATCTCATATCAAATTTAAGAGAAAAGATAGGACAAAATTCAATATCAAATTGAATTAATTTCTTACTCTTCTAAAGTACTGCTGTACAGGATCACTCAGAGTTAGCAAGAGAATGAGTTCTCTCTCAGGGTAATCTAGTTTTTGCATGATCTTTTCCTGTCCTTCTGCTTTTTTCATCTCTGTTTTAATTGTTCTTTTTTTGTGAGGTTTTTCTCTCAGACTGTTTCCTAATACCAAATGAATTTACACTAAAGTCTATATCCCAGTGCAAACCAAATGCAACTAAATCTTCTTGTCAAGAAAAGATGGATTCATAAAAATGTGATTATACCTACCCTGAAAAATGCCCCAAACTACCTTCCATCCCTCAAAGCTGAATATATGTGTGATAAGCTACTCTAGATATTTCTGGACTAGAAAAGACCGTTAGAAAACTATTGTTGTTTTTCTTGATGTGACATCACAGTGGTTAATTTTCTTGTGATTACTGAGTGATTTTCAAACACTATGTCTTTTTAATGTATGCTATCCACTGAACAAATAAAAAACAAAACAAACAAAAAACAACAACAACAAACACTGATTTCTCAGTGTATGTCTGAAAGTAGTTAAGGCAATAATTTAGACACCAAATGTTTCATCTGGATGAGGAACAAGAAATTATCTTAAAGAATCCAGTCATTTTTCTTAGCTTTCTTACTACCCTTTTTTACTACCCAGGAATGATTTCCCATTGACCTGTAAAGCCTTTGTGCTCTTGATTCTTTCACTCCTGGCAGAATCTACTACAAAATAAATTCCATGAAACAGCTTTGACAAATTCAATATGACTGTTATAGCAACTTTCCACTTAGCTCACTAACAGCATCTTCTTGTATTTGATTTTGCTTTGATTTTTTTTTTCATTTGTACACATCATTCATTAAACATATTTGTGACTGTAGCAGCAATGGTACAGAAAGATGCAAAGGTTTTGGGAGTCCTTGTTGTATATGCAGGAGTGTTTTCACCAGGACTGAGCAACCATTCTAGGCCTCTCTCAAAGGATTTGTGCTTCATAATGTGACACAGGATGTGGACTGTGTGAACAAGATTTCAGCCATATATTTCTGAATAGTTTTTGGGAAAAGTCTGTGGACAAGGAGAAGATCCATGAAACTTTTATATTTTAGCCAAGGCAGAGATGTAACTTTTAGAGATGTTTCTAGTTAAACTCTTGATTACTGATGAGTTCAGCATGAGTCTCTAAGTGTGGTCACCTCAGTAACATAGACTTCTGCTGTGATCAGCACTGTTACTGATATGGCTTACCGTTCTCTTCTCAGTTTCCATCCAAAATTCTCATTGTCCTTTTCAAACAGAAAACAAAGCCTTTTCACTTAGATAAAGCAGCCCATGTTTTTGACACAGAATGCAGTTTGCATTGATATGTGTTCATATAAAATATACTTTATGTTTGCTGCTTTAACTCCAAGACAAAACAGCACATTTTCTGAAGAATTAGGTCTGGGCCCTTCATTTTAGCCCTGGGTTCAGACACTTCAAGTGATTGTACATTGTTTTTTAGGTTGATTGCTGCTATATTCTTGCTCCTATTTTCAAGAGCATCACTTGGAAGACCAGTATGCAGAAATAAATGCTTGAGGACCAAGAACAAATCCATCTTCCCTTTTCCTAAATGCAATAGAAGTACTGTCATTTGGAGACTGGAAGATGATGGAAAAATATATATTAAAATAGTGGCTTGCTGAAAAGATATGTCTTTCACAGGAGTAAACAGCGTGTGACAGTCATGATTATCTAATATAATAAAATTACATGGCTAAGATAAAATGATAATTCAAACAGAAACATCATCAGTGGTTGAACATTTTTAATTCAAGGTAAAAAGCAATTGTAGGCTAAACTCATTTTTCAATAGCATTGCTTTGAATCTGGAGGAATACCAGTGATACATGGAGTTGTTTTCTCTTTCTCAATTTTACCTGAACTCAACTGAGGTCAAAGTTTGAATTTACATTTTCAGTAATAGGTCCATAAAGACATCAATCACTACAAGTTCTTTATATATATATATATATATATATAAAATAATCCTGGTACATATTAAAGATTTATGTTCTGCTAAAAGTAGACATCTATATCTGTATTATGGTGTCTATTTGATAATTTCTAGTTAGTGCTGAGAAAAGTCCCAGTATGATGGATTAATCTTAAGTACAAGTGGAAAACAAAGTAAAGATGAATGATTAACTATTCCATGATTTCTGTATTTAAAAAGTATCACTCATTGCAGGAGGAGACTTCCAATAATATAAAGTGCAAAGATACACAGTTATTGTTGAGGTCATACTCTTGGGTATACAGAGATTTGAGAATCATGCATGCTTCTATGGTAGCAAGATTAGAACTGAATGAAAGTTTTGTTTGTTTGTTTTCTTTTCTTTTTAATAGTATTCTTAACATGCAGTATTTTCACTTTATACTGTACTTCAGACACCTATGCATCTCACTGGCCTGTGTGATCCCAGGAGATCAGGCATCAGGTGAGGTACATGATCTTCTTTTAGACAGAAAAGAAAATAGTATGAGCTGTCAGAACACTGCTGAATGTGTATAGCTATACACAGTCATTCTTTTCCCTATTCTTTTACTGATCATTAAATAATAAGATTTTAATTACTACAACCAGAAGTTGCATACAAAAAGTGATCTTTTCATAGTTCATAGTTTTTAACAAGCACATTTTTCAGTTTCTGTGCCTTGGAAGATGGCATCATAAAGGCATTTGCTCTTGCATTTTATGTATTTATCACTTTTTGTTGTTGTTTTAGCATTCCACAGACATATTTTTCCAGAATTTTAGAATATCATTTTTTTTTCTTTTCCACCAGAAAAAAAAAACAAAGAATATGATATATAAGGACAACACAGATTAACAAAATAAAAGACTGTAAGATTGAAGACTCAAATTTTATTTTCATTTTATTTTAAATGACATTTACTAGCTTATTTCTCAGAAATTAAGTGTTTCATATGGAGTTCAATCCCTTTGAACTGAAGAAGTTGTTTAGACATGCCTAGAAAATAGCCATAGGAAAAGCAACCGGTAAAAGAATTATATTCAGCAATTCACAGCAAGGTCAGTATCAATAACAAGTTAGAATTACAAGTTTTGCTAATTATCAGAATTGCTTAACTCAGATTATGAATAAAAATGAAATTGTAACAGGAAAAAAAAATGTTACAAAGACAAGGGGGGAAAGTGAGCTATAAGCATCCAGCATCTAAAGCCATGATTCACCCCTGCTTCCCTTTTCTTTTCCATTTTCCTTCATTTCAGATTGAAATTCCCTAAGGGAATGGCACAATTCAAACTAAGATAAGTTCCAGACACTTTTCATTTTACAGAAATGGAACAAACTGCCTTCTTGCAGAAAATTAGTTTATTGTGTAAATAACCAGCACCAAACTGGGAAATAATATAGGGAGAGACTAGGAGCAGAAATAGTTGTGAAATGAAGAGAACAGATATAATTGGAAAACAGAGCAAAACAAAACAAAAACTTAGAATGAAAGGATAACCAGGAAAAATCCAAATAATATTGCCTGGAGAACTAGAGCTGCTCAGACAGGAAGGAATTTTATATCCTACAAATGGGACTAAATACAGCTATTTTGCCATGGATATATTTTTGCCACAAGAGGAATCATAAAATGATCCTGCCTGTTACAGTATTTAAAGTGTCTTGTAATCAAGATGACTGTGAAGCAGCAGAGGCAGGAAACTGCAGAGGCTGAATGAAATGCAAAACAGCAAGTCACAGAACATCCAGGGAAGGACTGAAAGTATTGGCATAATCAGCCTGAAATTAGAATAATCTCTTCCAGAGGGCAGTTATGTCATTTCCAAAGTGAATGAATTAAAATACAGTTAGGTACAACATACGTAGAGAAAGATTTTTTATGGGTGGATGTGAGGTATTTCACTATGGAAAAACAGCTCTTATAGAGAAAATGGCAGTGTATAGCCCTCTATTACTCTCGTCATTATCTATCTTCTGTTACCCTGCTCCTAGTGAAACAGTCTTTCCACCCCTTTTCATTATCATAGAACCTCAGCTCCTGCTTGACAAAACTACCTCCATTTTCACTTCAGGGTAGGAACATCAAAATATACAAAATTATTTGGGAGAATTAAAATTTATTTAGCAAATGTTTAATCTTCACAAATTCCAGTACTGAAATTCTAAAGTTTCCAAATTTTGCAAAAGTTCCCACCTTTACTTAATGGATATAAGCAAGTAAACTGGAGAATAATACTTTTGGGAACAATGAATAAACCTTTTGTCACTGCAAAAATACTAAAAGACAACTGTCTCAGATAAATGTTTGCTAAAAAACTTGGTACCCAACTGTACTAAAGTAATTACATGATTAGTCTACAGCAATCCCCTAAAAATGTTATTATCCCCCTCTCCACATTGATTTTACTGTTCCACATACATTCTCATTGTATGTAGAGATAAGAGCAATAAACACTAAGTTCTTGTTTGTGTTTCCTTGAAAAAACAGCAATAAATAATCAGTATTATCTATACTGTGTTTGGTTTACCTTGAAATTCAGAATTTCATCTTTATTTATTAAAAAAATCAAAGAAATTAATGTCTTCTAAACTCAATCTTTGATTAAATAGGTCACATTTATCAGTTTTACCTGAGCACTGTATAACATTAGTGCAGTCATCCAAAATATTTAGACAATGAAATGACATTCAGTTTCAAATACCTATTTTAAACTTCTAGATTTGAATTACATTTTAAGATTCTTTGCTAGATTTTAAACACTCGTGGTGCACATATTATCAACATATTACACAAGCAGAATGCTGCAGTGTAAAAATGTTCAAAGCAAACTGGTTAGCCAAGGCAGTTTATGTGGATGGGAAAAACATACACATTATTCCCATAATCATCAGGTCTACGTATTTCACATGAATTCATTGCTGAAAGATCAGAAAATTACTTCTAAAGCTTAAATTTAGTACTTCTCCCCCCCTCTTCCCCCCCACATACACACACACTTTTAGGTTTTAGGGAGGAGAGGTAACTGTGGGCATTTTTCATGAAGCAAAATCAGATTGATGAAATCGTTATCTAGCTTTCCCATGAATATGTTGGCATAAATAGTGAAGGTACCTATAATTCTTATCAATAACTTAGTTTTAAACATGTTAAAAAAAAAAAAAAAAAAAAGATAAGAGCAACAAAAACAGTTGCAGCTTTCAAGACCTTTCTTGCCTTTGCTCCATGTAAGCTGGAGTTTATATGCTTCTTCAACCAATAATTCCCTTCCCAAGTTGTAGGTATATCCTCTTCTCATGACCAATATTAAATTCAAGGTAAAGGAGAATGGGATGTGACTGCTTAGAAGCAGGAGGTTATACAGTTTGGTTGGATGTCTTATGTCTGGATTAAAAAAACCTTAATGAACAAGAATGTTAAATTTCTCCATTTCATGGATACATGGAAGAAGTGTCATAGGATTTTTCTGAACTTCTAAAAGTAAGATAAAATGAATATTTAGATATTACAGTGTTTTCTAGTCTGAGGGCCAGGCATATAAAAGTTAAGAGCTTTGATTTCAGTGCTTTTGTTGCTCTAGATCCTAGGGATATGCATGACACAAGAGAGACTGGAACACAGTTTCTGAATTACAAGTTAATGCTATAACCCTCTGCACCATCTTTCTTATTTTCAAAAAAATATTTTTGAACATAGCTGCATACCCACTAAACTTTGCAAGTCTAATGCTGGGTAGTTGTTTCTCTTACTTAGATCAGTAATAATACAGGTACTTAAGACTAGATTGATTAGAATTTTTAAAGGTCATTGCTTCAAAGTATCTAAAACCTTTAAAAAACTTTCCTTCAGTACCTTTCTGAATTGGGCTCTTGGTGACTGAGAAATTATGCAATAGAATTTTACTGGATACCTTAAAAGTATAATTTTATCTACCTTCTCTCATCTTTGCATTGAAATCCGCATCAAAGACAATTAGCTCTTGATTATGGCTTGGTTAGGGATCCTGATCAGAGTAGGATCTTTCTAATATATGATAATCTTTTCAATTGCTTCTCAGTCTAACAACTCATCGCAACATATTGTTATGAAGCCTTATTAAAAACATGGTTTAAAGTGTTAATAAATGATAATGTCTTGTGACATTTTTTATTAGAAATTTTAATCTAAGATACAATGTGCAAAGATTTTCTCATGAAAGAATAAGCCTCAAGTCTGTAACATCAGGCATGTAAGCAACAATTCAAAATGGAAAGAATCAAAGGCAAGAGCAAAAAAGGCCTCGACCACAGAAAGTACGATTATAAGAAAACATTTCTTTATGTTTGGTGTTGGTTTGGTCTAGCTTTGTTTAGTTTTCTTTTTAAAGAGAATGAAGGGAAAATAATATTTACTAATTTATGAACTACCCACAGTACATTTGAACCATACATAATGCCCTCCTGTCACTGCACCATTACACACCACTTGAGGTCAAATCATGGCATCTTAGTTCTAATTTTGTCAAAATAAAACTGGCTGGAGCTATAGATCCTGTGACCTCAAAAATAAATAAATAAATAAATAAATAAAAAGACCACAGCCTCATCCAGTCAGGAGACCAAAAAATATATAAATCTATGAATGGATGCACTTCTCATCCAGTCAGGAGACCAAAAAATATATAAATCTATGAATGGATGCACTTCT
>CM021766.1:86866402-86891177 GCA_011076525.1 Nettapus auritus | reverse complement strand
AGTCAGGAGACCAAAAAATATATAAATCTATGAATGGATGCACTTCTTCAACAACTTTCCTCTAGGACCCATTATCAAACTGACCGCATAACATGTTCATACATAATGTTTCCCCTTTCCACCTCTGGAGGAATGGTATGTGTGAACTAAGTATAGAGGCACAGAGGCATCCCAGCATCCTGCCTCAAAGTTCTCTACTTGGTGCATGCAGAGAACTTTTGATATTTTTTCCTGGGTTATACAAGTAGCTTTATATTACAAAGAATGACAGGAAATTTGTAAATTAATACTAAAAAGTGGAGGAAACTTTCTAAACAGGAAAAAAAAAAAAAAAAAAAAGCTATTAGCTTCTCAGGGTCATTATTTTTAGCATTGTAACACTGCTTCTCTGTCTTATTTATGGATCCCATATATTACATTGCACAATACCATATCTGGAATAGTAATTTAAATTATCCCATTTCTTTTTACTGTTCTGCAAATGGATCCTAAACTCTGCTTATAGCTTTTCATTAATTACAAGGAAAATGTGAACCTGACCATGTTGCAGCAGCAGATGCATAGTTTTTCTGCTTTAATCACTTAAAAACCCTTCTTTTTTCCTAAGCTGGATATGGCTTTAAGGGAGGATTAGTTCAGATTTTCCATATTAAAAAAAATAAATCACAGAATCACAGAATCACAGAATTTCTAGGTTGGAAGAGACCTCAAGATCATCGAGTCCAACCTCTGACCTAACACTAACAGTCCCCACTAAACCATATCCCTAAGCTCTACATCTAAACGTCTTTTAAAGACCTCCAGGGATGGTGACTCCACCACTTCCCTGGGCAGCCCGTTCCAATGTCTAACAACCCTTTCGGTAAAGAAGTTCTTCCTAAGATCCAACCTAAAATTCCCCTGGCGCAACTTAAGCCCATTCCCCCTCGTCCTGTCACCAGGCACGTGGGAGAACAGACCAACCCCCACCTCGCTACAGCCTCCTTTGAGGTACCTGTAGAGAGCGATAAGGTCACCCCTGAGCCTCTTTTTCTCCAGGCTGAACAATCCCAGCTCCCTCAGCCGCTCCTCGTAGGACTTGTTCTCCAGGCCCCTCACCAGCTTTGTCGCCCTTCTCTGGACTCGCTCAAGCACCTTGATGTCCTTCTTGTAGCGAGGGGCCCAAAACTGAACACAGTATTCGAGGTGCGGCCTCACCAGAGCCGAGTACAGGGGGACGATCACCTCCCTAGCCCTGCTGGTCACACTGTTTCTTATACTGGCCAGGATGCTGTTGGCCTTCATGGCCACCTGAGCACACTGCTGGAAAATTACTGATTGATGGTAAATTACTGCTTGAGGACTTGCCAGGAAATATCTGCTAGTGCATTCCACACTGGCCCCAGATTCACAGATTCTTGCTTGACCCTTTGAGCAGACTTGGAAATGACTGTCAGGGTCCAAAGGCTTTGTTTCTTGATTCTTCACAAATACTAATCAATTACAATATTAATGTTATCCTGAGACTATTTAATCAGCTTACAATATTCCTTCAGTCTGTGCAACCATTACAGAAATTTCTGATAGTATCTCTCTATTGACAAGCGAGAAGAATTCAGAGGATGCAAAAAATCCCTCCTTTTTTAGATATGGGGCTTACTTGAGTCTCCTCCTGACATGCCATCAGGATGTAGCTAAGCTATGCACCAACATCTAGAAACCAAGGGGAATTTCTTGGTCTTGACCTGTAACTTTATATTACTTAAAACTAACTCCAGATTGTGGAAGAAAAGAGTTTCCAACCAGAAACCACACCTAAAACACTCTTTCTCCGATTTCTAGAGTAGTATCTTTTTTTCTGGCAAGATTACTGTACACATGATGACAGTTGGAGGCAAGGTATGAGAAAACATGACTAAAGTTCAAAACAGTTTGGTCAGAATAAATCTAGCAAGCATGTTCTACGTTTAGCTCTAAGTTTTTCTTCTGTGACTTCTGAGAAATGTTCAGAAAAGAGTTGAAAATGAAAAAGTGATTAAAAAAGAAAATTTACTTTCATTTTAAACAGGGATTACAATTAGAAGTGTTTTAATATTCCTCTAATAACAGGATACTCTTTTGTCAACTTTACCACATGGTAGCATTCGAAACCTAAGTATTCTATATTTATAATAGGAATTAAACTCTATCTCTTTTACATATGTTTCTACAATGACATATGTTTTTAATGTCACCTGCTGAACTTAAAACACAAATCTGGATACAGATGACTCTTCTGTGCTGTCAGCAGGTGCTAAGAATAAATATTCCCCAACTAGGCAAAATGAAAGAAGGCTCTTTTAGCTTTCCATGGTTTTCCTTTGACATTTATTTATGATCTGGCTTAGTGCTCATGACTTCCTTCCAACTTCTCCCTTCATAACTGTGCCACAGAAGTCTGATGACTTTTCTTCCGAGCTCTGTTCCTTTTTGCATGCATAGTGATGAACCATTCCTTCAAACCAAATGGAGTTTTATCAAGTTGAAACTCCAGTAATTATGATTAGAATAAGCTCCTAAATTGGTAACTCTTACGGAACTTTTACCACCCCCAACACAGTCTGTTTTTTGAGAAATGTGTTAAGAGACCTGCCAATCACATGACTTTTTTTTCTCTCTCTCTCAGTAAGGAGCAATCAGCTGCATAGCTCCACTGGGGACTCCTAGATTTGTTAATGCCAAATGTACCTTGGCAAACAACAGATGTATGGACAGCAAAACTTGTACTGAGTGCCTTGGCGACTTACTTGGCACAGTATAAAGCATGTAGTACAAATATTGCTGTTAAGTCAACATGTGGCCTGTTTTTGAAGAGGTCGCTGAAGGATGAATTCAGATGTTGTATTCAGAAAAAGTAATATTTATCCAACTGCTTCTGAATCTACAGAACCCTATCATTCTTTCTCCAAAATAACAAAATGATGTGAATATATGCACACACACACACGTATAGAAGGGAGGAACACAGCTGCATCCAGCTGCAACAGAAACAGGAAAAAGGTATTCTTTGAAAGTACCAGAAGGTTGAGGGATGAGTTCAGAGACTCCTTCATTTTCACACAGCTAAATGCACCCCAGCTAATCTCATTTACATCAAGATGTAAGAAGCTTTTCCAACTTTCACCTTCTCCATATATCTTTTCAGAGAGTGATAAAAAAAATTTGGTTAAAAGTCACACATCATAGCTGTGCCTTATTCAAATAGTACTGGAAAAGCAAGGATGTAAAATTGGTCCTTTTTATTTAACAAATTGAGCTGTTTCTTTTATACTTTATTTTATTTGTATTTAAATGTGTCAATTTTCATACCAATATTATGAAATATATATATATATTCTGGAAAGTAAGCAGTGCTTTCAGAAGGAAGTTATGAGCACCTTTTTCAAGGTATCTTTTACTATGTACAGGATTTAAAGGAGGTCAGAGTACAACCCATTTCCAATGCTGTATTTGAAATAACATTGTGATTACTTTTAATTGGCTATGTACACCTTTGTAATAGACCACCTGATTCAAAAAGAGTACTTTTAAATTCATTCATAAAAGTACTGTAATAGGTAAATTGTTTTGACAAAGGAAACTGAACTTACATGTAAGCAGAGTCAACGGCCTTCACTCTGCTAAGACAGAGAAAGAACTTGTGGCCAACACAAATTGCAGGATACATTGCAAATGAACATCTCTTTCAGATTAAACCTATACATGGACATCTCATACAATCATCAGCTGTAGTTAGAGATGGGTAAAGCATTGCTGTGTGCAGATAAACTAAAACAAGATAGAGGTAATAAAGAAAATTGAAACAATTCATAGAGCCTGCTTCACCTATATGTTCACCAGAACCTGATTTTTCCTCAAGCAAATGAGTCACAGTACATTAAATGGAGCAAATAATTCAGTACTTCTGCTTGCTGTTGGATGCTCAAATCATTACATTTTTATCCAATTTAATTTTATATAGGACAAAAATTCTTGACTTTAATAGTAGGCTTGGCTGGATCACAGTGATCCATAGAATTCCACCCTCTCAAAAGAATCACAGCAGTGAATCTTGACTAATATGAGCTGAAATAAGAATACATCTTTACACTGACAGTATAAATATACTGTTTTCTAGCTATTTAGGCTTGACATTCAGACTATTCCTGGACGGTAGTTTTGGTTGAACCTAGATTATTAATTTGCACTCAGAAGAAACAATTTAGAGATTTGTAATGAAAACATTAAGGGTGATATGAAATATGAGTGGAAATGCATGTGTGAAAGTACCTGACAAACAGTAAAGCAAGAGTTTTAAATAATAATTAAAATTAACTACCAAATACGAATTTGACATCAATAAAACTGGTAAAAATTGTGAATATGTTACTTGTATCAACACCAAAATGCTTGAAATCCAACAAAGCCACTTTACAGAAAACTCATCAGCAGAAAACCTAGAACATTCTATGTGCCTCTTCTATTCCCATCATCACAACAGGAAGGTAAACAGTAATTATAAAAATACCTACAACCATAAAACAACGATGATGGGCAGCAACCTTGCCTAGTATGTATGAAGGGTGAAGTAAGCAAGATTCTGAGGTAATTGATCTAAAAGAACTGTTGACTACTAATGGGTAAGAATGACCTATATAAACAGAAGTTCATCTTTACAAATTATGAAGAACCCACGGCACATAGTTACACATAGTGAAGACTCATACCATGCTGGGTCATACTCAAGGTCTATACTATAGAGTACCCATAGCATAATTCCTCCTCCATTTAAGATTAAATTGTCATGGCCTGATCGCTTGGAAATACATATATTGGTACTTGTGAGTATGGTTGAATGAGCAAGTGAAATCTAGAAAAGACTATGTATGAGTGACTGAAAACAGCTGTGTTTTTTTGTTGTTGTTGTTGTTGTTTTTTAATAATTATCCTTTTCCCGTCATTTCAGTTCTCACACAATTTTGTAGCATTATCTCCTGCATTAAGAGTGAATACAGCCTTCGTAATTTAAGAACATAATAGTTTATCTTCCACTTCAGATTTACCCAAGTCATGTTTTGTGAAATAGATATGTAGAACCATTAATGAAACAATCAATTAAGCTCTTTTTCCTACAGTAAAGATCTGTCTTCTAACCTACATTGGGTCCTGGCAAACTGTGAAAGAGAATGCTAGATAGACACACAATTACAGACACAGGAAACAATCAAGCTCATGTGAATCACAGTTAATGTCCATGTTATAACTCCTGAAGCACTACCTCTGAATTTGTTAATTTCTAACCACTCGATGACGGCTTTATGGAGATTCCTGGCTTTTTTCCTTAATGCCTGGCTGGCCCTAGCCCTGCCCCATTACTTTGCCCTGAATACCTAGAGGAGTTTAAAATCTCTCGGCTGGTATTCTGATAAGGTATCTGCACTCTCTTTCAGAACATTTAGTTATACCTTCAACACAGCATTATGCTCTGCTCTGACAGTTGCATTTCCATAATGGATATTTACCATTCCTTGCATTAACACAGTTTATAAAACACTTATGCCCCATATGTGCAGGAGCTATTGCCGCTGGTATTGCTTCAAAAATAGTATCCAAATGTTAATTCAACACATTAATCCCTACTGCATCTGTGTTATGTGTCTCATTTTTGGAAGTTAGACCCTGCTAATAGTGTTGACAGTATCATATGTATATTTTCCAGGAATACAATGAAAAATGTAATTAACTGGACCTTTAGTTGACCTGCTCTTTAGTTTGCTAAGCAGCTGATACTGTCTAGAAGTTCTAATGCCTAAAAAAAAAAGAAAGAAAAAAAAAAAGGAAAAAAAGAAAAAAAAAGACTAGTAAGACTATTTTGGATTCTACAGTAATTTGGAGTTCTGAAGTCACTTTCTGCTTATCATAATGCTAACACAATTCTGAAAAGTTAATTCCTACACAGGAATCAAAGCTGATAGGAACTATCAGCTTTGGTCATCAAAGCTGATAGGAACTATTTCTTAGTATGGGTAGAGTTGTAAGCATTAATGATTTTCTTTCTCATTAAATATAGTATACCCAAACATAATATGTTACCCTCTGACTCCTCAACACAATTATAAGCATACATATACCTTCATATATGCACTAAAGCATGCATGTCTGTATGTATACATATGTGTGTACATTTGTGTTCAGGAGGCATTTCCTTGTGCCTAGAATTTTTTTAAATTAGGAAACTTGACTGGAACCATAATGAGTATTTAGGAAATTAGATTTAGGCATCTGTTTCTTAAATACCTGTCTATCTCCTGATGTGATTTGTAGATAACATAAGGTTTAGCAAAAGGATAATAATAATGAGGACAGGAAATTAGCAGAATATAATTTGAACTATTTTTGGAGTGCATTTAGTTCATACAACGATGCATTATAAAGATAATTGCTAGAGAAATGTAAAAACAAAGTGAACAGGCCATTCTGATAAAAGAGCAGACTACAGAAAGAAATACCCTGAAGAGGATTAAGGTTTAATAAACTATGTTTATACATTATTAGATTTCAGAAGGACTCCCAGATCTGTTTCTCCATGCCTACAGCCTAAATTGTAAAACTTGTGGTATGCCCCCAGCAAGAGTCCCGAGTGCTACCTAGAAGTAAGTCAGGATTCAAGTCCACGACTAAAGCTGTTTTCCTCCCATTTTCTGCACTTAATGTATGGTATCAGCCTATCTTGCCTATAGGTAAGAGGATTCTCCTGTATTTGCCTAAGGAAGAGGGCTTTTAGGCCCTCTTCCCAAACTCTGGTTGCAGGAACTCTTACAAGGACAAGATATTACATTTTTGATTATCAGTGTCTCCTAGCTCCAAAACTGAACCAGAATTAAATTGTTTTTGTGACAGTAAGAGTCCTGATCACTGTGAAAAACTGTCTAGAATTTTGTCCATTGAGATACAGTGTATGGGTGTCTCTAATAAAAGCAAGATACCACTGACAATTTAAGACAGAAGCAGAAACTGGCACTCTTGCAACTCACAAGCATTTTCTTTGAAAACAGCAGTTGGATCACTGTGCTTAACCTTTGATGACACATGTGGGCTTGCCATTGATTCCGAAAGACTGGACTTTAACCAGTCATTCAGTCCATGGCTTATCTGTGAGTACTGAAACTTAGCAGAAACCAATTCAAAATTCTTACCCATTGCAGTACATAAAAAATGCATGAATTCAATGTTCTCTGAATACAGCAGCACTGAAAGCCCTCTGGAAAACTTGTTTTTAGTCTTGCTGTCTTCCTTTTAAACACAATATTGAATATTTGGAGACACTACAGAGAAAACACAGATGTGAATGGAGGGTTGCACAGAATTAATTGCAGAGAAAATGTTGAAAGCTAGAGATAGTTAATATATCCTAAACAGATAACAATTATATTCTTTATACAACATCATTAGTGGAAAATACCCTGCACTAGACTAGATGTTGTCTTGATCTAAATGATTATGGTTACCCACCTTGTGAGTGTGCAGGGATTGCAATAGTGGGTTTGCAGGACACTGTAATACACAAGGACATGGATGCTTTATTTCCTGTATTCCTACACTTTATTACAGAGTACTAAAAATCACCACTAGCAAGTACACCTATGATGAATAAAGCAAGTACATATACATATATATATGAAGCTATTATGAATTACCACCAGAAAAGCATGTGTATATAAATATATATATAATGAAAACAAGCAGTAATCAATAGCATACTAGCAAGAATATATACAAACACACACACACATATTACAGATTACTACAGGCTTATCAATAGTAAGGTAGCAAATATGCTTATAATTGATTAATTGATTACTTATATGTTCATGTATACATAACTATTCAAAATGTCAACAACTATCAAACCAATCCCAGAAGTGGGGCCAAATCAACCCAAGAAATGAGTGAATAAAGACAGATGCCAGAAAAGATCGACCTCACAAGTGGGCCCAATAAAATAATGAAGTCTTCAAAGATGATCTGCATCTCAGACTTCAGTCAGCCAGGCAACCCAACAAAAAGTCCAATTTGCTTGGGAAATTCTGCAGGAGAGAGGCTCCATTCTGGACAGAAAATGCACCATTATTACTTCACAGAGATATAAGAGGGCAGAGGACACCACCACTTAGGGCTCCCAAAAGATGCTGTTAATTTCTGTTTATCATCTGAGACAATCAACGGATGAGAATGTTTTCCACTTTTCTCAGACTGTTTTCTTTCAGCTAAACCAACCACTAGCAGTTGCTGAGTCCTACTTTCTCATGATGTTTACCCCTTTCTCCAGACAATTTTCACCTTTTCAGACAATAGGTCGTTGTTACAGTTCCTTGGTTTTGTCTTTATTGATGGTATCTTTAAGCTGTCCCTGGTTATTAGGTTCAGCTGCACTTCAACGAGGCCAGCTGTGCATTTTCAAGGACGCTTCTTGTTCACAGGTCTAGGTCCCAGGGTACCAGTTCTCAGGCTTGCAGGTATTTTGTTCTTTTACTGTTTTAGCAGACATTTTAGCAGACACTTTCTGTCAGTATTTTTTGCATAATAGCCAGGTCACCTTTATGGCTTCATTCCAGCCCTTGGCATACAACCACTTATGGGTCACTAGGAGTGAGACTACAGCACATAGGATGCGTCTCTCTTGTCTCATAATGTGTGAGGTGGACGAGACCTATCCCTTTAGGTCCAACGTCATTATAACTTCTGAGGGGGTTTGTTATTTGAGTATGCAGTACTAGTTTAGATCAAAGTGATACACATAGTGATTTGATACAAAACCCAATACATAAAAGCACAAATCCCTACAGCTAGAATAAGAGCAAATATCAGTAAAATGGGCCATGCCCATGCTCCAAGGTCTGGTAGCAAGGACCATAGTCATAACCAGTCAGCTGACTGGCTTCCAAGCTGACTTGTCAAATAATGTTCACATTGTATTCTTTTTTTTTTTTTTTCTTCTGTGGGGGGGATTTGTTATCATAAAAGCAATAGGTAGCATTTCTTATCAAAGAGATCCTTGTGAGGCTTAAAGATTCTGGATAGCCAATTGTGAGAGCAAATTAATCTCAGTTTGTAAACTCTTTAACACATCTGTAGAATCATTTTTGGTAATTTTAAGAATAGCTGAAATGTTAACAGTAATTCATTCTAATTCACCCAGGTTTGAAACTACTGCACGTAGAAACTTAGGAAATTTATCTGGTCTTATCACTAAGGAGTCAGGCATGCCATGTGTATTACATACAGGGTAATGGTTTTGTTGCAAGTCAAATTTTAATTATTTTGATCAAAATGCATACAGAATAAGATATGCTATGGTACAAGTGTCTGCTCACTGTGGCAGTAGACTAGTATAGGCCTTAGTGCCACAAAGCCAGAACCTTCTAGGTATAAAAATGGTAGACAACCAGCTCTGTCCAGAGTCATCATGATGGCTGGACAATGAACACCATGGATAAGAAAAGCAGTGAAATTTCATGAAACATATCTGTTTGATTGGATGACCCCAAACAAATTACAATCTATACAGTCAGACATGTTATTCAGATTTCATGTGCCCCAACTATCATAAGTACTCAGAAAACCATTATTCTGTAGACTACAACATGTAGAATTAGGACTAGTGAAATTACAGACACTTTCACACGCTACGTTATTACCATTCCACATAAGATTCTAAGATTTCAAACCATTTAGTACACCTTTGTTTGTACTTACACTAATACAGATCAGTGAGATTTTCAGGTCAGGATGAAGATAAGCTATTCAAATTACAGATGCCTTTCTGAAAAGCACGCTTCAATTAATAAAGTTTGTTTGGCTTGATGATACAAATGATGCTATACTAGATAATCTTACAGTTTCTCTTGGAATCAACATTTGTGAGTTCATGACTATACAGTTATGCAAGCCTACAAAACTGAAATTGAATTTGCTATGAAATGCAACTTTTTAAATTTTAAGACAATATTTGATTTGTTTTATTTTTATTTTTTACTTCAGCAAGATGATGCAACAAATTACAGCACGCAGGAAAAATCTAATACTTGGAATCTGAACCATTCATTATATAGGTAGACTAGGTAAATGAAGCTTATATAAATGAAATAGTAAAACACTGTGAAACAGCTTAAAAACAAAAGATAAACATGATATAATTGTAACTGGCCTAGAACCATTAACTTAATTAGAACTACTCCAATTTATATCTTAATTTTCTTTGATCTTCATTACATATTAGTTATACCTCTCAGCACTGCTCCCAGGATAATCAGGAAATTCAATAAACAATTGAACTACAGTGCTCTTTTTCCTGCAAATAAATACCTTTTGTTACACACAAGTATTCTTCTGTTCTCTTTCCCCTATTGCAACCTTGTGTTAGTGAATCAGGCAAGGCACTTCTGCCTGTGAGCCTAGTCAGCACTGAACTACACATTGTTCATGGAGAGTGATTCCCTATAAAGAAAAGAGTTGGGTTTCAACAATTTAGAAAAATAATCTGAAGAACTTTGAAACACTGGCTTATCCAGTAGTGCAAGCTTCACTTTTCAGTTAGGAAAGAACACTTACTGAGAGATAAGAGTGAAGTTTATAAACACCTCAAAATATTATTTCTCCGCATTTTATGCATAACACTGAACTGCGTGACTAGTTTTGCTCCTTTTTTTTTTTTTTTTTTTTTTTTTTTTTTTTTATCCTGGGGTATTTCATTTGATCTGAAAGCTTCACAGCTTTTGTTATCTGAAAAAGAAGGATGTATTTCTGGAGGCTAATTTGGCACACTCTCTTGGAGGGAAAGATCATGTTCAGTGAAGTCAATGGGAGTTTTGCCTTTGGCTTCAGAGGAGGACTGTGCTGCTTCTCTCTTACCTACCATACATGAGACCATGTCTGGAAATGCAGCATGTAGCCAAACTTCCAAGCCTAGGATGCCCACAGATCTGCAGGCATGTGAATACTATTTAAAACTGATGTTCGGTTCTGCAGATCTCTGAACCTTGAAAAATGAGATCCAGGTTAATGAATTGCTGGACCTAAACACCGACGAAGACAATTCTATGTAGGACTGGGGTGGGTTCCCAGTGATTAAAACTTACTAGTAATCCTCTCTGCCAGTACTAAAATGAACACCACTGAAGAAGTGGGAGGAATGTGTGCATGCCTGGAAGGAGACATAAGTGGTAGGTGGGAGGCAGTGGCTAAAGAATAATCCTGATCAAGTCTAAACAATAGGTTTAGAAGTATTTTTTCATTGTTTCAAATTATTCATTCTGCTACTTTGAAGTAGGATGTTTTCTTTCTCAGGAAAGAGAAAACGTAAGGAAAATAAGAAAAATGCAAGTTTTGAACTCCAGAGTACACATGACACTATTGTCAGTGTTTCCACAGAGCACCGTACTCTCACAAATTTTGAGACTGAAAATTAAGTCCAGGCACATTAAACTAGAAAGAGGGCTTTTTTGTTTCCAATGAAGATATTTATTAAATATGGAAAGGTAAACTGGACTGTTTGTCCAGTTTGAACTAAACATCCAGGTAAACTGGATAGTTCTTTGACCATCTTTTTTAAACCTACTGGTAAGGACAGGATACTTTTTTTCAGAAATGAATTCCAATGACTACAATTCTTACTATGACTGGGAAAAGCTCAAGTAAGTATTAACATTTCCAGAGGAATTCATCTGTGGAAATAACTGTTCATTATTAGAAGTCTTTGTCCACATTAGTGACAGTATTTCAAACAGTTCATTAAGGTGAAACCCTTACCTTAAGTTTCAAATGATATATATATATGTTTTAAACTACAAACAGTAAATCAATGTCAAGACCTCAATAAACTCATAAAGTACATCTTCTTCCTTGATAGGCTACCATTACTGTGGCCTCCTGATGACATAAAGCTGTAAGCAAGTGGTTGTCATATTTTATGCAGTCTTCCCAACAAGTGGCTCGAAAAAGTATGGACCGAACAGTCCAGCACTGTCAAAAAATAAAGAAAATTAAGAAGACAAACATTCAGGACAAAATCGTTGGCACTCAAGTCATCACTGGTGCTCAAGCCCAAGAAGCATGAGAGTAAGCAGAGGACTGTCACTGCATCCTTGGGACAGCCTTTCTCTCTAGCAAGCAAAATGGCATGAGGATGCGATCTCAAGGGGAGCACATGGCCATTTGCAAATTAGAACACCCTTCAGGCCATAACACCTCCACTGCTGACCAGCTGTATTTTGCCATTCACATGGGCCACCATCAAAGAGGCCTCGTAATGTTACAAGCCACCACACTGCCCACTGTTCCCAGTCCCATAACAAGGGCCCTCTGCCTGGCTCATGTGCAAGTGGGCCAGGAGGTCTGTGTACCCAGTAGGTTCCCCCAAACAGTGAGTCCCAGGTAGGCAGCAAGACCCTGGCACAAGACCGGCAGGGGGCCTGTTGGATGAGGAGGGGCCACAGCCAAGGAAACATGAGAGGAAGAAGGCTGTCCCTGTGTCCAAGGAACAGCCTTTCTCTCTGGCAAGCAAAATGACATGGGGGGGGCAATCCCAAGGAAAGGGGCCCATAGCCACCCCACTCCCAAACTCAGCTGTATTTTGGCTGTACACATGGGCTCTCATCAGAATTGTCTCCCAATGCAACAAACCACTTCACTACCCGTAATCCCAGACTCTGATGAAAAAAGACTCTTGTAAGTGTCCCACAATTTATTGAGTTTCTAGGCCCTCCAACATGAAGGACACCTAAGAGAAGGAACAGGAGCAGCAGACGCAGGTGCTTCTGCCCACCTGCTGTCTAATGAGCTGTCTAATGAACTTTGCCTGTTACATCTCAAACAACTTGAGCAAGAGAATGATGGACCAAGCCCCATGAAGGTGGGCTGCCTTTCCCCACTTCCCCTTTTGTGATTAGGGAACATCAGTTTGGGCAACTTCCTGGGTGGGGATGTGGAATCACTGAGAACTCTACCAAGCTTCCAGAACAGCAAACCACACGTGTGAGGTAGCTGCCATCCCAAAGGTGGTCCCGGACCAATTAGACTGTATAAGGGTGAGCATATACATTTGCTGATGTTGACCTTCCATGTGTGAATCAAGACTCCAACTCAAGACAACAGCGCTGGATCCAAGGATGGTGAAACCTCTCTCTTACTCTTTTACTTTAATCTTTTCCTACAAGTTTAATGCCTGTACAAAAACATTGTTATCCACGGTGTTTATTGACTGTTGTTAGAAAGAACCAATAAATTGTTTGTAGTGTTTCTTCGATTCATTGCCATGGTTCTGCCACCTCTGCAGCCCTGCTGAGTAGAGATAGATAGACCTTTGGCTGGGGGATTATAAAGATTCACCTTCCTTGCCACCCACTGAGTAGGATGAGACAGTGACACAACAATGAGCTGCTTCATTAAACTACAGAAAGGATGAATGTACACTGCACAAAAAGGAAGCAGATTCAAAACAGCAGACAATATCTGTGATATGTAAGCAATCACCAGCGGTCACCTGAACAGCATGGTGTGCCTGTATGTGGATCTGCCAGAAAATGGTTGGAGCCCATAGAGTCAGATCCACTGCAAGATCAGGAAGAACCAGTGAAAACAGATGAAGAAATAACGATTTAAAAATATTAGCAAACTCAGTAATACAAGTAATTTGAATAGTCTCATTTTAAAACTATTAACATTTTTATATTTAGTGTCCAGGTCATCTACTTCAACAAGGAACTGGGGTTATTTAACCTAGAGAAAAGGAGGCTTTATCACTCTTTACAACTACCTCAAAGGAGATTGTAGAGTGGTAGGGGTTGGTCTCTTCTCCCAAAAAAAACAAGTGATGGGACAAGAGGAGATGGCCCCAAGTTGCTCCAGGGGCATTTTAGGTTGGGTATTAGGAAAATATTCTCTGTGAGTCAGGGGAACAGGCTGCCCAGAGAGTAATTGAGTCACCATCCCCAGAGGTATTCAGAAGACAGGCAGATGTGGTGCTTAGGTATATGGTCTAGTGGTAGACTTGGCAGTGCTAGGTTAATGGTTGGACTTGATGATCTTAGAGGTCTTTTCCAACCTCGATGTTTCTGTGATTCTATGCCAAACCAACATGCTGTCCATCGTCCCAGGCCCTAAAGAAAAAGGACCCCTGCAGCATGTTCAGCACTCATTGAGCTTCTGGGCCCTCTGACATCAAGGACGCTTGCGAGAAGAAGAGCCTGGAGCAGCCTTTGCACATTGCTGTGATACTGGGCACACACAGCCTATAGGTAGTAAATGCCATGTATCTTCAAATTGCTGTTTTTGAGGGGTGAGATATAGGTGCCTAAAAAGACACTAAAGCCATTTTGAGGTTTCAGGCCCTTTTTCACAAGGAGGCAGCCCTGACCAGGGCAGGTACATTACCCTCCTGTCTGCCAGGCCCCTTTTAGTACAACACCCTGTGGCTCATGCAGTCAGCTACAAAATTTTCCTTCCCACCCACTCTCCATGCCTGCTGCCCCCACACACCCCTGGCACCTCTCTCACCCCACAGGCCTCGGTTTACCCTTACTCTACTCTCTAGTTTGAAAGACAAGTTTTCTCACCGCATTTGCAGTTTCTTGGTTTGTAAGTTCAGAAGAAAATCTCTCCCATTTTGCATAAAGGCTCAGAAGCTTGATTCAGAGCCTCGAGGCAGGTTTCAAGGAAGAAGAAGCTCTTGCCCATCCAGGACTTTGTCCAGAGAGAAGAGGAGCATGTTGGATGACTTTCAGCAGTGCTCAGGGTGGAGTTTCCAAATGCAGGGATGTTAATTTAGTCTTTACAGGCTTCTCCCAAGAGAAAAAGCAAAAGGGAACACAGTGAAAGGCCTGCTGCCAGCTTGGCCTTTCTCCATCTTGCAGTTTTCCTATTTGTAAGCTTGGCATGCTGGGTGTAATTGTCAGGGGTTTTGTAGTAGGGGGCCTGTGCAAGAGGAGGCCAGGGACTGCCTGTCACACCTGGTTGCAGCCAGCTCCCCAACAGACCAAGTGGATGCACCATGCCCCTGCAAAACCACATTTAAGAAAGGGCAGCAGTGAGTTGAGGAAGCAGAAACACTAAAGAGAAGGGAAGGCAGAAGACGAGACACCAGAGGAATGCAGGCTGTGGTACGAGGTGCGTTGTGTTTGTTGCAGAGCTAACTGGAACTGGCTGTGACCAGCTAAGAGCAGTCCAGCCTGCTGCTCTTCCCCCAGTGCCCTGTAGAGCTGCTGGGTGAGTTATTTATTTATTTATTTACTTATATTTTATTTTTATTTTTTAACGAAATAACTTTCTGTAGCAGTAAACAGCATGAAAAGTTAAGATGCATGACTTCGCATAGCACTAGTTTGAATCTACATACAGCCAGCGTTGACCTGTGTGGAAATTAACTCTGACAGTAAGCAGAAATCAAATCATTCAAGTGCAATGAAATCAAACAATGATTGTCCTAAAAGATATTTTTATAGGAAATCTCCTAATCTGAAGGTGGAACATAGACTATTACTATATATCTACCAACTAACAAAACCTAATTTTAACGAACAAAAAGTCTGTGAGATTTTACAATTTTTCTGGTGCAACAACATTCAAGCTTTGAAAAAATGAATACAGTTGTACATATTGTATTGGCATTGAATTGATTTTATTTTATTTTATTTTTTTCCCAAATCAAAAGACATGTGGATAGTGTGGGATTGGCATGGGTTGTACATTAGGCTTTTTTCTTTTGATTTGTTTTACAGTAGCTGCAGAATTAAAGAGGTGGACATTGCTAAAAATATATTTTCTCTGGATGATCTATGTACCTGTAGAGGCTAGGTAACAAAAAAACAAAAACTGTCTTGCAACAGCTGGTTACTATACGTTTCACTAATTTAATTTTTTGGTGCTTCTTAAGGTGAGAATTGTTTAGGAGGTTTTCTGTAGTGATAGCATCAACTATATTTGTGAATGAATTAGTCTACTCAAGGCTTGTAGTTTCCCCAGCAGAAGGAACAGAATGTGTTTAATTTCAAGAGAAAACCCTAATTTTCTGTAGGTATTTATTTTTGGTATTACCAATTGTACCAAAAATAGATAAACACTTTTCTTAACTTAAAACTGTCTTTGAAAAGTGTCTGAAAAAGTAATATTCTTTTACAGTGATGTTTGTTGAAGATGATGAAGCAAAAATGTCAGCTACATGGTTGGATAAACTGAATGAGACTGCTCAGACAATGAGACTGCTCAGTTTCAATAATGGCAGAGACAGCAGCATCAGCAGTTGCCAACTCAGGCATGACATGTCCAGCAATGCTAAACTCATTCGCCTATGCATCATTTAAATCCATTTCAGGAAAGACTGATGTGTCTGAGAAATAGCAGAGCTCTAGTCACAGAAATGACTGGAAAATCATTAGTTTACAATACTTTTCAAAAGTGCTATCAATGGATTTCTTTATTATTTTATTTTATTTTATTTTTTATTTTTTATTTTTTTTTGAGTTGTTAGTGAATACATTTGATTTGGTGCATTACTTGCTTGTTTCAGATTTATGCAGTACCTACCTTGTCACAGAACCCATTCCATATCAGGAATGAAATACAGCATCAGACTCCTCTCTTTATACATGTACCTCTGCTATAGCTACCACGCAGCAGGGGATCTGTTCTTAAGCTTTCTTGAACATAGATTTTTTTTTTGACTAGTGACTGACTGACTGATTAGCTGGCTACCAGTCTCCCTGCTGTGCAGCATCGGAGAATCAGAGCATAAAAATGCACATGAATATTCCTGGATTAGTAGAAGATTACAGAATAAAATGACTTGGATAAATTACAAAGATGCATCACAGACTGTCAGAAACTAGCAAATGCTTACTGCCACGTTGTTCTGCTCACTCAAACAGTCAGAGATTACCACAGTTTGTTACATGGCAGACGAAGTGTTGGCATTGTTGTGGCGAGAAATAATGGACATCATGTGGACATCAGTGATGTTGGATTTAATCATATTCAGTCCTCTGGTTTTCTTTCCTGTGATTTTAATTTGTGCAGTCCTACAAAAACAAGTTGGCCTCTCTAGCTTTCCAAATCCCCTGGAAGACATGAGGTAACTTACAGGTACAAGCAATAGCAGCACACGTGTCAGGCACTTCTGTTTTTCATTGACAAGAGACATTGACTGCATCATTTCCCAGCAATCATACCAAGTGAAACCACCCACACATGGATGACAAGTAGTTAACGAAGGCTGAGCATTGTCAAGGCATAGATTAAATAAGTGTAAAGAAGAAATAGAGAAGGTAATTTTTCCCTTATCTTTTCTTCTGGCCCAAAACTTCATTGAAGCAAAAATGGATTTTTAAATAAGAAACAAAACATGTTCACATACACATGTGAGTCTGCATTTATTTTTAAGTATTCCTATATGTAAATGTATGTATTCATATTCATATTCACTTATATATGTGTATCTAGATATAAACAAATCATTATTTCCTTATCAAGACAATTTTATATTTAAATAATATTTAAAAGACACAATCTTATTTCTATTATCTATCTCAGTTTTCCAGTGTTTGGAAGTATTCTGTAGGGAAATATCTCTGTAGAACTAAATTCATTATCTATTTTGGAGATGAAGAAATAACAATTTAGAAACACTAAACAAACATAGCAATATAAATAATTAAAATAGGTCAATGTTTTTAACCTTAGTGTCCAAGTCAACTACTAATGAGAAAGCATTTTGAACTTGACAGTATAAAAATGATTTTGTATATACACAAGCACTTGTATAGTGACATATGCTATGATTTCATAATCTGTCTTTGATAATTGGAAGATCTAGGATATTTGATTTAAATGTTCCTTGGTGTGAGCTGGTATGTAGTCCCATTGCTAATAACATTTAATCAGCTTCCTTTTTTATGCAACTTTTCAAACAATAATTTCTGCCTGGAAGCATGAAAATGTTACTTTAAACTTTTTATGGCATCAGTGTTTAGGGATTTAGTCTTACCAAATATGTTTATTTCATCCCTGCCTTACACTTTTCTCTCACTAAATCAGTGTCACTGCCATGCATACGATGCTTAATATGATTACATAGGGATTTTAGGAAAACAAATTATGTGCATGGCAGTGTATATCACTGTTATCACTGTCACAAAACAGTGTTAACATCTGGCTTATCACTGATATAGTTCCTAGAAGAAAAGAAGCTCAAAAACTAAGGAAAAATATTATTTTCCATTTCTTTTTATCTCAATTTACATAACATACTCTTTTTTGCCTATTCTCTATTCATAATTTTCAGCAATGTATTTCAACTACCTTAAACTAACCACAAGAAACCAATTATACTTCTGAGCTACTAGATTCAAATCTTCAGAAAGGAAAGCAGGTTTTGGAGTTTACTGAAAAATCAAGGGAAAGCAGTATCTTTCTTTGCTGTAATACCATGTTTTGTTACCAGCTTCTTGGGTTGTTTGTAAAGTAGTCCTGCCATTGTGCATATGCTCATTTGTAGTTTGTCCTACTGTGGAACTTTTGAGGTTGGACTCTAGCCTAAAACAAAACAAAACAAACAAAAACAAACAAACAAACAAAACTATTTCTCTGGACTCTTGTATCACTGTTGGTGTGCCAAATGACATTCTAAATGCATGTCACTTGTTAAGAGATTCTCATTTTCCATAAAAATTCTATGGACATATACTACCCTTTGCTTACTTGTCAGGAGCCCATAGAAGATGGCTGTGCCTGTCTATCAGCTTACAGCACTTAATGTCATACAAGCAGGCTGGAGAATGCAGCTTTATTTTCTGACAGACTTGAGATTTAAAAATGACCTTTTCTTGTGCATTGGAATTCAAATTCTTTTGTCTTGAAATATCGTTTTTCAACAGATCAAAAAGCAACAATATTTTTACTCAATTTTGGAAGGGAAAAAAAGTTACTGTGAAAGTAGGTGCAACATGAGTCTGGATGGTGTATAACTTGTGACAGTGTCCCAGGATATGTACTGTGCAGGACTAGCTGCTGTTCATCAAAAGTCTGAAGAGTTTTCCCTCCTGTGGAGGATCCTATTGGGAAATCTGTTCCTGTCTTCCTCAGTGGTTTGCTGAGTAGAAAGCAGATGTTAGACATCTAAGTGCAGATCTTCATTCTGCCTGGCTGAAAGCAGATATTTTTCAACTCACTTGTATCAGAGCAGTAACTTGGCATCTCATAGTTCCTCTTTAACATTGGCAAACTCTCTAAAGAAATTACTGAAGAATGGTTTTCTCGAGACAACACAAGGTATGATGAAACAGGTCTCACTTCTCAGGCAAACACTTGAACCATGGGACAAGTCCTTGTACTCCGATATGGCCGATGTGCTAACTCCACTCTAGCATGAGAACAGCATCTGGCAGTAAAACGGACTTACACCTGTGCAAATAGAGCATGGAGGAACAAAAGCAATGAAACAAAAGAAAGCAACAGATTGCTTTGAAACAGAAGCAACAGAAAGTAACCCTATGTGATTTTTCCACACTGGAGCCATTCTTGGGCTGATACACTTTCTGTTTTTCAGTTGAAAATAGAAACATTTCAGCATTACTAAAACACAGCCTTTTACTGCTTTAATGCTGGTAAATGTTTCAAGAATTCTTGGACTATGCAGGAGTTGGTGGGGAATTTTTTGACTTTGACTATTCCTTTTATTTGAGGGCATGTAGAGAGGAAGAGGTCCAACTGTCAATTAGTAGAAACTTCCTGCTTAGTGTAAACTTATTATGTCTTTTGACTCTGTAAGTTTACAGGAAAGTATTGCCTAGTGTTGAAGAGGGATTTGAGAGCTCATCACTCTGCCAGATGAAATAGATGTAGAGTTTCTTTCTTCCCAGATAGGTTGTACCTAGTTTTCCATCCCCTCTTCTACTAGATCCCTTAGCCTTTTCTTCAGCAAGTCTTCTGCCTTTCAGTATTGGTTTGCATTCTAATTACAGCACTAAAAACTCCTATAATTATTTATTGCATCCCTATCCTACCTACATTCCCCTTGCCTTTAATCCTGTGATTGTATTCTTATTTAATTTCAATGCTTAAGTTTATTACGAAATTTTCAATATTATTTCTGTAGAAATGGTCCTTTAAGAGCTTTCCTATTACTCTGTGTAGAAAGTTGGATGGGTTGTATAATACTAAATATCACAAGACTGTTTTTCCTTGTAGTTTTTGAACATTTGTCATTTATAGCATGACTTTTTTTTTTTTTTTTTTTTTTTTTTTAACTACACGTGCAAGTGAAAACTGAACAAAAATAAAAGTCAGTTTCCTGTTGTAATATTCTTCGGGTCCATGACCAAACAACACCACAGCTCTTTGCCCTAATGAATCTTGGCTAAGATCCAGTTCTGACTCTGGTAGTCAAAGGTAGGGATTTTTCAAGGAATAGTTTTGCCTTTTAGTTACATTTCTTTTTCCAGATTCCAACAAGTAATCATTCTCATTCTTCATGTTTGCCATTTACTTAACTTCTGATATAATATCCTTTTCTAACCTCCAAGCCAAAAAAACTCCCAACAACCAAACAACAAACAACAAACAAACAACCAAAATACCCTACAAACAATTAAAAAAAAAAAAAAAAAAAAAAGCTTTGATATCAGAAGAAGGATTTTTCTCATGTGAATATACTTACCCAATTATCAGTATGTCCCTACAGTTTCACAGAAAGTTGTTTTTCTGCTCTGGGTATTCATGGACACACTGTCCTATCCCATGGGTTTCCTATTTACCTTGTTAATCGTGTTCTGATCCTCATAATTCTAATTAGCACCACAGCACTTAGTGTTACCTAACTACATGTTTGCACTTCATTGTACATCTTCATTAGATTTGGGGCTTTTTTAAATCTGTCATGCAGTGTCTGATGGTTGATGACATCTGAAGCTCTGCAAGGTGAAATTCTGATTGCTAGAATGCAATGTAACAATTTCATCTCAATTTGGAAAGAAAAAAATGTATTGAGTAACAGGAATCTCCTCATTTACAACAAATCCCAACTTCTAGAAAAAAAAACATATTGGATCCTTCTTGCTTACTTGAAGTAAACATTCTGCTGGAGTTTGTCCTCTTGTTAGTGGTCAGATTGAGTTAATATGTCAGCCACTCACTCCTATTTTATTCATGCAGAAAATGTTCTTAGGAATGTGGTAAACAGGTACCTTTTTGGACCTTGCCACAAGTGGCTATTCAGTAATATTTCCTGATTAGTATCAATGTATGCAAATATATGTGGATTTTGAAATGAATCCTTGTAAAGACAGAAATGTGTAAAATAAAACAAAACACAAGACACCGCAAAATTGTTAACCTCGTTGTTGGACTTTGTGTGGTCATACAAGGATCATGGTCCACGTGCTTACATATCGGTATACAGTACATAGGGAAGCTGGAATATACTGCAGGGAATGGCAGAGGTGTTACAGAGTTCCTGGGAACCCTGCAGATTTGTGTAAGGCACTTGGAAACCAGAGGCCTCACATGGCAACTAGACTTCTTATAGGCAAACAACTTGCTCTTTTCCTTCTCCCTCCAACAATTATATTTAAGCATATAGCTGGGATGGATACTTAGATTGTTGTCTTCAAACTGACTTCAGGTTGTAAAAGTCAATTTGACCTTCAGCCTTGTGTTTCTGTGATCCAAGTCCTGGTTTAATGTAGAAATGCTGGGTAATCTTGGCATTTTATTTAGCAAACATTTAGTAAGGTGTGAAAAGTAGTAACACAGAAATGTAATTGTAGAGACTGTTGTATTTAGCAGTGAAGGATTCGGGGAGAAAAACACTGACATGAAAAAAGAGAATCAGAGGGCTGCAACACAGGGAAACTGCAGATCAACCAACTCCAATGTACAACTAAGGCACAACATTTTACACCACCGCCCCTCAAGGATACCTGACCAGAAAAGGCTTTATGGGCTGAGGTGAGGTAATAATATTTATGCCTCAGCTGGTAGCTGATCAGTTCTAGCTATTTTCTGTTTTGTATTAAACAATAAACAATTGCTTTGCAGTTTTAAATTCTGAATCTCATACTTGTAGAGCCTCTATGTACACAGTAGAAGTTGTCTAGGAGGGAAGGTCACTTTAGTATTGTAAAACTGTACTTCAGCACTTAGAATGCTTGAATTTCAGATGAATCAAACATTTGTACTTCCCATTGACTTCAGCAAATACAAAAATGCATTCTTTTTCCAGGTCAGCAATGAAAAGGAATGCGAGTAAAAGGTTAAGATATGCAGCTGTGTAAAGATTTATCTTGAAAGCTGAGTTAATAATTCAGGTAAGCCATATCTTTATGCTCTGAAAATTTAAGAATAAGTATGTAAAATTTCTCATAAAGCTTTCTCCAATAATCTAACTAGCATAAAAACAAATTTAGGAAGGTGCTGCCTAAAAGACACCTTTGGCATAAAATTAGGAAGTACTTTAAGAAGTAAATAAATTGAAAATGTAATCAAAACTTGTAAGTTGTCAATATTAGTGTAATTTACAAACTTAGTATTTTTGTTTCAAATAGCAAAGCAAAAGTGCTTTGATGAAGATTCAGAAAGCATGGAATCTATTTGTAGCAAGACACTGCCATAGGGCCATGTTTTCAAATGCCAAATTGGTCATTTAATAAGGAAAGTGGCTGTAATGATCTACTGTTTTTCAAGATAATTGTTTGATCAATATTGTTATATCCCAAAATAATGCATATTCACTTGAATATCACCTATAGAAACCTAGTGCAACTGGAAATATTGATTAGAACAGAGGCCATTATGCCAAGATATAGGCTATGGAATGTAGCAAGAATTAATTTGTATTCTAACATTTGGCTTCGTATTAATAGTGGTCAAATACTCTCTAACATAGCACACTTGCACTACCCATGATAGCTGCTCAATACTCATAGTTTACACCTGGAAATTACTGACATTTTTCTCGGTCTGTATCCACAATGGAAATCGGAGTAGGATATATACAGGAATATATTCAGAAATAGGAATTTAACTAACTTCTAGGAAAAAAGTGGGAAGAGCAATTAGAAGTGTTTGAGTAGCACTCAGTTGTTGTGCCATACAGCTTCTAGTTAAGTTATTTGCTATTTCATTGCACCTGAAGTAATTCAGGGAATGTATTTCATCCCAAAGTGTTTGAGTAGAGGTAACATAACAGCAGCTAGAAACACACAGAAGGTAAAGTATTTTCAGTGCATATCCATAATTTTCATGCTCAGCTTCTTTTTAGAAGTTATTTGAAAGTTATTTGAAAAATGCATATAATGTACTTGCAAAAAAGTTAAAATATTCCTTTTAGTCATTTCTTGATAGGATATCTATACACTTCTATGTATATTTTGTTGCTTTCTTGTGTGTGTGTGTTGGGTTTTTTTTATGTTGTTTATTTGCTTGTTTTGCTTTGCTGGTCAATAAAACATGCTATGGATAAGGTCTACAATGATTTTCTCTCTGTAACTGTCCAAATATATATAAAAATGAATCCTGAAAAATACTTTCCTTAGACTTTATACCTTATACTTCCTTATACTTTATACCTTATACTTTTGACTCTTTGTGCTGTTTCCAGTCTAACAGAGACTGAATGTCTGTCATCAATCCACACTTTCAGTGAGAATCAACAGATTGTCATACTTTGCTAAATTTTACTTAAAATTGACTTGATAAGGTAGAGGAATCTTAAAAGAATACTGATATCTTAAATGTGTTAATCACTTGTGCATTACAATTTTTATTTAAATTTTGTTATATCAAGCTCTTCATTTATTTGAAAGTTTTGAAAAGCAAACATTGCTGCAATATAAAGGCATTGGTATAACACCTGATTCTAGCCTACAGCCGTATTTCTCAATAATTACATACTGAAAAAGAAATGCATGATGAATTTCTCCTACTGTATACTGATGACCAGTTATCTTTTTGCTTACACCTGCAAGAATCACATCATTCAGAATTAAGATTCTATTCATTAGGAGAGACCACCCATCTCCAGTAAAAAATAAATCCTAAATGTGCATTAGTAAGATATGTGCAAACTCTGACTGAGTAGTTCAACAGAGTTGTGAATCTTTATCACAGAATCATTGCTGATCACATCTTGCAGTGTTTTTTGCAAGGGTCATTTGATATTTGGACTGTGATGATTTCTTTCCAGACTTCTTTAGATAGATATACATTTTCTTTGGGTTTTGCTCTAGATAATCTTTAATGAAAGGGATATTTCATGAATCTTTTCTTGTTCCACTCTGCCAGTTGAGTAGGTGATAAGCTATTATCTCATTTAGTACGGTTGACTTCTTTTTCATGGTTTGCAAAAAAAAATAATTTATTTACTATGTCATAATATTTCCAGTGTTATTGTTGCATTGTATATGATTTGTACTACAGTTGAAGAATGTTAGGATATTTTGGCCAAAAAATTAGATTCAGTCTTTGTAAAACCACCTCAGTCCCAGATTAAGGTATTGGTATTTCCTTCCCTTAAATACAAGGTATTTTGTGTGTGTCTCTCTGTATTTGTGAGAAAATTTCATTCTTTCACTGTTTCTGCCCTTTTTATGTCTTGTTTGTTCCCAGGCCAGCTTTTCTTTTTTCTTTTCTTTTCTTTTCTTTTCTTTTCTTTTCTTTTCTTTTCTTTTCTTTTCTTTTCTTTTCTTTTCTTTTCTTTTCTTTTCTTTTCTTTTCTTTTCTTTTCTTTTCTTTT
>CM021766.1:86835597-86866002 GCA_011076525.1 Nettapus auritus | reverse complement strand
TTCTCTTCTCTTCTCTTCTCTTCTCTTCTCTTCTCTTCTCTTTTCCCTTCCCTTCCCTTCCCTTCCCTTCCCTTCCCTTCCCTTCCCTTTTTATCTTATTTATTTATTTACTTATTTATTTTCTGTTTAATTGAACTTGTTATTTTAAAATAATACTACTAGGTTACTGGAATTGATAATAATAATTGAGGTTTTAGTCTTTTGGTTTCTTTTTTCTTTTTTTCATCAGGTCTGAAAGTGGAAAAAAAAAAAAGAAAACAAAAGAAGAAGAAAAAAAAAAAAAACTTACTAAGTTAAAGACAGAAATGCCCATTTTTCAGGCAAAAGCCTAAGCGAGAGCATTACAAATCTTCCCACCACTGAAAATGAAATCCTCATATGACGTAAGAGACGACTACTGGGTTGATGGAAACTAATCTAATCTCAAAACTCAGTATCATCTAGTCTTCTTCAGTTATCTTGAGTTAATGGAGAAAAAGACAAATCACCAGTTGGTGACTGCTTCTGCTTGAAGTCTTCCTTGAGGATGAGAGGAAGTACACCTCTGGAAGGCCTGTTTTTCTCTATTGACTGTAGCAGTCTGTCAGATAATGAGAGACAACAGATTTGATACTTAACAGATTTGATACTTAACATCTTTTAAATAATAGACACAATTAATCCTTACATTGATGTTTATCTTCAAAACTAAGTCCATTATAATCTACAACCTATCATCCAATCATTGAACACACTTAGTCAGTTTGGCTTTGCCCAGAAAGTTGGGCTACTCTTTTCTTAAAAAATGTCAGAGGACCTTTTGTGTCTCAGCTTTGTATTTAGAACCCAAGATATGAGAGTCTCAGTTGGAGAGAGCTTCAAAGATGATAAAAGCAAAAGCAAGCAGGGCATGCCCCCTCCCAAATTCCACTGCTTTTATATTTCACAGTTTCATTTTAGGAACATCTGATACAAACATCTCCAGAGTCAGAAATCTTGGCTTCACTCCCAGAGGTGTTCATTACATCACTTCTCCATGCATTATATTCACTTCATAACATATAAAGAATAGCTTATGGATTAATCTTCCCTGAGAGATAAGCCATCAAGTGGAACAGTCAAAGTGAGAGGGCTATCTAAACTAGTCATAAAGTCACCTTCCATAGAGAGAGAGGCATGCCCAGACCTAGCCATTTCTAACATTTCTAGCCTAACACTGATATGTAGAGAGGGAGAATGTTGAAAGTTTTGGTTTTGGATGTTCTTGTTTGTTCTGTTCTTTTCTTTCTCTGAAGATATCCCTCCATTAGCTATAGAAAAAGCATGAGTAAGTATGTGTACATACAAATGTGTATGCATATCATCAGTAAAATAATTTACTGATGAGAGGTCATCACTTTAATGAGGCAATCTCCAGAAACTTGTGATGCAAGCCAATGCAAGCCATTGTTCACTGTGTTTGGCAACCCCTGGGACTCACCTGAAAAAAACAACAACAACAAAAATGGGGACTTACGATACTGCTCATCTCTTTGGAGAAAGGATTGTCATACATCATTTTACTAAGACATGCTGGCTCAGTAGTCTTTCAAATCTCTGAAAATTTGAAAGACTGAAAATAATAATTAAAAAAAAAATCCATTTGTGTCTTCTCTCTCTCAACACCATACTCAGCTTCACAAAAAAAAACAGTAAAATATATACAATGGAATGATAGTTTTAAAAACAAACAAACAAACAAAAAAAAAAAAACACATTGTCTTTTACATATCATTCGTATGGACATTTACTTGTAAGAGAAGTAGTTAAATTATGACAAGCTTGAATTAACTGTATAATAACAAGAATCTTAATTTTCATAGAATGCACATAGATGACATTGGCATTAGACTCAGAGCACATCGTTCTGAAAGCTGAATCCTTTGGATAAATTATTGAGGTGATGTTCATAAAAGATAAACTAACTAGAGGATGCAAAATAATTAAAAGTGAATCATGGAGAGCAAAATACTGTATACTGATTTGGTTCAATGCAGAGATTGGCATTGTACATTTCTACATAAACATATGATGACTTGTCTTTGGAGGTGTATGTAATCCACCCATTTGCTACATATGCATACTCACACACATGCACACACTTCAACAATAGCTGGAGTCAAAGATTACATATCAGCTAACATGAATTCAAAATTAGATGGAGGAAAACATCTTTTTATCTTTTTTTTTTTTTTTTTTTTCCTCAGGGGAATATAAAAGTTTCCAGAAGCGATAGCTATAATGCTACTTGGCTGCTTTTCGTCTTTTAGACTGCCTTGCAAATGTTTGTTGAGAACTGAGATGATATTATGCAAAACAAACATACAATCTTGACAAGGGATAAAGCTTTATTACTTTCTCTGTTTCTTTTTCTGCACGCTTTCTGGACAGAAAACATTATTATCTGAAACTGTCCCTAAATCCTGTGATACAGTTCTGATTGAAACTCACCCACTTCCATTCACCTTTTTACATTAAAGGGATGCTGTCCTTGAAGTGAAATTTGTCAGTATGGTGCTACAAACCGTTTTGGCAATCTCGCTTATCAGGAGCATAATACATATTTAAAGAGAGATGCCGTTCATCTGCCTGCCAACCTTTCCTGGTATTGTGTCTTTCCTGAAACCTATGTATCACTAGCAAATATATTCTTTATAGGCTTTCATAAGAGCATCAGGGGTATATATTATTTTTTGACAGGTACTACAAAATAAAGCTTATAACTAACTGTCCAAATAAGAAAGAAAGAAAGAAAGAAAGAAAGAAAAAGAAAGAAAAATAAAAGTGTGTATGAGTCACACCAGCAGACTATGGCTTTGGCAAAGGTACGTGGGACTACAAAAAGAATGCTGTGAAATAGATGTAAGTCCATCAACTGAAAGATTCCCAGATGTCAAAGTTACCCAACCAGGTGCATATTACTGGAGCAAATGTTCTACATTAACAAGAGCAATGTAAGGTTTCTGGTCCGTTTTTGCCTTGTTCACCAAAATAAATATAATCATGAATGGTGAGGAAGTAAAGTGCTCATGCTAATCAGTTTATAAGAGACTTAAAACCTTATGAAAATGAAAAAATAAAAATCACCTTTACTGTGTGTGAATATGCAAGCCTCAAGTCTTTGTGAAACTGCTTTGTGTGACTGTACAGAAGATACATGTGTGAATTCAGTCAATTATATCTTGTACATAAATTAATTCATTATTTACACTATTTACTATACTATTGAAATTTATATCCAGGAGAAGCATATCTCAAAAATAAAAAGTGAAAGGATTCATTTGCTAGGATAAAAAGAGTCATAATCTATTTTTAATCATTTTTCAGAATTAAACTGTTGCATAATGTAGAGGTGAGTGGATCAAAACTAAAATCTGCAATATGAATGCACCTTGCAATGGATTATCAAAAGATTATAACAAAAATTTTACCCTTCTAAAACCATGAGTATAAGAACAAGCATGATTACCTCTTAATTCCAGTAGAGGAATTTGGCCACTTTCTAAAGACCTGATATTCCCACAAGAAAACTGAATATGTCTATACAAGCAGAACAAGAATAATTTTAGGGACTTGCTTCATAATTTCTGATTCCTGGGGAATGCTAAATACAACTGCTAAATACTCTTAGGAGGTTGTGAATCAGGCCCAGTGAAGCAGATGAGTTCAGTGAAGACTTTTGTAGTGTTTCTGGTTGTATCTCAAACTTTCAATTTAAGACATTATCACTAACCAATAAATAAATAAATAAATAAATAAATAAATAAATAAAGGGGGGGGGGGGAGAATGTCCTTTTTGCTATTTACCTTCATTACACAAAGAAACTGCATAATTTTAAATAAATGTAAATGCTTCTGAAAATGTGAAAAGTGAAAAACTTCCAAGCAATTATATGTATAGAGATTATACATTTTAGCAGTACATTTTTTAGGAATTTATTGTGACTCTAGAAGAAGAAAAATATTTTAACAATTTTATAATACCATATTTCAACTGCTGTTTGAATGGTCATTGAGAGGAAAGGACATGGATTTCACTGTTGTAATTCCTTAGGGCAATGGCATGTCAGATTCTAATAGTATTTTAGACTTCCCAGAAAGCAACTTACATAATTTGCACATGCTGTTCTTGGCAAATACAACTGTGGCCAGAAGTCTTTGGAGCCATTCACAAACAGGTGAATAGGAGTCTCTTATCTTCAAGTATGCCTGCATGTCCATCCAAGAAGTCTGTTTTTATATTGTTCCTTGTAGTTTTGTCTACTAATAAAAGCATTCATTTCCAAAATTTCACACAAAGGTCTGCAGTCATGAGGTCTACCAGAAAGAAGCAAAATTTCAAATGTTGAGATAATTATTTTGCTATTAGAGAATGTTATACTCAATAACAGCTTGGGGGGTGGGTGCGGGCAGGTTCAGTAGTTCATTTTAGTTACTGATAATTGTAGCATTTCAAAACTTAGGGTACCGTTGATTTATACTGTCTACATAAATAATTACAGTGGTTAGTAGTACAAATAAATTAAATTAGATTTATTTTTCTTTGGAAATGATCAATTTGGGGATTAATGCACTAGTGTAATCTTAACACATTTCAGACTGTATTAATCTGTAAAATTTATTTGACAGTTATATACTTTATGATTAAAAAAAGGAATATGTACAACTTAGAGAGGGAAAAAAAAAAGTTGCATAAAGGAAACTAATATATGTTCTTTACTTCTTAAGATCCTGATTTGATAGAAAAATACATTTTTCACATATGAATATATTGGTAAGGGATGAAAGGATGAAACAATATAAGTGGGAGAAAGTGTCTTTCCAATGAGTTAGTGAAAGGGTGAAGGGCTAATTGAATCATTGTGCATAGACCACTTCAAATTATTTTATGAAAACATATATTCTGATTCTGTACTTATTTTTGTTCTCAGCTGTGTATATTTAAATACCATATGTCTAAAGTACTCTTTACAAAACAAGCTCTTTATCGATCTATCTTTTTCTGTCTTCTGAATTGTCCAGAACAGACAGGGTATGTCAGTTTCTCTGTATCTGAGCAAAGCCAACAGCTTTTAATCAGTTGGGAAAAACAAAACAAAACAAAACAAAACAACAACAGCAACAACAACAAAACACGGTATCAAAGCATGAATGCAATGCGTAACATTCACAACTGAAATACTTTTGTGTGATACTATTGTAACGTTGTTGTAATATTGCCATTTCACCATGTCTTCTGCTAGATATTCAATCCCTTGATATAAGACAAAAATTGAGATACTTTCTTTCTTCTGTAACAGTCATGATCCACAGTAGTGCTGCAGGAAAGCCACAAGGATATTCCCTAAAGAAAAAAAAAAAAAAAAAAAGAAAAATATGAGGAAAAGAAAAAAGACAGTAGCCCTTCTCCTATGTTAACACCAATACAGCTGCAATTTTAAATGAAGTTAATTCTTCCCTTCATTACCATCTCTCTACAAGTCTAAGAGAATGACCATTATGATTTCAATTGGTTTGCACAAATATTGCTTACTTGATCTCAGCCCTTCTGCCTTAATAATAATGCATGAGCAAATACATATTCTTACGCACATAGATTACATTCTCCAGCTTACTCTGTAATCTCATGCTTATTAGTTTTTTTGATAGCTTTATTGTATGAAAGAAAATGCTTTTTCTTCTTCTGTTTCTTCTTTGCACACTGAATGCTTTAAACTGGGCTAGACGATATATGAATTATTTGGTTCACAGGAAAATAAAACACAGAATTATCTGCTAAATGTGTTCAGCAAAGGTACTCATCATTTGAAAGTTCAAAACAAATGGTTGAAAATATCTCTGTCATTGAAGTAAATCCTTACCGACAATTTCAGTCACTTCCCCCCCCTCCCCCCCCCCTGGGAGTTTCAACCTCCTTTTTTCTAGAATAGGTAGACAAGTATACACTTTTTGCTTTCTAATGCCTGTGTGCTTGAACATCTGACAATAAATACATCAGAATTTGGGGAAAGACTTCATTTAATAGCTATTACTACTAGGTATTAATACTCCCTTCTCTTTTGTGATCATAGATTCCAAGATTAGCCATACTTTCTTACCCATACACAGAGTATTAGCTTTTCTCAACAAATTACTAGAGAAATTTCATTAAAAGTATATGTAATAAGAGATGTTACTGGATTAACGTATTTTCAGAATCAGGCAAATAAAGGTTTGTGTTTATAGCAGTGTAGCTCTTAGACCACAGCAGATTACTTTGAAGGGGAAGGTTTTATGGGCATAGCTCCTCCACTCAGAGGTTGTGTTAAAATACCATCTGTCGTTTTCTGCACTGGAAGCATGGAAGTGAAACAGCTAGTACCTCGTCATATGGTTTAAGAAGCCTATATACTAGTTTTTAAAATCTGTAATGTAAAATTAATCTATCACTCTGTTTTTTCTTCCTCTTAAAGATCTGTTAGTGATAAATTGAGTATTATATAGGGTAAGTGACTATAAAGCCTGCTTTTAAAAGATTTTTTTTTTAATCAACACTTATCCCAGTAGTCTTTTTGATAACAGTCCTCTGTTATGTTATCTGTGCTAGATTAGAAACTAAATTCTGTACTTACTGCAAAAATATTATTATACGTGCCAGTAGGAAGACTAGAATATCACTATACAGTGTACGCAATATGCACAGAGACCAGGAGGTTTTATACTAAAATAATTTTCAGTCTAAATTAATTTAGACACAATAAAAGCATCAGAAAGTGAGTATTATTATTACTGCTTCCCATAGAGCAAACTGAATTACAGACAAATTCAATCACAGAACCACAGAAGTATGCCTTTCATTAGGGAAGATTTAGGAACAATTTCCTGATCTCTTTGAAGATGTGTGATGTATACCAGAACATTGCAAAATGGTATGTTTACAAATACAGAGATGGTATTGAATTACCACAATGACTGTACTTAAGAACAGTGTCAAAAGTAGCATGTGTGGCATAGATGAAAAGTTAAGAGGCATGGATTAACTTTATAGGTGCAGTAGAAAAGAATGATACCACATATGTATCAACTCATGTTATACTATATGTATATATGTATACTATATGTATATATGTATATATGTATATATGTATGTATGTATATATGTATATATGTATATACATATGTTAGACGAGAAGACAGTGTACCCAATTTACCTTTTGGAGGCTATCTACTCATGTCCTGGATTCACAATATGAATATTGCCGGCTCAGACTCTGGATGGGAAAATGTTTAGTCTGTTGAATGTCCTTTGTAGAGTTTACATACATGAGATAGGCCAAAAAAAAGGGGAGAAGAATGATAATATTAACAAACAGGCATCAAAATTGTCAGTGCCTTACATTAACAACATTGGTGAATGATAGAAATCTGATGGTATTATCCACCAGCAGCAGGAAACACAAAAGACTGCATCACAACAGCATGTAGCTTTGTGTTAAGTCCCACTGATCACCTGCTAGAAACAGGAGGCATCAGATCTGACTTGAATGAAGTGAAAAATCCAATAGATTTAAAACTTTTTCTCAGGAAACATTAGAATCCATACCAGATGTGATTTAGGCAGGGAGACACATTCGGGAAATTATATGATGTTTGTAAGAGCTGAAGGAACAGAAGAAAAAATGTGGAACAACAATTTGGATAACGCTCTCCCACTGGCAGGAACTGTCACCTCAAAATCAAATAACAATAAAGCAACACAGGAACAGTTGCAGGAAGAAAACCAAGTGCCATCAAATCAACGAGAGTAGCAAAATAAAACTAAACTTGGAAAAAAAAAAAATGTACAGAAATACAGAAATCTCTTGGGAACAGTATGCACCCTGCTTGGCCACTGAACACAAGTTAGAGCAAATCACAGCTCCTTAGGGAACATTCCTGACAACTTGCTGTGCTCTGGACTGGCAAGTCTGCAGTGTGTGATCACAAAATTAAAAAGGTCTGGTAAGAAAGTACTATGAAATCCCAGAAGAGAAATTCCTGTAGTGGCTTCTTTTGCACCATTTCATAAAAGGACAAAATATGGAAAATAAAATAAAATAAAATTTAGATGAACAGGTAACTGTGATATTAAAAAAAATTAAAAGATTTGCCAAGCATTTAGCCAGTAGAACAATGTACTCTGAACAGGGCCAGCCATGGAAAAGTAAGTAAGCTCCCTTAAATAACAGAAATTAGTGGGGTAGAAGAGTTGTTTGTGAAGAATAGATCAGTTCTAAATATAAATAAATAAATAAAATAAAACAAACAAACAAAATGTCATTGATTCTAAAGAATATATTTCCTGTCCTTAAGAATAACACTGTAACACAATGCAAAAGACGGGCACAATTCCTGTGTTCTCATGGAAGCATTGGGTTTACATGGAAAAGTTTTGGTAGCAGGAATGCTGCAGGGGCAGCGTCTGTGAGCAGGGCCCAGCAGCTGCCCCATGTCAGAGCAGAGCCAGCTCCAGCTGGCTCCAAAAGGGACCTGCTGCTGGCCAGAGCCGAGACAGGGAGTGACCACAGTTGGGCCTCTGGGAGAGCAGATTTAAGAAATGGAAAAAAACACCATGCAACAGCAGCTGGAAGAGAGGAGTGAGAAGCATCCCTGCAGCCCCCAAGGTCAGTGCTGCAGGAGGGCAGGAGGTGCTGAAGCACGCAGCAGCAGTTCCCCTGCAGCCCATGGGTCCCACATGGAGCAGATCTCCACGCTGCAGCCCGTGGAGGAGCCCCCGGTGGAGCAGGTGGATGTGGCCTGGAGGCGGCTGCGGCCCATGGAGAGCCCCCGCAGGAGCAGGCCCCGGGCCGGAGCTGCAGCCCATGGGGAGGAGCCCATGCAGGAGCAGGGGTCTGGGGGGAGATGCCGCCCGTGGGGGACCCATGCTGGAGCAGTTTGCTCCTGGGGGATGGAGCCCATGGTTCGGAGCCATGTTGGAGCAGTTCCTGAAGAGCTGCTGCCTATGGGCAGCCCATGTGGGATTAGTTTGGGAAGGACGGCATCCCATGGGAGGGACCCCATGTGGAGCAGGGGCAGGGAGTGACCGTGAAGGAGCAGCAGAGTCTGACCGCAGTCCCCATTCTCCATTCCCCTGTGCTGCTCAGGGGAAGACGTGGAACAGAGTAGATGGGGGGAAGGTGGTTTTAGTTTGCTTTTAGCCTCTCACTGCTCTACTCTACTATTAATATAATTAATATATTAATATAATTAATAAATTATATTAATTTCCCTTTACTGAGTCAGTTTTGCCCATGACAATAATTGGTGACTGATCTCCATTACCTTATCTCAACCCTTAAGCCTTTTCCATCATCATATTTTGACCTTCTTGTGCTTTGAGGGGTGGGACAGAGTGTGGCTATGCCTAGCAGGGAAAACCACCATAGCATAGAAAGAGGAAATGGCCAGTTTAGGTTCAGGAACAAAACTGGAACGTTCATGATACTTCAAGCAGACTGGCTCCAAATCTCAATACAATTACAGCCCACTCAGACACAGTCACTTGTGTCACTAGTCACTGCTGTGACTTCAGCTACAAAAAGTAAAACTCCATATGTGCAATTTAAAAATCATGGAATGAGCAAACACACAGATACCCTAATGCAGTTCCTCAGCAGGAATATCAGTAATACCTACTCCAACAAACCCGTTTTTGCAGAATGTTATCTCTTGGCGATTAAACTGCAAAAACACTACTCTTTTAAAAAGGCAGGTGAGACACTCCTCTAATATAGCACTGTTGTAAGTGTCTGTGTAGATATGCTATGTTAAGATTGTTGATGTGATATGACTTTGAAAAGCCTATTACCCGTAAACCCTCTTTAGTTTACTCTATGTTGTGGAAGTAAAGTACTCCATTGATTTGACTTATACAAACAAAGGAAACAATAAGTATAAAGAAAAAAAAGATTACACATATTTATGTATTCTTGGAGAATATAAATGGCCATAGGGCTTTATGAATGCATGATTTTTGTTTCCCAGAATATACTCAGAAAAGAAGAAAGAAAAGTAAAAAAATATGTAAAAACATTTGGAAAAAAATAGCAAATGAAATATAAAGAATTCCAAATGTAGGTAAGCGTAACAGATGCCTATCTGATTAAAACATAAAGACAAGTAAAAAGCAGAAGGCCTTTAAAATGATAAACAATCTGCTGAGAACTCAAGATCTATAAAATCAGAGTAAATTAAACGTCTAATTAGTAGAGTTTAAAATAATTCCATCTCCATATGAATTGTGCAGGACTGTTCAACAAATGTTATGTAGTTCTTCAAATTTATGGGCAATAAAATGGTGAATAAAAGACCATTTGTCCACTAATGGGATACTTTGGAACTGATGCTTGAAAATGTTAATTGATGTGTAACAGCAAACTAATTATATGAATGAAGAATAATCCCTATATTGAGTATTTTCCAAAATATATTATTTTTTTAAATAAAGAAACACTTCAAAAATCATGGATTAGTCAATGAGGACTCCAATAGGTATTACACTACTAGAAACTAGTTGTGGTTTCTTTTCATCAGTATGTGATATATCTTTTAAACATACTGAAACTAAGCAATATCCTTCAAACTATATTGCAGATTTCAAACAAGATTTTTAAAAGTTGAACAGTGTAGTGGTAGTTTCTTTTGGATGTAGCTTATTCATAAATTTGTGCATTTTTGTGTATCTGTGTTTCTAGGAGACTAGAAATTTAGTTCAAGGAGGCTACCTCTGTTTATACACGAAGTTCTATTTCTTTGACCTCATTTTGTCTGATATAAACACATATCATACTAGCGATCCATATGTGTAATAGAATAATCTGTCTTTGCCTCTCTCTTTGTTCCTTTGTTGAACTCCTCCTAGACAAATTTATATATTTTTATAAATGAGGTATCAGCTGAAAATTTATAAGCCACAGATGACACCTACTGAGACTGAAAAAAAAAGCTTCTTGGTTTCATTAACAGTGTGAAATGCACTGAGAATGCTTATAGATGTAGGGTGTGAGCCCTTCCTGAACACGCTGAATCTTCTCACTCTTTGCTCAAGGCTGTTGAACACTGTTGGCCATAGTGATGTAGACGTAACTTCACACTGAAGGCATTTTCAGACTAGAGGTTCATAATTATGAAGTGCATCAGTATTTATCTCATTTAATCCCCACATTTTAAACTTCCTGTACTTTTTGGTTTATATGTTACATATTTTTTCCCGATCTAAAATTTTCTTTCTGTCTTAATATTTTAATAAAAAGAAGGAAAAAAAAAAAAAAAAAGTCACCACTCAATTTTCTATCAGTATGGGGAAAAAAAAGAGAATGTGCCATGAGATATATGTCATTCAGACAATTATGTCTGAAAATAACACTTTACAGTGGTGAATGCTTGACAACGACCAAAATAGAATAGAAATATCATCTGAGAATCCTTTGAGTTCAAGAGCTTTTCAGATAGGATTGACCATCCTTTGTTATTACTGAGGTCAAGTACATCTAGGCAGTCAACAATGATTTGATGGAACCATGTCCTGCTTCCTGTTCACAGTGTCCCTTCCAAACAGGTGTCCCTCTTTTATGGTGAAAATCAAATATTCATCCAGCACATTGTGCCAGGTTCCAGTAAGTGTGCCATGAGAGCAGTTGACTGCATTGGGCCAGGAAACTGGATAATTTCTGTAAACACTTGTAAACCACTAGAGAATATTAAATCTTGCTATCCCATTCTATCAGTATTCCTGACCTGTGTTTGCTATCTTCTTCCCAGGATTTAGTTTGTACCCTTGCTGTCTGTTGTGATGCTAAATTTGGCAGTGATACTTGCAGTGTGAAACAGCCACAAATACAGCCTGAAATACATCACAAAGACAGGAATATTGAAAAAATTAAATCACCACAACCAAGAAAACTAGTTTCTTTAACCATGGTTGACTAGATGTCTGTCAATACTCTAAAGTCTTCAAAGAAAAGGAAGAGAAACAAGATACAAGATGTATTGATGTTCCTTTAATTGCTTTATTAAAGATATTTTTTCCCCAGAGTTTCTATTAACCCTATCCATTTTCCCCATTCCCTGAACCAAGACTTTCACCTTATAAACAACAAAATATTTCACAAGCAATTTTTACTATAATGGACAGAGGTTATGGAAGTGTGCATGCTATTTCTGTTCTTCAGCTAGGTAATTCTCTCTACACAGTTTCCTTGTTCTGGACTCAGTCATTACTGCCTTAATATAATTTACTGAGTTTCAGAAGATGATTCTAAGCCTATGAACAACTTAATGTGTTCAGCATATAGCTACATATGAAGTTAGGTTCAGACAACTTTAAAGAAGATTTTGTTTCTATTGCTTTGGAAAAAGAAAAAAGAAAAAAAAAGGAAAAAAAACAAAAACAAAAACAAAAAACAGATTTTGACAAAGAGTATCAAGCATCACATACAGTTTTGTGGCTAAATTTTGACTGAAGATTTGTGTTTAACTTTTTTCCACAGTATAAAAAAACAGCCTGATGGCCACAAGGACTGCATTACCATGAGGTAACATAGGCCATAGGCACAGCCATACCCTGATTAAAATAATTAGGATTTTCAGTCAATGAGAACTAAGTAAGCATTAGCACATAGAATGTTGTCAGAAAATAACGAAGTCTCTTTATATCTCTGCCTGAGCTTGCCTTGCACTACATTTCAGCTTGACTGTATTAGATATCCTGGTGGATATCCTAATTCAAATGGTCAATTGGTGAAAGAAGAAAGGTATGGCCTTGCATTTGATAAAGTGCAGGACTAGCAGCCAGTGAAAAACAATCTTTTTAGAAGGCATCTTGTGGTGGTTTTACCCTGCTGGGCAGCTGAAAACCATCATAGTCACTCTCTCACTCCCCCTCCTCAAAGGAAAAGGGGAGACAATATGATGGAAAGGGCTCAAGAGTTGAGATAAGGTCACTCACCAGATACCACAGGCAAAAAAAGCTCACCATAGGGAGATGACTGATTAGGGCATTAAAATATACAGGAAATCTATAAAATAAGGGAGTTGAGTAAACAAGAAAATTATTGTTCAAGCCTTGCAATGAAGTAGAAAATACGATCACTTTTTGAGACATGGAGTAATAACTTGAATATTTTCTTTATGAGTGAAATGTGTAGAGGTAAACAGAGGACAAAAATAATGTCAAAACTGGATTTTCATTTAGAAATCTATTTAGATGCAGAAACATATCTCTATCGTAATACTCCACAAGCACTATATCTCAACACTTAAAATTGTTCAGAAAAAAATAAAAATAAAGATTTGCAACTTGCAATGCAGTTCAGAGGCAAACCTCAACAGTAATTCATCAAAAATAACCAAAATCATGAATTGTCATTTTAATAAAATGTGTCTATCCTGGCCCATCTTTTAAATGTACACAAATACTTTGCATTGGATGTTGGTCTCCTCATGAGTGCATGTTCCATTACTCTGATTGTTCCAAAATTCTTTATGTTCTTTTCATTTTATAATTCCAGTTTAAGTTGTTTCCTATGTCTTTTTCTTCTCCCTGGTAAGGTTGTCTAATATTGTTTTCTAGATGTTAGCATATGAACTCAAATTTAGCTGAGATTTATGGAAAACTTCAGTGATTAATTATTGTTGCTATTTGCAATAATTTATGGATAACAATTTAGCAAAATTAAAGTGCATGATATATCATAACAAGCACTAAAATGACCTACTTTGAAGGATCAGAATGTTTCAAGAACAATCCATGGGTGAATAGTGAAAATAAATCTTAACTTACTCTTTTTTATGATTTTTTTGAGATGCAAAAATGTTCCTAAAGGAAATGAACATGATATGTCATGTGGAAGATAAGATAAAGGTAAAACATGACTAAAGAAATTCCATAAATAATGCAATATATGACTGATTTTACTGTATAATTGGACAATGTTCTCTTACTCTTTTCTCTTTAGTTAAGAGTTTCTGACACAAAAATCATAGAGAAGATGCTGGAAATTAATATTTATTTTTATGCCACAGTGTTGGGGTTCATTTGCTTCAAGCTACTGATATGAATTCGAAGGTGTACCAGATTTGCTTTGCCTGAGACTCCTCTGATTGAAACAGATTTTCTTATGTTATCTGAGGATTGTATCTGTTTTGAACTTTAATGCGCCGATGCAGAAATCAATAGGTCAGTGTCCTGGTTTCAGTTAGGACAGTTTTCCTCCTAGTAGCTGGTATGGTGCTGTGTTTTGGATTAGGATGGGAAGAATGCTGATAACATGCCGATGTTTTGGTTGTTGCAGAGCAGTGCTTGTACCGAGCCAAGGACTTTTCAGCTCCTCACTCTGTCCTGCCAGCGGCAGGCTCGGGGTACAGCAAGAGCTGGGAGGGGACAGACCCAGGACAGCTGACCCAAACTGGCCAAAGAAGTATTCCATACCATCTGACGTCATGCTAAACAATAGATAGGGGTGGCTAGCCGGGATGGGGGGTCCGGCTGCTCAGGATAGACTGGGCATCGGTCAGCGGGTGGTGAGAAATTGCATTGTGCATCACTTGTTTCATACACATTATTATTATTATTATTATTATTGTTGTTGTTGTTGTTTCCTATTTTAATAAACTGCCTCTATCTCAACTCTTGTTTCACTTTTCTGTTTCTCTCCCCCATCCCAGAGAGGGAGGGGGAAGGGTGAGCGAATGGCTGTGTGGTTAGCTGCCGGCCGGGTTAAACCACAACAGTCAGGCATCACCCCACGTGACACACTTTTCATAGATAAAATGTCTGTAGTATAGAGTGTTGCCAGGAGCAAAAGAAAGGTTTTAGCAAACTCCTAGGATGGAGTGCCAATCTCTCTCCTTACAGTGAGGGAAATGCTCCTTATCTGCTACGTCAAAGCTCTAAATACATTAGTACATCAGACACAACAGCAAACTAGGCACAGGGTAGCATATGACCTACCCACAGGTGACTGGTTAATATAATTTCCTTCATTTTCAATCAAGACATACTCAGTTTAATTTAGATAGCTGTTCCTTCTCTGCCACTGGGGCTTCTGTCAGACTTATACAGGGGATGCAGAAAGCTGTATTAGCATAGATATTAAAGTCACTCATTACAAGTGACACAGTAGTATGGTTTAACCTGGGCGGCAGCTAAGTACCACACAGCCATTCGCTTACCCTCGCCCTCCCTCTTTGGGGGGAGAAAATTAGAAAGAAATGAAAACCTGTGGGTTGAGATAAAAACAGTTTGTTAGGACAGAAAAGAAAGGAAAACGATGATGATGATGATACTACTACTACTACTACTACTACTAATAATAATAATAATAATGTGTATGAAAAAAGTGATGCACAATGCAGTTACTATCCCCAGCCTATACCCAAACAGCCAGTCCTCCCACCGCGGCCAGCCCCCCTATATTAATTGTTCAGCATGACGTCAGATGGTATGGAATACCCTTTTGGCCAGTTTGGGTCAGCTGTCCTGGGTCTGTCCCCTCCTAGCTCCTGCTGCACCCCCAGCCTACCCGCTTGCAGGACAGTGTGAGAAGCTGAAAAGTCCTTGGCTTGGTGTAAGCACTGCTCTGCAACAATTAAAACATCAGTGTGTTATCAACATTATTCTCATACTAAATCCCAAACACAGCACCATACCAGCTACTAGTAGGAAAATTAAGTATAGCCTAGATGACACCAGGACATACAGTCAGAGCAAGCAAGACAGTACTTCTCTGTCATCAGGTAAAAGTTGAACTTGATCTGAAACTGCATTTCTGTATCTGAAGTTAAAAAGCTCCTAACTACTGACATCATAGCAGAAGACTGATTCAAATGCATTATATGTATTTGTGCAGGTAATTTTATCTTTAGATATATTAAATGTTTAATGATAGCTGCCTATATATTTCTGATACTTGCCTGTATTCTACCTTACCTAAAAAGAAAGGTATCTCCCTTACTCATTGCAAATCTCTTTGCCTCATCAAAGAAACTTTACTGTCATTGTGTACCATGGCAACACCAAGAAATCCCAGTCAAGATTAGGAACCTATTAACTTTGCAATTTACTAGTGCTAAGTGCAAATAGTGAGAGGCAGTCATGCCCTTAAACAGTCTACAATTTCAGTAAGCAAAGCAGATAAATAGATAACAGAAGAGCAGAGAATCAAAGTGGTGAAGTGGTGCTCATGGACACCATAGCTCTGAAAGTAGTCTTTATCAAGTAAATTATGTATAGGGTAACCTAATTAAGAAAACAATCATATGTTTTAATACTTGAAGCACAAATTTCAGTGAAGTTATTCACATGATTATCTTAAAGCTTTTGAAACATCTTTCATTGGATCAGATAGTCATTATGCATATAATATGCATGAACACACACAAGAGTGTATTCATATAAATATCTGAATATTAAGAAAGAGAAAGACAGAGAGAAGGATATCATCCAATCACATCCTCATAAAATTATAGGCGATTTCATTCTTAATTATACTGTTGTATATTTTCAATGGAAATGTGAATATTTCACAATATTTTATAAAAGTTGTTTCAACACAGAGATAGCCTGACTTGAGACTCTAATTAAAAAAAAAAAAAAAAAAAAATAAATATTTTATTTTTAAAAATGGCTAATTTTTTTCCCAAAAAATCAAAAAAAAAAAAAAAACAAAAAAAAAAAAGCTAAATAAGTATTTATGAATAAAAGTAAGTTGATTTATAAGGTTTAAAATTTGGCTGTACTTTCAAAAGTCCCTCAGATGATTCTGTAACTTAATGCCATCATTCAAGGTACATATATATATATATGTATTTAGGATGTGCTTCCTGATCACTTAATGAGGTTTACAAATAAATGGGGAGCCTTCATCAAGTCCTGAAATGAAAACCAAAAACATATACAGGAAAACTCAATCCAATGAAGAAAACCAAGATCGCTGATGGCAGAGATACCAAGATACAGAGACTGTAACTAGGATGAGAAGACCAGAAAAGAGCATCCTCTGCTTTGCTCAGAACTGTGGAACCCAGCAGTACTTCTTGTCCAAGCCTTCATTCCTGAATTCTAGAAGGATTAATATTTCCTGTCATGGACAAACCTACCACATGAGCCAGGCCTTAAACTTGCTATCTTCTTCACCAAAGTATACCACCATCACCTGTCTGAATCTTCTGCTATCTGAAACCAGTTTTGTAGTGCCTGGGAGTTATCTTGGGTTATGCCAAAAACATTCACACTATTTTTAATATCAGGGTATTTGGACCATGATGTGAAGATAACAGGGCACACATATTAGTACAGTTCATTCTTTTAGGGAGGAAAACTGTACATATGGGTGGAGAGGTAGAGGAGCCATATTTTCCTTCCTGTTTAAGTAGGTAACATAAGCCTGCTTAAAAGTGGCATAAGTATCATATAGATTCTTTTATGTAGATGCCATAAGGCTGGTAGATCCCAGTACATTGTAAATAAATCTTACTTAACAATTGTTCTTATTTAAACTGGAAATTCAGTTTGCTATCATGAGCAGTAAAAAATATATCCATATGTCTAGTTATATATATCTTATTCTAAGGCATATGTAGTTTTGTTGCTGCTGTGTAAAAATGGTCATGAAGAAACAGAGCTTAAGGCAAAAGTCTTTTTGTCCCCATGAACCTCTTCTTGAAGCCCAAGATATATAAGGTATATTTATATATATAGTGTGTTCTAGACATACCATATATTCCTTATTCTAGGCATAGTTGCTCTTTTCCTTTCTTCTAGAGAAAAACTCATCTGCCCATAACAGAAGAATTGTTTCCATATTCCATATATTTACCAAGGTATGAATCCAGAAATGCAAGGTGATAGATCTGGTCATTGTTAGAGTCCTGTTTTCTTCCTCCCTTCCTGCAGTTCTCTCAGAAATCAGTCTGTTGGCAGATACTACTTTCGTCAAGTGGCAGTTTTGCCCTTGCTTGCTCCTGCTAGATATTTAATGCTCTTGTCAGTTAGAGCAATTGAATGTACTCTTGTCCATTTCTCCTTCATGATGGAAGGGGATTGATTGCCAAATTCATTTATTTCTTTCATGTCTCATCTGACTTTCTACTTTTTGTTGTCAGACATATGAGGGAAACACAGAGCTCAGTCTTCTTAAGACTCCTTCTTAAGGGGACAAGTCCCCTTCTCTACACTCTTAGACAGAGGTGCCAAGTCCCACAGAAGTGTATATGTATGCTTGTGTTTGTGTGTGTTTGTTTTCCCTAAGCAATCTGAAGCTATGACTCAATCACTGTGTACTTAGAATTGCTTCATTCCAGATAGAGACATGGTTCTTTGCCCCCAGAGTTTTGTGCACCATAATGCATGCACAGTGATTCCACCAGCCACAGTTTGCTATCCATTCTGCTGCAGAGAAGGTACATTACTGCAGTAATTCCCATAAGTTGTGCCTTGGGGCACAGAAAGGACTTCTGCTTTAATAGTGATCCCTCTGATTCTGCTTTAGCATTTAATCCCTAGGGCCTTCTAGAAGTTCTGCTTAAGATCCCTTCTTGAAATATTTTGTTTTGTTTTGTTATTTTGGTTTCAAATACATTAACCAAATATAAAGAGTTGTACTAAGTAGTTTAACAGGCCATTATAGTTGCTGAACATGCAGGTATATTACTTTTAAAAGTAGCTCACAGAAAATTTTAATCATGAATCACTGAAGAAGTTATTGATTGAATACTCTTCTCCGAACCACAGAGATGACTAAAGAGAGCCAAAAATTTACTGAATGTACAGTTCGATGAAACCCAGAATGATACAAATGTGGAATAATGAGTATGTTGTATAAAATTCAATCAGTTCTAGTCAGCAATACCTTTGAAATACCAGAGAGAACTAGTCTCTTCCTCCCACTGGATTCCTATTTAGAAACCATGTTTTCTGATTCATAATTCTTCTGTGCAGCATTTTGGCAAATAAACTGGCTTACTCTCAACAGCTGAAAATGAGGAATTCTCAATTTTTGCTGATACCAGTACTACATTCTAAATACCAATTCAGCTAATAAACATTATACTTAAAGTTATGGGTGATAGGAGAGAAATAAAGTGGAAAAAAGGTTTCTTCCAGTGCAAGAAAAGCCAGATCATCAAGATATATTTCAAATTGCATAGATAACAGTATCTCCTTCTCCAGTCAACATTACGTTCTAATTATTTGAGTATCTGCAACTATTTTTTTTCAGATTTTTTTTTTTGTGAGAAATTGAGAATACATTAAATAATACTTCTGCAGATCTCCTTGATAAATTAAATTAAAATTTTACAGAAAGTGTGTTTCCCCAAATACTTGATTTTTTTTTTTTTTTCAGTGTGTCTGCAAAGAAAATATCTGTGAAAACTACAAAAATCATGCCCAGTCATGCACATGGGGCTTCTGAGTCTGACCCTGCCTACAGTTTTGATGTTGCATCCCAGTCTGTGCCATATTGCACTGTCCTATAGTGGATACTTACAGGTGCTTTCTGGTGCATCCATCCCCATTCACCAGAGATGTCATGTCATAATCTCAGCTGAATTCAGGGAAGAAAGAAACTAGGATAAATGAAAGATGTCAGATGCTGTTTAGAACTACCCCACCAATACTTTCATAGCCTGATCCAGCTTAGTATATATTTCAATTAATACTGTTTCTTTTTGAGTAGAAAATCACATTTTAACATGTTGTTTTCTGTTTGTCTGTTTTTTTTTGTTTGTTTGTTTGTTTGTTTTTTGTTTGTTTGTTTTTTGTTTTTATCTAGATATCCTGCTTTAGAACAATATTTTAGTTTTCACTTTTTTATTATTATTATTACTATTATTTTTGGTGAGATTTCAAATACTCAGACATATCTGGCTCTTTTAAATCTCTCAGAAGAAACAAAGGCCCTGGGACTTGCTTCAAAAGCTTCCATGGAGGCTGTAAGTCTACATTCTGCAAAACACCAGACTCTGGGACACCTCTACTGGCAGTGACTCAAATCCACATGGCTAAATTAGTTTCCTTTGGTTTTATGCAGTATACCAAGAAAACATGTAAAGACAACAACAAAAAATTTTCACTCCTATTGAAACTCTTGGAGAAAATAAATAAATAAATAAATAAATAAAAATCATGAACCCAGAAAGGAAAAAGATATAATTTGCAGCCTGGAGCTGGATGGTTGAACCTTAGGGAGGAGAGAAGGGTAAAACATCAACAAAAAATTTCCCTGTCTACATTGAGTTATTCTCTTTTACTTGCTGAGGGACAGTCTTGAGTAATTCATCCAGTATGAGACATTAAAGTTTATGTAAAATGTAAGCACTTTATAAAGAAAGTGAAGAAGGATAATACTGAAAGACTTAAAATGAAAGACCAGTGGGAACAGTCAAAGGACTTGACCTTCTTTAGCCTAATGAAATAAATACCACAAATTCAAAATGGTAGCCACAATTTATGAAAGAAAAGATGAGAGTGAAAGATTTATAATGGAGTAGGACAGGTAAATTAAAAGCTCAATGTAATAGAAACATGGTAGGAATGTAGGAGAATTAAGAATATGATGGTATCCTGAAGGCCAGCAAAGCAAAACTGAGTTTAGGAAAATGAAGCATTCAGTTAGACCGTGCAAGATCTGTCTCTCTGGAGGCTTTTAAACCAGATTAAAAACTAACAAACAAACAAACAAACAAAAAAACTCTGAGTATAACTATCCTTCCCCTAGGACATGGAGGGGTGGACTAGGTGACTTCCTGAAGTCCCCCTGAAACTGTAAATCTACAGTACTGTGGATAAGTGAAAAAGTATTACTATGACTGTGAATAAATTGAGGGAAAACAAACAAACAAACAAACAAAATCTTTTCTGTTTCCTGACTTTTGATACTTTTTTTTTTTTCCTACATTTTGGGACAAGTTAATACCATCGCTGCAATGACATGCAGTGATGGCCTCACAGCCCTCTGTCACCCAGCTCCCTCCTAGCCATGCGCCCCAGGACCCATGGCTGCTCCATAGTAGGGTTACCTGGTTATGTGCCTAGGGATCAGTAGTTGATATTTTTGCTTGCTTTTTTTGTAGTCTGCTTGCCTTGTGATGTTTTCTAAGTCATGATACATATTTCAGACCATCAATGCCACAAAAAAAAACATAAAAACATCAACAGGATTTCAGAAAATAATCAGTGATTTATTATGATAATTAATCTAGTGGATGGATTAAACTACAAATGTTCCAAGATTGCCCTCAAAGAATAATAGCAACAAGTAGCAATCCTTTCTTTATTCAGAATATATATTGACTGTTTAAGAAGCTAAGAAGAAAACTATCCACAAAATATTTGATGTTTGCACATCATGTGTTGAAGTCTAATGTAGTAAGGCTTTTTTGTTTGTTTGTTTTATCTTCTAATGGCATGATCCCTAGATGACCTTTGTAAGAGAAAACAAAAAGATCAATGAAAATCTTTTGTTTCAGCAGCTCCATTATATTATCACTATGATCCATGGATATATGTAGGAAATGAAGCCTCCAGAGTGCATCTGGGAGTCTTCTAATGAAGGCATTTGTAGTGTCCAAGATTTGCAAGGACTTGTTTTAGCCCCACAGAGTCTCACAATAAAAAAAAAAAAAAAAAAAAAAAAAAAGCCTTAAATGCAATAGCATAGTGATGTAGTAGGCTGCAACTTTCTCTCATGCCTCTAAGGTACAATGACAACATCTCCTAATATTTTAAATAATTTCAAATATGTTATCTCTATAAAGTAAAATAAAATAAAATAAAAAGGTATATTTATATATTTTGTCTGTGGTATTCTCTAAAGAGTAAACATAAATTAATACTCCCAGAGCATCTATGAAAACCTTTCCAAACTTAACAGCCATCACTTGCAGAAGTTTTAAAGGGTGGCAACCAACTTCTCCCTAAGTTAGTATTACAAATACAATACCTGAAAAGCTTCAAACCATATCTTAAATGATATCTGACTTGGCAAAAAACACTAAAGGTCTGAAGTCAATTTAAAACAATTCAACAATAGAACCTATATTTAATAAAACAGAAGTTTAATGAATAACAATTGTATTACGTGATTCAGAACTAAAAGATGGTATGTGAGGAAAACAAATATTTTTAATATTTTTAATATTCTTTTGCTTATCACCTGTCAGTGCCCACTTCTGGTGAGCAAGGACTGAGCCCCATAAATTTTTAATTCCACATCACTATAGAAAATTTTATGTCTTTGTATATCTAATGGTGGAGTTAGGTTAAGAAGATGAATCCTTCCAATATTTTAGGGCAGTTCCTTTAAAAGATGATGGTAAAGATGTAGGAAATAAGCTTCTCTAAAAACCTAATTACCTGTGTCATATGATTTAAATCTTGCAGATGGTCTATGTAATTCTGATTCTCAATAGTGGCCTGTACTGACAAACTGCTGAAAAAGACCTGCATGATGAATACTGGAAATGCCACAGCGTTATGTGCAAGCCAGACAATAAAGCCTGTGCTTATCTCATTGAGCTGAAAAATTTACAGTGGAATTTTGAACAGCTGCAGTGCTATGTTCAGTCACCAGTGCTGAAGTCTTACACAAATCTTACTGAATCATAAAAATATTGGCAAATATTTGCATTTTTAGTTAATGGACAAAAAGAGAGAGTAGCAAAATGGAAATGATGCTATGACACATGCTGTCAGGACTCTGGATGGCACCATTCCAGAATATAATGACAAAGCACCAAGATTTAGAAATATAGATGTGACTGTTGAAGAAAGTTTAATAGTATTACCAGTCAATAGCAGAGTATGTCATGGTGTTTCTTATTTAAAATTGACTTCAAGATATGTGGAAATAAATACATATCCTTTGGAACACAGAAGGAAAGAGAAAGAAAAACAAAGAAATCAAAACGCAAAGGCAAAATATCCAGCCCATACACACACTTGTATGTGTAATGATAAGCCATACAGACCCATTTGAATTCATCCGGGGGAAGGAAATACCTTTGGAATGAAATACAGAATTTGAGAAGTTCCTACATAGGGGAAATAATACTTTTCTTGAAAAGATATTTCAGGAAAAAGTTTTTTTTTTTTTTTTTTTTTTTAACAGGGATTTCAGAAGTATTTGCTGTTTTCCATATCTTTGATGGGGAGCCTAGAAAGCCTGAAAATGAAAATGAGTCCTTTCCTGCCTCAGTACTCTGATCTTAGACCAAATTCTAACTGCAAGTATATGCATATGAGCACTCTTAAACCTAAAGTGCCAGGGAACGATCTGTAGCCTTGAGTCCAAAGGGACATACGCTGGCTGCATTCACTCTACCTAAGTCTCCAAATTTCCCCTGGGACATATGTATTCCCCAAGATAATATATTTTTATTATTATTATTACATTTCTTACTGTATAAAATAATGCTTTATGTGCTACAGCCCAGCAGAGTAGAATAGTGGCTTGTTTTTTGTTGTTGTTTTTTGTGTATTTTTTTGGGAGGGGGGCAGGGGGTGTTATTTATTTATTTGGTTGGTTGGTTGGTTGTTTTTTTTAACAGTATGAGTCTGAATGTATGCATTTCATGCCTTGGGGCATTCAAAAGAACACACTTGAATCTGCAAAATATAATAAGCTTTTGATGGAGTACTACACAAATTGTCGAACAATAAAAATGTTATAATCATGTCCATACTACCCATTATATTGGTCCCTGGAATGTGCCTCTCCCAAACCACTTATGGTCATTGCCTCCAAAAATGTTAATTGCTGTGGGCTGAAATAATGCCAAGAAGTGTAGTCAAGGAATCCATTGGTTGACCATATTAGCAGCACCATATTTGAGTTGTCTGTTCAGGGGAGAGGTTAGTACTACAAACACAGACACTTACCTGCATCCACAGGTCTGTCAGATGCTCCATCAAACTCAAAAGCTTCACTGAAATGTTTCAGCTTCCTAAGTCCAACTTTCCAACAGACCTTTTTGACCCCTGTTAAAAAACAGTCATTGTTTACTAGAAAGAGGAGCTTGGGGTTATACAAGGCAAAATAATTTATCTCAGGAAAACAGAATACATGACAACTAAACAAATGGAGTGAACTGAAGCAGCTACTATAGCTTTTTCATGGAAAAACTAGTCAATTGCACAGGCAGACAATAATATATAGGTTTGCATCTAAATTCTTTCCTAGTCAGTCTGATAGTCTTACCATGCTCAGTGCTGTCTTGTGTACAGTCCCACTCAGACAGTGAACCAAATTATCTGCTCTTTTAACTTCCCTTATGTCTACAGAATTTATGATGGGACTAACTCATTTTACTAGGAATTATAAAAGGCATTATAAAAGACAAAAAGAGACAAATATAGAGCTATAGAATTCAGAGCTAGCAATAAGAAGAAGAATGAAGGGCAGGGATTGTATGTAAGTCCTGTATCTCAACTCCGAAGATTTTTTCTGCCAGACAAAATATGAAGGTCCTGTAGCTGGAAGGCTGGAAAACTAATTCAACATGAAAGAAAGAGAGATACAGTAAGAGATTGATGTGCTTTTGCATTTGCAAAGAATAAACTGAATACTGATCAAAATAGGCTGGAAAGAAGGGAGGGCTTCATGTGGAGAAAGAAAGAGTGAAAAATATAGAAGGCCTGCTTGATCTTGCACTGATCAGGCATCTGAGGCTGCTGAAAAGGCCTTTTGGAAAAACAGTTTCAGAGGATCACTGAAGGTCTTCCAGCCACATGAATGCAATGGGTACAAATTAAATGAAAGAAGCATTACCAGATACTGTTTGAGTATGTTGCTCTCTCTTTTACATTTGGGAGAGACTGAGTTTTAAAAATCCTAATTCCTTGTATTGCTGGAAACATCACAAAAAGAGGTAGCTGATCACAAGGCAGAACATGGCTTCATCCTTGAAACCCTCATGCTGTCTACTTCTGCTTACATTCAGTAATAGAATTGGGAGTGGATGAAAAAGAGGTTACTACTTTTATATATATATATATATATTAATCTGTCAGCACATTTTTTTAATTGTATTGGTTCTTGCTGCTTGTCTTGAGGACTAGGAAATATCTACAGAGAACAACTGAGTAATAAAAGTTTAATCCATAAGGCTCCACAGAGCCTTACTTCCACACTACAAGTTACTAATAAGCTAAAATAACCTTACCATTCTGTTTTTCTGATTTTTTTTTTTTTATTTTTTTTTTTTACACTTTTAAAGTACAGTAAAAGAGATTGGGGGGGGGGGGGGGGGTGCATTTACAGTTTCTCTCTTCAGTCTTGCCAGATCAGTATAAACTGTACAGGGAACGATGGAAGGGAGTAAAGAAAGGCAACTTTTATGAATAACAAAGTCAACATCTTTCTCCTCAGGGGCCCAGAATATCAAAGGAGTCCAAGTCTATAAGCACAAACAAAAACTCTTCAGACTTGGACAATTCTGCTTTATAACAGCCTGGTCTGATGAACTTCTGATGAACTGAATAGACCTTCCACAGATAGATATATTGATTCTGACCAAAACACTAATAATAATAACCAACCATAATAACCATAACAATCATAATGATGATGATGAACCAAAATAATGTAACGGATGGCCGGTTACATTATTTTGTTTTTTTTTTTTTTTTTTTTTTTTTTATGAGAATGATCAAAAAGCAAAATGTAAAGGACACCCTGAAATTTGTGAACTATTTGTTGGTCCTTGCTCTGGATAGAGTAAAAGTTTATGAAAAAAATCAACAGTTCCAAAATATGGAATATTCTGTACAGCTTGTGGTATAATTTCCTTCTCCTCTACTTCAGCCTAATGCTTTAAGTCCTGTTTACTGTAAGGGTATGTATAAGGAGAGCATTTTGTCCTTTAAGAGTATCTGGTCAAGGACCTTTTCCAAGGCAACAAGGGATAATAAGAAAAGGAGGCAGTGATGGGAACCAAGTCTTGTCAGTCAAACTAATCAATGAGGGCAAGTGAGCATGTGCGTATGTGGATTCCAGCAGGACTATCTGATTGAGGATGTCCTAGCTGGGAGACAATGACCAGACACAAACCTCCCAGTCTAACTAATTGGTGGGCTTTCAAACTACAGGCACAATTTAAATAAGTAAGGAGTTTGCAACTGGAAACAAAGATTGTGAAATGGGAGTGGCCCTGGACTGGGAGGGTTGTATGAAAGTGCAGAGCTCTGCAAATCCGTGGGGGTTGTGCAGGGGGAAGGGGGAGCAGGAGAAACAAAGTCAGGGGAATAGGTAGAAAAGGATATAAAAGGAACAGTCCCATGTGAAACCGGGCCAGTCAGTGAGCTTGTCTCAACAAGCCCTGTGTCTGATCACTATAGTCTGTCCTATCTTATATTTATTCATTAAATCTTTTCTCAACTCTTTCTGTATATTCAGACTCTGGCGTGTGTTTGTGTGCTGTAAGGAGTATGCATGCCAGCAAACAGTGGGACCTGTGTGTGCATGGGAGTGAGTGAAACTGGTGCCACCTACTAGAGTCAGGCCAGGGGTGTTAGGCCTCTATGTACTGTGGTGCCAGCTATTGGAGTGGGTAGGGGTCCTGGCATCAGTAGTTGGAGGGGCTGTAGCTCTGTGGATCTGAACAGGTCCCACAGGCTTTGTGCCCAGGTTGCCAGCTGGTGGGGAAATGGGAGTGAGTGGAATTTAGTGCCACCTACTGGAGCCAAGTCGGGGGTGTAGGCCCTGCGGACTCTGGTACCAGCAACTGGAGCAAGTCTCAATGCCAGCTACTGGAAAAAGACAGATCTTGACAAATGAGAGAGCTGGGCAATCACCAACCACATGAAGATTAACAAGAGAAGGTGCTGGATTCTGCGCCTGGGAAGGGGCAACCCTGCCTATATGTACAGACTGGGGGACAAGAGGCTGTTTTGCAACCCGACAGAAAGGGACGTGGGGGTTCTCATTGATGGCAAGTTGGACATGAGTCAACAGTGTGCCCTGGCAGCCAAAAGGGCCAAAGATATCCCAGTATGCATCAACCACAGAATTGCTACCTGGTTGAGGTAAGGGCTTGTCCTGCTCTGCTCTGTGCTAGTGCAGCCTCACAGTGCTCTGTGCAGTTTGGCACACCACAATATAAGAAGGACATAAAGCTGTTAGAGTGTCCAAAGGAGGGCTACAACGATGGTGAGGGTCTAGAGGGCAAGGCATATGAGGACTGACTGAAATCGCTTGATTTGTTCAGACTAGAGGACAAGGTTCTTCACAGAGAAGGGTGGTCAGGCACCGGGACAGGCTCCCTAGGGTCACAGCACCAAGCCTGCCGGAGTTTAAGAAGTGTTTGGACACCGCTTTCAGACATATGGTTTGATTTAGGGGTGATTCTGTGTGGAGCCAGGAGCTAGACTCAATGATCCTTGTGGGCTCCTTCTAACTCAGGATATTCTATGATTCTGTGATTCTACTCCTAGTGATGGGGCAGGAGCAGTGTGTGCTCCCAGACCACCTGGAGAGGAGGAAGGGACTTGGCTGTCTATACCATAGGGCAACCTGTATGACTGGTGATGTCAGTGTGCAGTCTTTTTGTCCATGGGTCTCTGGGATACATGTTCAGCTTTTCTACTGGCTGACCCTGCAAAGAGGAAAACGGCAACCACATCTCCCAGCCTGGGCAGAGACTTCAGGTCCCCTGGCATTGGGTTGGGCCCCAGCAGACAGACAGGAGCAGTCTTGGGAAGGAGTGACTGGAGGGGGTGGCCGTGATGTTCACCTCACTTCACACTTACATTCAAATACATATGAAAATCTACTTTTTCAGACAAGCAGGTTACACAGACCTTTTCTTATAAAATTGTTTGCAGATGATCCTCACTTTAATTTTTCTCTAAAATAGGAGTAATATAAATAATAATCTTTGGTTTTAACAGACTTTCATCAAGGTAATATATCTGATTTTTACTTTTATTACCCTAGTAGATAGGTCACCTTCAGACGGGATTCATTAGTAAAGGTCAATCTATTGCACATATCATTAAAAAAAATAGATTTTATTACCAAAAAAAAAAAAAAAAGAAAAAAATAAAAAAAGAAGGCCATAGATTTTATTACATATATTCTAAATATTCAATTGGGATAAATTGACTACAGAACATGGTGAAAAATTAAATCATCTTTATATGTTCACACAGAATACTTATTTTTTTCATTCACTGACCCAAATCTTGGGTTATTTTACAGCCAAAATGTCTGAAACAACATTACACAAGTATGTAACAGTAAAACAATTACAGATCTTTAATAGAATTTTAATACAATTTTATCAGAATAATCTTATCACAGGAATCAATTTACAAGTGGGGGAAGTTGAGGATTTTTTGCTTGTTTGGTTTTTCTCTGTGTGAGTGTGTGTGTGTGTGTTGTTTTTGTTTGTTCATTTGCTTTTGTAAGGAAAAAAAAAATCATCTGTGTATCTTTATAAAACCACTTCCTATTTTTTTTCCAAGGTTAAGAAATAGTGATAGCACACTGGCCCATCTGTGTGTAGTATAACTTATTGAACTTAATAAAAAGTCTCATGTAGTTTCCCAACGTTCTGCAATCTTTATCAACTACATCAGAGATGGACCCAAATGTGTGGAATTGGCAATCATTTTTAACAAATCTTTAAAAGCGAGACACAATGTTCCATTTATAAAAGGAAGAGGCTGGCCCTGGATTATGCTTTGCATAATCAGCCTGATGGATTAACAAGCTCATTTACAATATGAAGAACCTAAAATGCCTTTGATAAAGCCTTGATTACAGTTATAGTCTGCGAAAGAGATGACAACTGTTTTGACTGAGACTAAACCTGTGATTTGGGCCCAGTGGGAAGATGCTGTTAGTTCTAAGACAAGTTATAAGAAAATTTGATGTTGCTTTCAGGTTCTTTTATGCATTAGCTCACAGACTAAAGCATCTTCCAGGAAGAAAAAAAGAAAAAGAAAGAAAGAAAGAAAGAAAGAAAGAGAGAAAGAAAGAGAGAAAGAAAGGAAGGAAGGAAGGAAGAAAGAAGGGAGAGAGAGAGAGACAGAGAGAAAGGTCAGTTTGCTTCATTTATCACTTATCCTTCCAAAGCACTGATTTTTCTACTGATTCTCATTTGTTTGTGTAGGAAAGTGAAAGTGCAGTGTAGACAAAATATTCACTTATGTGAAATAATGAACTACTCTGACACATTCAAATAATATGCAGGGGAACCTGAGAATCTCTAATTGCTACTAATTATCCAAATAAAGATACTTTGATAGATAAGGAAATATAAAGCACTTCATTTTCTTTATACGGTGTTTGTACAGAACACAGAATTTTATTAAAAATAAAGCATAGCTTTCTGCTGGCATAATTCTGCTAACTTCAAATATTACCTTGAGCTTTGGGCTTCTATTAACACTAAGTCTCAAAGAGCAATTGTTTTAAAACATCTGGTATTCTTTTTTTTTTTTTTTTTTGTAATTTTTTAAAACAAATTGCTGTAAATTGGAATACATATCCACAGTTCTGGGTCTGGATTTTCTCTGGAGGTTCCCAATATCAAGCTCCAATGAACACCGAGCTCATCTTAAGGGTAAACTTTGGAATAAAATTTTCCTCTAGAAAATTCTGCTACTCATATATAAATGTTAATTTGTATTTTAAAGTGGCACTACTGACTTTTAATCTCCTTTCTTTACCCAGCTCAGAACACTGGAACTCTGGCAGAACAGAAAAAAGGGCTGTCATATTTCCGTTTGGTTTGTTGTGAAATAAACAAGTGGAATTTTCCTTTGGGGGAAAAAAAAAAAAAAAAAAAAGTAATTTCCAGCTAAAATTTTTCTTTCAATATAACTGAAAGCTTTCTTTCTTAATTTATCAATTAATACAGAATTAATTATCAGGATTAAAAAATAAAAATAAAAATATGTCAACCTCAGCTCCCCAGAGGAGGAATTATGAAAAGGTTAAAAACAGCCATTTAAATTTAACATTAGGGTTCAGGTGATCTTTCTTTTACGCAGCACTCTCTTCCCAGAAGTTTCCAAATAAATAAAATTCAAGGGCTTTTTCTTTGTTATTTTTTTGTTGTTGTTTGTTTGTAAAAAAAAAGAAAAAAAAAAAGTCTGATAAAAAAAAAAAAGGAAAAAAAAATAATTTAAATTCTTCAGTGGTAGAGGTTTTATTTGTTGTCTAACCCTCAGTCCAGGTTACTATCCAGACACCAGTCTTTGAGATCACATGGCTTCTTCAGGCTAGACAGTCAAAATTCTAGACCAAGAGGTGTGGTGTGCAATTTATTTAGCTGAGTCCAGTCTTTCCTGCCCCTTTCGTTGCCTGAAATGTTCCTAAACTCATGATCGTATGAAACCTTTACACTTTGGAAGACAAGATTCAG